>JAEQBA010003855.1:0-151786 GCA_019434445.1 Phalangium opilio | reverse complement strand
ATCTAGTATCTACTGTCAATGCTATGTATGCAATGCATGTAAAGGTCCGCTCTAACCTAGCATTGATCATTTTAGGCCTTTATACATCGTAATCCTCTTTTTAAAAATTACCTATATTATCATTGTGAAATGAAGAATCCAGACGTCATGAATTGCTGCAATGGATGAGCAAGTGATGAGCTATGATGTGACGGTTTGCTTTCCTATACGCATATCGGGTACTGACATTTCGAAACCTTACGATTCACCATTTCTATGGGTTTAACATTATATTACTTCTCGTAAATGCCTGAAAAACGTAATTTCGGCGTATACTTTTGCGAAATGATGCTGTGTAGAAAAAAATTAACTGGGATGAAAATTTTAAAAGAAAAATATTGTCTTAGATTGTAAAAGCCAATTCTATTCAGTTATATTCCCTTTACTACAAATCGAAATGGAAAAGTCATTACGTCTGAACATAAGCTCAAACGCTTAGCTAATGCAACTCAATATTAACAAGACGGCCCAAGGGCTCGTAATAGTAGCCATATCGAGTGAATAGCCCCTCTATACCCTACCCTAATGAGTGGATAACCCCTCTATACCTTACCCTAATGAGTGGATAACCCCTCTATACCTTACCCTAATGAGTGAATAGCGCTATCTTTTTCAATGCTTAAATGATTTACCGTGCATAAAATCAGAGTGAATAGCCCCTCGATTCCCTACTCTGAACAGTGATTAAATTATAACCGTATAAATTTACTTATGCTGTAATTCTAATATTCCGGCGAATCGAAGAACAGATAGTTTTTAGTGATAATCCCCTCGATGAGTTTACAACATAGACTTATGCCGATGCACACTTATCGCATCTTATAAATTTCTAACAAGGACTTATGACCAGAAACTTTTGAAAGAGAAAGTTTAGTTATAGTGATTACGCATTTTAGTGATTATCCCCTCGAATTACCTTTAGCAATGCTAAAATGATCAAACGCATAACGCTCATTTAACACTATGTTAGCTCTATCTAAACCCACATTTGAATTAACCGCCAAAACGTTCCAGTCAAACATAACATAGATGACGATAGCTACCGAACGAGAACGAAACACATGAGGAGCGCGGTAGGAAACGGGGAAAATCATTATCTATTTAATTAACACATTCATATAAAGAAAATAAATATAAAAACCCCAAACATACAAATTCATAAGTATCCGACCCCACAGATAAAAATTCAAAAGTTTCCGACCCCACAGATTAAGAGGTACCCCACCCCACATCACCCCACAATTTAGAGATAAGAATAAATAATAAAAAACTCGAAGTTTCTATCATGTCTCTATGGTTCAGTTGGTAGAATGTCTGCCTATGGTGCGCCAGCGACCCGGGTTCGATTCCCGGGTCTGACCTGAAAAATTTTTAATTAAAATTAAATCTCTAACCGAGCCCAGTAACCCCTATGGGTGGGTTGTGGTAATATAAAGTTCCTTTTAAGCTAAAATCTGACGATAACGAAGCGACAACCCCGGCCACTACTTCTACTACTACTACTACTACTACGACGACGACTTGGGTCAAACTAAGAGCCTATCGTATACTACGATATGGCTAAAAAAAGACATTTGATTTTGTATAGTAAGAGAAAGGATTTGTTAATAGTCTTTCCAAGCTATACATACGTGACAACTTTAAAGGGATATGAAATGGCCAAGAAATATTGTAAATTCATTTAACTAAAAACCAAAAAAATACTGGTATTTACGTTAGCGGGAAAATCTGATGCAATATGATGACATGTTGCAAGCTCTAAAATGGGCAACAATAACAACTCGACTAAATATCCCTCGAGAAATATAAAATTTGAAGAACAAACAGGTAACCATAATCGAAAATAGTTTTTAGTTTTGAATTCTTTTTATTATTCCAAGAAAACAACAGCTTATCATAGAACTACGATTTCTGTTCCAAATAAAATGTTTAACCAATAAAGGTGAAGAATCAGAAAGTGAACTGTTTTCAATTAAAGGTTTTGGAGACAACCAAGTTGTGTATGTGCGAAGCATAATGCCGTTTTCCAACTTTTGTAAATGCGAATTTTCCATTCTACATTCAGATCAATGCTTTCATGGCATTTCTTTAAGTATACCTTTTGATTAGCCTTTGCTTTTATGGTATTGTTTTAAAAATTCATAAAGGTACTTTTTAAAGAAATTGAAAGTTGAGATTTCTATCGAAAACTCGGACACACTTCCAGCTCGCTGTCATTTTCACAAACAGGATTACGGTGGTAGAAATATCTTGAAAACTATGCCGATTGTTTGTTTTCATAACAAATTTAAGGCGTTGCCTGAACGATTTGTAGAGACATTCGGATATTTATATTAAAGGGAGAAATTGTAGTAAAAATATTGAAAGTTTTGTAAAGAATAGAAAATTTTCTAAATAGATATAATTGATAACTTGATAGTTCCGATGGATTTAAAACTGTTATAAAGGTAAGTGATTGACTTATAAAAATTAGAAAAAATATTGAACACAAATTATTATTTTCTAACCTGTTATCGAATCGGGTAAAATGTAGGGGTGTGCGAATACCACTTTTGGGAATCGAACCGGTTACCGAATAACAAAAAATTTTCCTTATGAAATACCGAATCGAATAGTTTATTCCAAATCGAATACTGGTTAGTTAGGGCTTGGTAAATTTTTTACTAACCGATTAATCGCAAATAGTTAAGCTTATTATTCGCAAATAGTTAACCCTAATACTCGCGAATACTAGGCTTAACTATTCGCGATTAATCGGGTAGCAACCCTAATATTCGCGAATAGTTAATGCAAAGCAAGGAGAAAAACATTTAGAACCTTCTAAATTTCAAAATACCTCTCCTCATTGGTTGCCAAGTATTTCTTTAAATTTTCCGGGGCACTTGCTGGTAGTTTTTGATGGGAGACAAATAAAATTGGGATGATATTTTTCAAAAACAAGGTGGTCTCTCTAGTGCCAAGGACCTAAATTTATGGTAGTCGAACTTTAACCGAATAGTCAGTTCGGTATTTGGTATTCGTATCGAGTAGTGAAAGTGGGCTTATCGAATACCGGATCGAATTATTCGGTTCGGTATTCGATTGAAACGGTTAACCGCACACCTCTAGTAAAATGGAACGAAACCGTTTAAGTTGATGTATTTGAGGACTTCCTTAGAAAGGAATTATCACTCAGAGCTAGACTGCATAGCTTCACAGATAGCAGTAGTTATGTTAATTATGCTAATGTATTTTTTTCGCATGCTAGAAAACAAGTGAAAACTTTATCAGCATAAAATTTCTTAGTTATTACATTTCGGAGAAAAATTATATAATAGAGTATTTAGCAAACAGGAATTTTTAAATTTACAATGGACCGTTAAGTCTCTAAACCAATTCTATAATTTAATCAATTGAACAAAACCAATTAACTATATTTCAGTAAGGATTTTAACTTGTTTTTGAGTATGGGATTGGAATGATTTGGTAAAACAAATTGGGGTACGGACAAAAATGCAGTATACATGCTTGGAGAGGTTCCCCTTGAAAATTGGAATTTCAATGATAATTTTGGTGCAATACAAGACCCGAAATGTTATACTAGTACCCCGTTACGATGTTCAAAAATTTTATAAGAAAAAGTCTGAAATTGCATTTCAGAAAAGATCTATGATTATGAAATATTTGAAATTTACTCAATTTTGATTAGTAAAATTTAGTTTTAATATATCTAAATAAACGAGCAATCCAATATTATCAAATTACAAGTGCAGTACTCGCAACATTCATTAAAATTCTGTTTTCAAATTTTTCTCTCAAGATGAAGTATTACTTTGAACAGATTGAATATATCATCAACTATTTAAAAGCAAGGTAATAGCATAGAAGGTTAAAGATTCAAAACTATTTATAAATTGATCTCTTAAAACAAAACTAAATATTTTTAAATAGGAACTTTACATGTTTATGCGGATGCGATTTGAGTGCTAAAGTCTATAAATTCGTTGTATATATACTTTAAATAATGTGGTGTGTTCATTAAGAGGCTTCGTTTGACACAAAGTTCCTCTTAAAAATCGGTTTTTAATTTGTTTCGCGTCAAACCAGGCTTGAGAACTTTATATTATACTCGTGTATCATATAAATGTTAGTATACTAAATTTAGAATAATTTGCTTAGGAAAAGTCTAAATATGAAAATACGATAATTCTTAATAAGATTAACGCATGCAGAGAATTAACTGTGAAGCAGTATGCCAATCTCTCGAACAACGTAAGTGCAAAGCAACTAATTATTCAAATTTAAAGAATAATAGTTTTACTTTTTAGGCCTATGTGTTCTATTTACAAGAGAATATATTTTTACACAGATTTTACACATTGAAAAAAGAGTTTTTCCTCTTGCTAATTTGTTGGATAAGGGTTTTTTGAAATGGCGAACAAGTCACGCTCCAATTTTCTTGTGCGGTTCTTGGCTACTTGGGGCTCTTCTTCTGACCTAGGAAATGTCAGGATACATGAAAACAAATTTCACCAATAAGGAATATTTGGTTATTGATAGCTTAAACGATGTTTTTAACATGACCATTAAACGGATACATTTAAGTTTTCAAGATTACTCCTCTGAGACAAATTTTTTTTGCAACTTTGCATCACCAGTGAGTTGAAAAACTCAAACCAAAATATGCTTAAATGTATTTTTATGTTTAAAATTCTAGCCCACGAACGCGTACAAGTATTTCGACCCACAAATGACAATCTGCAGGTCTAGGATAATGGTAGAAGACCACATTGAAACGTCAAGCTGCCAATACGATCCGGCCATCGGGAATAAAGCATGGTTCAGCTTAACTACCAAGAATGAAATTTACGATTTGATGGAGTATGAATACAAGTGCAAGGGGAAACAGCAGTTGGAATTTTACATTGGGGCCCACAGTTACCGGAATGAATATTTTTTTCCTTTACATCATGTCCTTTCGTGTCAGACAAGAGATCAAGGAATTAGTTAGCAGATCGTAAGTGTTTCTCTCACAGATTTATTTACTTCTATGAGAAAAAGAAACATTGTTTGTGTGTCAGGTAGTAAGAGGTTTAGCAACACCTTTGTATAATATAAAAAACTTAGGCTACAATCGGATATTTGCCTAGGCAGATCTTGAAGTAAAAACCTACAATACTTTGGTTAAACTTAACCTCATTTAAATCTGGGTTCCACTTCATCTCTAATAGAAAACGACGAAAAGTATAGCATAGGAGATAATTTTCGATTAATAATTCCCTAGAAAATCTGAATTTTACAAAGTGTTACTTTCCAAGAGTAATTGTCTTATCCTTAAAACACTTAAAATCCTTAAGAAAACGGTCGAGATGAATGTAGAAATCGAAAGTAATCACTAGTAAAAGTCTATGGTAAAATACTATGAACAGTTTTCATCTATCATAAACATGAATTAGAGTAGATAATTGGAAGCTTTTACGAACTGTCTATCGATAATTTTGCGTATTGTTGTTAAACCCTGGTTACAAATGGGAAAATTTTTCCAAACGATCTACGCCAGCTTTTGTTTTAAATTATGTTCATATTAATTTCTATTTTTTATTTTTATTGTTCAAAGAAATTTCATATATATTCGCGGTTTGCCGTGGCACTCAAATAATTGACCACCATTAATTGAAAGACAAGCTTCGTCATAATATCTTTTATGTTACACTGCGTTAGAAATCTCAGAATATGATGGCAAGAATCGGGTCTTTGCATAAGACATGGACTTTATAAACACTTTATTAGGAATAGGCCTAATGATTGGCACCCTAGCAAGAATAAACCACGAAAGGGGGAATAGGAGGTTATTTTTCAGTATAACGGTCAGTTAAAATTTCTCATGATTGTTTACAGATAGTCACATTAGTGTTGTAACGAAGTATTTGTTTTCTCTGAGCTCAAAGTAAACGGGTCGAAAGAAAATTGTCCTCTTTGAAATGCCAAGTCCGTGTTCATGGCCACAAATCTCCGTGTATTTTTTGGATTAAAGGGGACATAAATAGTGTATGATAACTTTTTTATTTCTTAATGCGCAGAGTCCTAAATATTATGGAGCACAACTTTATCCACTATAAATCAATTCCGAAGAAGATTATTTACGAGATGTCAAAATGGAGACGACCTCCGGAGGAAACATCACCTTTGACAATCAAAGTAGTCAGTGGATCTTTTCTCTTGTGGCTTATGGGTCTCGCTATTTCATCGGTCGTTTTTATCGGAGAAATGTTTTTGATCAACAAAGAGTATTATTAAGAACAAATCGGCTGCGATTTCTAAAACCATCTTTTTTCATTCAGCGCTATTACAGTGAATGCATAATAATACCAAAGGTCAAGGACTTATTATTTTTTCCTTTTTTGGCAAGTAAGAAGGACTTCTCACTTTTGAAACGTGCACGTGCAGCGCCCTCTATGAATTTTAGTACTTTTCACTGTTAATTTGACTATTGTGGTCAAACCGAAAGCAATTAGCACCGGAACGGTGACCATCTCGACATGAAAGTTCTATAAAATTTTTAAATTTTGCATTTTAAACTATACATCAAATAGAATTATTATTCCACATACGTATATTATCAGTTATAAAGGTAATCATTTTAAAAGAAGGTTTTAAATCATTCACTTTAAATTTTTATCATCAATATGAACTGAACCGTTTGCGCAAAGATAAAAAATTATTGTAGTACGCAATGTACCATTGCATAAAATACCGAAACCAACGCACGGGGTGAGGGCCGATGATATTTGGCGAGTTCCCTCGCACAAACAGGCAACGCCAGATGGAGCTAGCGTTCGCTACTTTCGGGAGGCTAGTCGACCCGCACTGCTACTCGCAGTGGCTTTTATCTGAAGGGAACTAGCCTAATATTGCCAAAAGCGGATTATGCTTCACACATAAAGTACGTAAGCCCCACTTCTCCATAGCTTTGGCCATTGATTTCGTGACATTCCCGAAGTAAAGACTAAGCAGACGAACAAAAAAAGCTTTCAACCAATCATAAGCGCTTTTCTGTAGACAACCTCTTCAATGCCAGACCAATCGGCGACGGCTACATGCAGTGCTATTTTCTTGCATCGAACCTGGACCCGATCTCGCCGTCAACCTAACCGGGAAGCTCGGGTGGCGAATTTGCGGTATCTTTCGGTAGTCGTTATAAAATATTCCACGTTTTAAAGATCAAGTTTCGAAATTTTTCGAGACATTTAATAAGTCTTCAACTAAATATTGTAAGATTTTCTTTAAATTTCAACAGGAAAATAGCTCTGTGAATAAATTTAGACTCGAAAACTACACTAAGCCTCTGCTGGTTATCAACGGCTGAGGCCGAGCGGCGCATCTCAAGCCGCCGGCGGCCGGGCTTGCCGTAACGGCGAGAACAGAAAAAATACCTCGTTAAAAACAGATGCACGGCGTCTTAAATAGTCCAAGCAAAAGCAACCCAGATTTATAAGATATTCGTGCCTTACTCCCAAATAATCTTTGAAATTGTGAATATCTTTACCTAAAGAATATTTTAGACATCTTACTCAGTCTTTATAGTAGTTCCTTAATTTATGTGCCTGGTAAATCGGTTCTTTAGGCGGAAGGATCGGATGGATCAGATGGAGACGCGTTACCGAATTATTTTTCTCCGCGAAACGGGAGGTTCTTTCCTAGAAGCTTAGAGAATATCGTGTAGCTCCCCCAGGCACACGTTACATACTTCATGTGTAAAGCCTAATCGGCTTCTGATATTGCTTTAACCATAGACATGTATGTCTATGGATTCAATTATAGGTAAAAATGAAGCTTCTTTGCCTATTTCAATACAATGAGTGGCGGTTGCATGGTGTAGATTATCATTGCTCTGCCAAATAGAGGTTCCATAGTAATGGGATACAATCGAATTTTTGGGTACTTATGAACAATCAGAACAACTTTCGTGTTTCAAAATGAGCTAGAACCGAAATTTACCATTTGTAATACATGTTTATTCTATGAGAGCAGTATAGAACTATAGAACTATAGACTTCATACTGACTTCAATGTATAAGGGTGGATTTCTTATTGTTTTTAAGGACTTAACTCTTTTTAACTGTTTTTAAAATGCATTTATTTCTGGGGTCGCTAGGACCACTGCCGCTCCCCTTTGTGTCTTACGGGAAATAACATCTTCACTACTCTAGCTTCCCTCCTTTGTCTTCGAGATATTGTAAATTTGCACCTAACATTAGTTTTCAATAATACTTTTTAGTATTTGCCACTCTAATATAATTAATAATTTTCATTTCAATTTAGATGCTTTGAAAGGTTTTAAAGATTATATATAGTTTCAAAGTAATGTTGCCTTTCAATATAAGAAATTTACTCTATATTTAAATAGATAAAAAATGTCATTAAAGCTTAGGTTAGGGCCTTTAAAAATAAGAAATCAACACAATTTTAATAATTGAACCTAAATTTTTGCCCAAAAGCCCCAAATAGCATAAAAATGCGTACTTATGTACTTACTCTATCAGTAAACATTTGAATAAATCACTGTCATTGCTTACTCTCGCAAGTAACCAAGAGTTAACAATGTACCGCAATGGACATTCAAGGTGAATAACCCCAATTATGTTTAGAAAGAACTAACGTGTAAAAATATGGCAAGATTCGCTACTACTACACCGTAAAACGTTCTTAGATCCCATGTATCCAAGGTTTATAAAAATGTCTTGACAGTAGCTTGTTTATATAAAACATATCGTCATTTGACTACATACATTCATGGGAAATATTATTAGTATTTAATTTTTGCAATGTGATTTGATATACACTATGAATAATCCTTTTACAGAACAAGCTGGACGGTGTTTCGGAGTTAGTATGAAGTTAAGAATAACCAATATCCTTATTTTCAATTCTTATCGTTTTGAGTTGAAATATTTCGTATTCTAAATAATTTTAAATACTTTTTTCTACCAAAAACGTCCGCAAGCAGTCGAAAAAGATTGACAGTATGAGAGAAGTAATAAAACGGTTGCTTTCGAAATATTGGTAATTAGTTAATCTATATTTGAAATTTATTAATCTATATTTGAAATTTATTAATCTATATTTGAAATTTATTAATCTATATTTGAAATTTATTAATCTATATTTGAAATTTATTAATCTATATTTGAAATTTTTTAATCTATATCTGAAATTTATTTATCTGTATTTGAAATTAACTAATCTACATTGAAAGTTACATATATCCCGGTGCCGATTGAATCGTTTTTCTAAAATCAATATACATATATGTGTATATGATTGCTATTTACCCATTTTGAAATATATTAAACTATATTTAACCAAACCATGAATACAGTAAATGATCTATTAAGAATGATTTAACTAATAATAAGGCCAATTGACATGCTTATGTTTTGCACCTAAATAGAAATTGCTGCTAGTATTAATAGTCTTGTTCCTGTGACTTTACCGAAACATAAGTAGTGGTCGGCATTTGGATGGGATAATATCTCTTTGTTTTATTTTTATCCATAATTTGAAATTATCCACGGGAAGTCTAAGATTAATGCAATGTAATCACGAATAATTATCTGATTATTATCCATGGATAACTGATTAACCAAAATTCTGTGGATTATCTTGTCCAAACGCCGACCACTAAACATAAGCAACCTTTACTTCTAAACATAGTGTGCCCTTCAGGCCATCATATGTAACTAAATAACATTGAAAATGATTACTAAAATAAAATTTCTGGTCTAATATCCAAGAACTTCACGAAATAAGTGTGTGAATAATATTATTAATAGTGGTGTCAATGTAAACAATATGACAATAAACTTGCACATAACAAAATTACCCCACTTTCGGACAATTTTATTTTTAATTTAGGAACCTGTCTGGCCGTTTACTGGTTAAAATAGTAATTTAAGCCAGTCATGAGATATGCGTATCGTTCGAGTATCCTGCCTATATCCGGGACGTTTTTAAAATCAAGCTGCCCCATCAGAAAGGACACTCGTGCGGGATATGTAAGATAATAAAAAAGTGAAAAATTAGGGGCTGAAAAAGCGAGCATGAGGTAAAAATTTCTTTACTAGACGCCATATCTCCAGTTCTGAGCGAGGCTGAAAAATATTAACTTAACAGTAGAACTCGAAGCAGAGAGCTTAAGTCTTTAGAACGAAAGCTATCCCCTAGCATCATCCCTACCACTGCACCATCGCGCGCTTCGGAGGAGACGGGGTCTATTTACCCTTTATATGGCTTCAACTAGAGTTCGTTCTGGTGGAGTCACCAAATAAGTGTTTACTTAGAAAAAATCCAAATCGGAATAATTATCCAAATCGGAATAATTTGGATGAGAGACCTGGAAAAGTCGGCGCAATACTCGTGCAGAATAAGAGAATGTTCTGATGCATTCTTATACTTAAGTTACTCGATAATGTGTATCGCAAAAGGTTACCATTTTTTCATTTAAATGTTTGAAAAAGGTTTCGCCTTTCTCCGTGAATTATTTAGTACCCCTTTTCAGAAAACATCGATGTGCAATCCCATTTTGTAGAGTTCTTTTAAGTAAACGAAATGTTCGATTTGTTTCGTTTCTATAGTAACCATTTTTATGAACTCCACCAATACCGTTTTAAAGAGTTCATTTGAGTAAGCGAAATGTTTCATTTGATTCGTTTCTATAGTAACTATTTCTGAGAACATGAGCCTCGCATTTTCTTCATTAGCAACGCAAGAAACACTGTCGATATTTTAAATTATGATACTGCTTTCCATGAATTTATTTACCCAATAGAAAATATCCATTGCGACCCCACCAGCTATTTTTTTGATAATTGTAGGTAAACTCAAGGACAATTCACTGCTCATATTAATGGGGGTAGGAAAAATGTAACAGATGATTTTATTTATTTCCAAAATGGACTAGTAACGTTTCACTATTTTGTGGTTTTTTGAAAAAGTCTTATTCCTGTTACACCGCGTTTCTACTATCGGCTATTTGGGTTCGTCTCTGCTGGCCAAAGGGTTAACAAAATAATATCAGGGATCCAAGAGGAAAACGTTGATATAATGCGGAGGATGAAAAAATTTTTGTATTTCGAACTATCGCCACAAGATATCTGGCAGTCCGGCTGTATGAAAGCCCTAGTTATCAAATTTCCCCGCTTAGTGGATGGTTATCTTCGTTATAATTGGAAAGGAGATTTATTTATATAAATTATAAATTTAATTTTGTTTATTTAGAAATTTAATTTATGTTTCGAAAAGAAGCCGTATTTCAAAGAGAGGAACCAGTACAATAATGTTGTAAGGTAAAACGAAACGAAAATTTTCATTTAGTATGGTAAGTGAGGAGGTGAAACAGGAGCACCGAAAATGTGGGGCCTGGGCATGTGAAAACAAGACATGCTGAGTCTTACGTTGCTTTGAGCGTAGAGAAGTCTGGATGATTCAACGTCGTGGTTTGCAGTTGCAGGGAATTTTCACGTTAAATAACTCATCTACTTTGATATTTCCCCAATGGTCTAGGAGCAGCAAATTCGATTGCAAAATGGTACAGTAATTTTATTAGTAAGGGTGGAAACTTGACTATTAACACTTGCGCTCCCGCTAGTAGCGTTAAGTTATACCTTGGCTATCGATGCCACGAAGATATGGCAGCTGTTATAAGTCAAAGGACGCAACTGACTAGGAACTATTAACTAATATTGTTCAAATACTATTAAAATGGTTTTTCGCATACCTAAACTTATATAAAATATAAACAAAATACTTATAATGTACACAATATTTTGTATGTCCATGATAATAGTTGCCGATATTAATAACTAAGTTGAATTAATCTTTTTTAAAACAATGTAACATGAAATAAGGTAATTAATTAACGGAGAAAACATATAATATCAGATGTTTATTTTAATATTTAAGGTAATCTTGATTCTCAACTCAAAATTTATTTATACAGAAAGAGTAACAAAGTCGTCTATGGGTGTGTCCGTCCGTCGATACACTAGGCTAGTGCACACATACGGGCACACGATTGACACTTGGGGACCGGTAAGGAGTGATTGACATCTGAGGACCCAATTAACTATAGTTCATTAAAAAGAGGATTTCATAATTAGTTGAGCGCCGTAAAGCATATAATTAAACACTCGCTGTGGAAAAAGAACCCAAGACATTAATATGTAGGGACCTGAAAACACACGATATTTTCACCGCATAAATGGGGACCTTAATTCCAGATTACTTTCAAATTTCAGATATAGATGTCGCTAGGTGAAAGTCCCCACTTGTCAATGAAGTCACTGCGTGGATCTTGAAAGTGTATAATCAAAAAATGTCCCCAGATATAAGGTTGGAAGACTGTTTAGGTCCCCACTTGTAAACCTGAAATTAGCTCAAAACTTAAGTGTTAAGCTTGAAATAGGACTGATTACTTAAATTTCAATATAATAATCAATATTTAAAATATAAAATTAAAATATACATGAAATTAGAAAATGTGTGTTTAAAAGACCCCACTTGTCTGTTGAAATGACTGTGAAGGTCCCCACTTGTAAATTTATCGAGTGTGAAAAATGAAATTGAAATACCTGATGGAACCATATAGGCTTTGACACTAATTTAAAACCTAATAATTTATACACAAATGTCCCCAGATATAAGGTTGGAAGACTGTTTAGGTCCCCACTTGTAAACCTGAAATCTGCTCAAAACTTAAGTGTTCAGCTAGAAATAGGACTGATTACTTAAATTTCATTCTGATAATCAATATTTAAACTATAAAATTAAAATATACATGAAATTAGAAAATGTGTGTTTCAAAGACCCCACTTGTCTGTTGAAATGACTGTGAAGGTTCCCACTTGTAAATTTATCGAGAGTGAAAAATGAAATTGAAATACCTGATGGAACCATATAGGCTTTGACACTAATTTAAAACCTAATAATTTATACACAAATGTCCCCAGATATAAGGTTGGAAGATTGTTTAGGTCCCCACTTGTAAACCTGAAATTAGCTCAAAACTTAAGTGTTAAGCTTGAAATAGGACTGATTACTTAAATTTCAATATAATAATCAATATTTAAAATATAAAATTAAAATATACATGAAATTAGAAAATGTGTGTTTAAAAGACCCCACTTGTCTGTTGAAATGACGGTGAAGGTCCCCACTTGTAAATTTATCGAGTGTGAAAAATGAAATTGAAATACTTGATTGAACCATATAGGCTTTGACACTAATTTAAAACCTAATAATTTATACACAAATGTCCCCAGATATAAGGTTGGAAGACTGTTTAGGTCCCCACTTGTAAACCTGAAATCAGCTCAAAACTTAAGTGTTAAGCCATTAAAAGGTCCGATTACCTAAATTTCATTATAATAATCAATATTTAAAATATAAAATTAAAATATACATGAAATAAGAAAATGTGTGTTTAAAAGACCCCAATTGTCTGTTGAAATGACGGTGAAGGTCCCCACTTGTAAATTTATCGAGTGTGAAAAATGAAATTGAAATACCTGATGGAACCATATAGGCTTCGACACTAGTACAAAATCTAATAATTTATACACAAATGTCCCCAGATATAAGGTTGGAAGACTGTTTAGGTCCCCACTTGTAAACCTGAAATTAGCTCAAAACTTAAGTGTTAAGCTAGAAATAGGACTGATTACTTAAATTTCATTCTAATAATCAATATTTAAACTATAAAATTAAAATATACATGAAATTAGAAAATGTGTGTTTAAAAGACCCCACTTGTCTGTTGAAATGACTGTGAAGGTCCCCACTTGTAAATTTATCGAGTGTGAAAAATGAAATTGAAATACCTGATGGAACCATATAGGCTTCGACACTAGTACAAAATCTAATAATTTATACACAAATGTCCCCAGATATAAGGTTGGAAGACTGTTTAGGTCCCCACTTGTAAACCTGAAATTAGCTCAAAACTTAAGTGTTAAGCTTGAAATAGGACTGATTACTTAAATTTCATTATAATAATCAATATTTAAAATATAAAATTAAAATATACATGAAATTAGAAAATGTGTGTTTAAAAGACCCCACTTGTCTGTTGAAATGACGGTGAAGGTCCCCACTTGTAAATTTATCGAGTGTGAAAAATGAAATTGAAATACCTGATGGAACCATATAGGCTTCGACACTAGTGCAAAATCTAATAATTTATACACAAATGTCCCCAGATATAAGGTTGGAAGACTGTTTAGGTCCCCACTTGTAAACCTGAAATCTGCTCAAAACTTAAGTGTTAAGCTAGAAATAGGACTGATTACTTAAATTTCATTCTGATAATCAATATTTAAACTATAAAATTAAAATATACATGAAATTAGAAAATGTGTGTTTAAAAGACCCCACTTGTCTGTTGAAATGACTGTGAAGGTCCCCACTTGTAAATTTATCGAGTGTGAAAAATGAAATTGAAATACCTGATGGAACCATATAGGCTTTGACACTAATTTAAAACCTAATAATTTATACACAAATGTCCCCAGATATAAGGTTGGAAGACTGTTTAGGTCCCCACTTGTAAACCTGAAATTAGCTCAAAACTTAAGTGTTAAGCTTGAAATAGGACTGATTACTTAAATTTCATATAATAATCAATATTTAAAATATAAAATTAAAATATACATGAAATTAGAAAATGTGTGTTTAAAAGACCCCACTTGTCTGTTGAAATGACGGTGAAGGTCCCCACTTGTAAATTTATCGAGTGTGAAAAATGAAATTGAAATACTTGATTGAACCATATAGGCTTTGACACTAATTTAAAACCTAATAATTTATACACAAATGTCCCCAGATATAAGGTTGGAAGACTGTTTAGGTCCCCACTTGTAAACCTGAAATCAGCTCAAAACTTAAGTGTTAAGCCTTTAAAAGGTCCGATTACCTAAATTTCATTATATAATCAATATTTAAAATATAAAATTAAAATATACATGAAATTAGAAAATGTGTGTTTAAAAGACCCCACTTGTCTGTTGAAATGACGGTGAAGGTCCCCACTTGTAAATTTATCGAGTGTGAAAAATGAAATTGAAATACCTGATGGAACCATATAGGCTTCGACACTAGTACAAAATCTAATAATTTATACACAAATGTCCCCAGATATAAGGTTGGAAGACTGTTTAGGTCCCCACTTGTAAACCTGAAATTAGCTCAAAACTTAAGTGTTAAGCTAGAAATAGGACTGATTACTTAAATTTCATTCTAATAATCAATATTTAAACTATAAAATTAAAATATACATGAAATTAGAAAATGTGTGTTTAAAAGACCCCACTTGTCTGTTGAAATGACTGTGAAGGTCCCCACTTGTAAATTTATCGAGTGTGAAAAATGAAATTGAAATACCTGATGGAACCATATAGGCTTCGACACTAGTACAAAATCTAATAATTTATACACAAATGTCCCCAGATATAAGGTTGGAAGACTGTTTAGGTCCCCACTTGTAAACCTGAAATTAGCTCAAAACTTAAGTGTTAAGCTTGAAATAGGACTGATTACTTAAATTTCATTATAATAATCAATATTTAAACTATAAAATTAAAATATACATGAAATTAGAAAATGTGTGTTTAAAAGACCCCACTTGTCTGTTGAAATGACGGTGAAGGTCCCCACTTGTAAATTTATCGAGTGTGAAAAATGAAATTGAAATACCTGATGGAACCATATAGGCTTCGACACTAGTTCAAAATCTAATAATTTATACACAAATGTCCCCAGATATAAGGTTGGAAGACTGTTTAGGTCCCCACTTGTAAACCTGAAATCAGCTCAAAACTTAAGTGTTAAGCTAGAAATAGGACTGATTACTTAAATTTCATTCTGATAATCAATATTTAAACTATAAAATTAAAATATACATGAAATTAGAAAATGTGTGTTTAAAAGACCCCACTTGTCTGTTGAAATGACTGTGAAGGTCCCCACTTGTAAATTTATCGAGTGTGAAAAATGAAATTGAAATACCTGATGGAACCATATAGGCTTTGACACTAATTTAAAACCTAATAATTTATACACAAATGTCCCCAGATATAAGGTTGGAAGACTGTTTAGGTCCCCACTTGTAAACCTGAAATTAGCTCAAAACTTAAGTGTTAAGCTTGAAATAGGACTGATTACTTAAATTTCATTATAATAATCAATATTTAAAATATAAAATTAAAATATACATGAAATTAGAAAATGTGTGTTTAAAAGACCCCACTTGTCTGTTGAAATGACGGTGAAGGTCCCCACTTGTAAATTTATCGAGTGTGAAAAATGAAATTGAAATACTTGATTGAACCATATAGGCTTTGACACTAATTTAAAACCTAATAATTTATACACAAATGTCCCCAGATATAAGGTTGGAAGACTGTTTAGGTCCCCACTTGTAAACCTGAAATCAGCTCAAAACTTAAGTGTTAAGCCATTAAAAGGTCCGATTACCTAAATTTCATTATAATAATCAATATTTAAAATATAAAATTAAAATATACATGAAATTAGAAAATGTGTGTTTAAAAGACCCCACTTGTCTGTTGAAATGACGGTGAAGGTCCCCACTTGTAAATTTATCGAGTGTGAAAAATGAAATTGAAATACCTGATGGAACCATATAGGCTTCGACACTAGTACAAAATCTAATAATTTATACACAAATGTCCCCAGATATAAGGTTGGAAGACTGTTTAGGTCCCCACTTGTAAACCTGAAATTAGCTCAAAACTTAAGTGTTAAGCTAGAAATAGGACTGATTACTTAAATTTCATTCTAATAATCAATATTTAAACTATAAAATTAAAATATACATGAAATTAGAAAATGTGTGTTTAAAAGACCCCACTTGTCTGTTGAAATGACTGTGAAGGTCCCCACTTGTAAATTTATCGAGTGTGAAAAATGAAATTGAAATACCTGATGGAACCATATAGGCTTCGACACTAGTACAAAATCTAATAATTTATACACAAATGTCCCCAGATATAAGGTTGGAAGACTGTTTAGGTCCCCACTTGTAAACCTGAAATTAGCTCAAAACTTAAGTGTTAAGCTTGAAATAGGACTGATTACTTAAATTTCATTATAATAATCAATATTTAAATATAAAATTAAAATATACATGAAATTAGAAAATGTGTGTTTAAAAGACCCCACTTGTCTGTTGAAATGACGGTGAAGGTCCCCACTTGTAAATTTATCGAGTGTGAAAAATGAAATTGAAATACCTGATGGAACCATATAGGCTTCGACACTATTCAAAATCTAATAATTTATACACAAATGTCCCCAGATATAAGGTTGGAAGACTGTTTAGGTCCCCACTTGTAAACCTGAAATTAGCTCAAAACTTAAGTGTTAAGCTAGAAATAGGACTGATTACTTAAATTTCATTCTGATAATCAATATTTAAACTATAAAATTAAAATATACATGAAATTAGAAAATGTGTGTTTAAAAGACCCCACTTGTCTGTTGAAATGACTGTGAAGGTCCCCACTTGTAAATTTATCGAGTGTGAAAAATGAAATTGAAATACCTGATGGAACCATATAGGCTTTGACACTAATTTAAAACCTAATAATTTATACACAAATGTCCCCAGATATAAGGTTGGAAGACTGTTTAGGTCCCCACTTGTAAACCTGAAATTAGCTCAAAACTTAAGTGTTAAGCTTGAAATAGGACTGATTACTTAAATTTCATATAATAATCAATATTTAAAATATAAAATTAAATATACATGAAATTAGAAAATGTGTGTTTAAAAGACCCCACTTGTCTGTTGAAATGACGGTGAAGGTCCCCACTTGTAAATTTATCGAGTGTGAAAAATGAAATTGAAATACTTGATTGAACCATATAGGCTTTGACACTAATTTAAAACCTAATAATTTATACACAAATGTCCCCAGATATAAGGTTGGAAGACTGTTTAGGTCCCCACTTGTAAACCTGAAATCAGCTCAAAACTTAAGTGTTAAGCCTTAAAAGGTCCGATTACCTAAATTTCATTATAATAATCAATATTTAAATATAAAATTAAAATATACATGAAATTAGAAAATGTGTGTTTAAAAGACCCCACTTGTCTGTTGAAATGACGTGAAGGTCCCCACTTGTAAATTTATCGAGTGTGAAAAATGAAATTGAAATACCTGATGGAACCATATAGGCTTTGACACTAATACAAAATCTAATAATTTATACACAAATGTCCCCAGATATAAGGTTGGAAGACTGTTTAGGTCCCCACTTGTAAACCTGAAATTAGCTCAAAACTTAAGTGTTAAGCTAGAAATAGGACTGATTACTTAAATTTCATTCTAATAATCAATATTTAAACTATAAAATTAAAATATACATGAAATTAGAAAATGTGTGTTTAAAAGACCCCACTTGTCTGTTGAAATGACTGTGAAGGTCCCCACTTGTAAATTTATCGAGTGTGAAAAATGAAATTGAAATACCTGATGGAACTATATAGGCTTCGACACTAGTACAAAAATCTAATAATTTATACACAAATGTCCCCAGATATAAGGTTGGAAGACTGTTTAGGTCCCCACTTGTAAACCTGAAATCTGCTCAAAACTTAAGTGTTAAGCTAGAAATAGGACTGATTACTTAAATTTCATTCTGATAATCAATATTTAAACTATAAAATTAAAAATATACATGAAATTAGAAAATGTGTGTTTAAAAGACCCCACTTGTCTGTTGAAATGACTGTGAAGGTCCCCACTTGTAAATTTATCGAGTGTGAAAAATGAAATTGAAATACCTGATGGAACTATATAGGCTTTGACACTAATTTAAAACCTAATAATTATACACAAATGTCCCCAGATATAAGGTTGGAAGACTGTTTAGGTCCCCACTTGTAAACCTGAAATTAGCTCAAAACTTAAGTGTTAAGCTTGAAATAGGACTGATTACTTAAATTTCATTCTAATAATCAATATTTAAAATATAAAATTAAATATACATGAAATTAGAAAAATGTGTGTTTAAAAGACCCCACTTGTGTTTGAAATGACGGTGAAGGTCCCCACTTGTAAATTTATCGAGTGTGAAAAATGAAATTGAAATACCTGATGAACCATATAGGCTTCGACACTGTACAAAATCTAATAATTTATACACAAATGTCCCCAGATATAAGGTTGGAAGACTGTTTAGGTCCCCACTTGTAAACTGAAATTAGCTCAAAACTTAACGTGTTAAGCTAGAAATAGGAATGATTACTTAAATTTCATTCTNATATAAGGTTGGAAGACGGTTTAGGTCCCCACTTGTAACCTGAATTAGCTCAAAACTTAAGTGTTAAGCCTTTAATTGGTCCGATTACCTAAATTTCATTATAATAATCAATATTTAAACTATAAAATTAAAATATACATGAAATAGAAAAGTGTGTTAAAAGACCCCACTTGTCTGTTGAAATGACGGTGAAGGTCCCACTTATAAATTTATCGAGTGGGAAAAATGAAATTGAAATACCTGATGGAACCATATAGGCTTTGACACAAATTTAAAACCTAATAATTTATACACAAATGTCCCCAGATATAAGGTTGGAAGACGGTTTATGTCCCCACTTGTAAACCTGAAATTAGCTCTTAAACTTAAGTGTTAAGCCTTTAAAGGTCCGATTACCTAAATTTCATTATAATAATCAATATTTAAACTATAAATTAAAATATACATGAAATTAGAAAATGTGTGTTTAAAAGACCCCACTTGTCTGTTGGAATGACAGTGAAGGTCCCCATTTGTAAATTTATCGAGTGTGAAAAATGAAATTGAAATACCTGATGGAACCATATAGGCTTCGACACTAATTCAAAATCTAATAATTTATACACAAATGTCCCCAGATATAAGGTTGGAAGACGGTTTAGGTCCCCACTTGTAAACCTGAAATTAGCTCAAAACTTAAGCCTTTAAAAAGGTCCGATTACCTAAATTTCATTATAATAATCAATATTTAAACTATAAAATTAAAATATACATGAAATTAGAAAATGTGTGTTTAAAAGACCCCACTTGTCTGTTGAAATGACGGTGAAGGTCCCCACTTGTAAATTTATCGAGTGTGAAAAATGAAATTGAAATACTTGATGGAACCATATAGGCTTAGACACTAATTCAAAATCTAATAATTTATACACAAATGTCCCCAGATATAAGGTTGGAAGACGGTTTAGGTCCCCACTTGTAAACCTGAAATTAGCTCAAAACTTAAGTGTTAAGCCTTTAAAGGTCCGATTACCTAAATTTCATTATAATAATCAATATTTAAACTATAAAATTAAAATATACATGAAATTAGAAAATGTGTGTTTAAAAGACCCCACTTGTCTGTTGAAATGACAGTGAAGGTCCCCATTTGTAAATTTATCGAGTGTGAAAAATGAAATTGAAATACCTGATGGAACCATATAGGCTTCGAAACTAATTCAAAATCTAATAATTTATACACAAATGTCCCCAGATATAAGGTTGGAAGACGGTTTAGGTCCCCACTTGTAAACCTGAAATTAGCTCAAAACTTAAGTGTTAAGCCTTTAATTGGTCCGATTACCTAAATTTCATTATAATAATCAATATTTAAACTATAAAATTAAAATATACATGAAATAAGAAAATGTGTGTTAAAAGACCCCACTTGTCTGTTGAAATGACGGTGAAGGTCCCCACTTATAAATTTATCGAGTGGGAAAAATGAAATTGAAATACCTGATGGAACTATATAGGCTTTGACACAAATTCAAAACCTAATAATTTATACACAAATGTCCCCAGATATAAGGTTGGAAGACGGTTTATGTCCCCACTTGTAAACCTGAAATTAGCTCTTAACTTAAGTGTTAAGCCTTTTAAAGGTCCGATTACCTAAATTTCATTATAATAATCAATATTTAAACTATAAAATTAAAATATACATGAAATTAGAAAATGTGTGTTTAAAAGACCCCACTTGTCTGTTGGAATGACAGTGAAGGTCCCCATTTGTAAATTTATCGAGTGTGAAAAATGAAATTGAAATACCTGATGGAACCATATAGGCTTCGACACTAATTCAAAATCTAATAATTTATACACAAATGTCCCCAGATATAAGGTTGGAAGACGGTTTAGGTCCCCACTTGTAAACCTGAAATTAGCTCAAAACTTAAGCCTTTAAAAAGGTCCGATTACCTAAATTTCATTATAATAATCAATATTTAAACTATAAAATTAAAATATACATGAAATTAGAAAATGTGTGTTTAAAAGACCCCACTTGTCTGTTGAAATGACGGTGAAGGTCCCCACTTGAAAATTTATCGAGTGTGAAAAATGAATTTGAAATACTTGATGGAACTATATAGGCTTTGACACAAATTCAAAACCTAATAATTTATACACAAATGTCCCCAGATATAAGGTTGGAAGACGGTTTAGGTCCCCACTTGTAAACCTGAAATTAGCTCAAAACTTAAGCCTTTAAAAAGGTCCGATTACCTAAATTTCATTATAATAATCAATATTTAAACTATAAAATTAAAATTTACATGAAATTAGAAAATGTGTGTTAAAAGACCCCACTTGTCTGTTGAAATGACGGTGAAGGTCCCCACTTGTAAATTTATCGAGTGGGAAAAATGAAATTGAAATACTTGATGGAACCATATAGGCTTAGACACTAATTCAAAATCTAATAATTTATACACAAATGTCCCCAGATATAAAGTTGGAAGACGGTTTAGGTCCCCACTTGTAAACCTGAAATTAGCTCAAAACTTAAGTGTTAAGCTAGAAATAGGACTGATTACTTAAATTTCATTCTGATTATCAATATTTTAACTATAAAATTATAATATACATGAAATTTGAAAATTTTGTTTAAAAGACCCCACGTATCTGTTGAAATGACAGTGAAGGCCCCACTTGTAAGTTTTTTGAGTGTTAAAAAATACTAAAGAAAATTTTCCATTTATTCTATTATTTTACTCTCACAACTTTCCTGAAGCACCGAAATATCAAGGTAATTACGTGAGAAATGTATGTCAGTTTTTACCCTAAATTAGAAAATGATGAATCGTTGGTTACGTTAATTTCAAAAATATATTGATGATTTCCAAACCGAGAATTCTTGAGATTTCGCTCAAACTCTGAGTATAGTTGCTAAACATAGATTTTACTCGGGGGAAAGAGATACAAAAAATCCGAGCTGTGCTAATTAATTAGTTAGCTATTTAAAAAATCTAATTAATTGGCATTTTTCACAAATTGAAAATGGTAATTGAATTTTAATTAATTTACAGCTAATTGAGAAATAATTATAATAAATAAGTGTGCATCGGAAAGGCATTTATCTATTTTAAAATTAATTAGATTTAGTTTTGGCTTACTAGCCAATTGGATTTTCAATTAATCTCTTTCGCCGATTTGTAGTAAAAAATCGAGTTTCATCTAAACGGGAGAGAATGCGTCCCACTACCAGTAGTGAGGGGGAACAAAATTGTTAACCCACCCACTGTTTCCTCCCTCTCCGTTTCACAGTGAAAACTATGACTCTTTCGTAAATCGTAACTCCCGTATTTCGATCATGATTTTTCCCTCTTGAATTAATAGCAGTGCGCATGGATTTAAAACTCCGGAGCCCGTTTTAGGAACAGTGGCAAGAAAATGATGAAATGAAACTTAATTTAGCATGATGGAAGTTTCGAGGCTTTTCCCATTTCTCGAGAATAATACATGTTAGGCTTTCATACCCATTTATCGAAAACAATAAATGCACAACCAAAGTCGGAGTAGGAAGTCCATGGGAACTTTCATGGTGTTATTTTTTACTTACGGTTAATTTTTTGACCTTAATTATACAGGTAATTAATTAGAGATTTGTAATTGAAATTAATTAGTTTAAAAATAAATGACTAATTTCTTATTGAATTGAATTAGTTTATATGTCAAATTACTAATTGGCTAATTAATTAGTTTAAAACATTTTTCTAACTGCTAATTGTAATTATTTAGTTGCCAGCTTAATAGCATAGCTAGGCAAGAAATTAACATATTAGAAGTATTCGGATTTTTTGTGATTTTGAAAGATGCAAACAGTTTTCACAAGAGCGATTGCGCTGAAATTTTCCTACTATTGAAGCGTTTTGTTATTACAGCCCAATAAAGAAACCTTTATTAATTCTGTGATGCTAGAACAGATCAAATTAAGACTACAGATTTTAAAGAAGCTAAATACGAATGATATTGCCAGGGCCGGATTAAGAAGATTTTCGCCCGGGGGCAGTGGCTCGATGGGCGCCCCCTCTCTTACAGGGTTCGTACAAAATTTTTGGAATGAAATTCCCTGACCTTTCCAGTTTTCCCTGACTAAATTCCACAAATTTCCCTGACCATATGCAATAACGTACATGGCTAACGTATATGAAACCAATCTATATTCACTCAAATAATTTTTGCACGAGTTATTTTTATTAAAATTAGCCAATTAATTCGTTTAAATTTAATTTAAAGTAAATCATAAATAACATGAGCGAGCGACTTTTCCAGTTTTCCAGGTCGAGTACGAACCCTGTCTTAGCCCCATAATTATAAAAATCAGCTTGAAAGTTCAACAATTTATTTTTATTAGAAATATTGTACTTTTGTAAAAGTGAAGAGTATCCCTATGTCTTTGAATAGGCCTTTCTAGATTTAGACTCGGAAAATCTATTTATCGTCTCCTCCCAACTAATTTGATTTAACAGGGTTCATACAATCCTGTAAAACAGGGAAAACCTGGAAAAATCAGGGAAATAACTAGTTGACAAAAACCTCAGGAAAAATTCAGGGAAATTTGGAATTTTTAGTAAAATTCAGGGAAATTTGGGTCAATCAGGAGCCGAGTAATTAAGCAAATTGTTCCAGAACATTTCCTCCATAGGATTAACATTACGCTGTACTTTGGAGGCTCATAACTCTGGTTATATTAGAGATACGGGGATGTCCTTTGAGTATGTTATAGTCCTATTTCCCCCCCTTGGTTTAACATTTGCTCCATAGGATACTCCATATACGGGAAAAACCTGTAAAACTCAGGGAAGAATATGGGGAAAAACCTGGAAATCTCAGGGAAGAATATGGGGAAAAACCTGGAAATCTCAGGGAAATTTGTTTTCCAGAAGTTGTATGAACCCTGTTTAATAAATCGGTCTCGATAGCTAATATACCTAAGGAATTGAGTCTTTCCTGAGAAATTGTCGAGCGTAGGTAGTTTTTAACTCTTTTAAGAGTCGAAAAAGACCTCTCTCCAGAACACTTTAAACAAGGTAAGCAAACATATATCCGTAAGTCTATTTCGACCTTGGGAAATATACACTCTAATTTCTTGTCTTTTAATATCGTTAACAAATCTTGAGCATTTGGTGCATTTAGGTGACCAGTGTTAAATTCTTCTTATAAAGAAGAAAGTAATCCTTTATACTGGAATAGTTCATGTCCAAGATCGGGTTCAATATCTTCTGTAGCAACAGTAGCGTGGGAACAGGATGGAAAGTTGGGAAATGGAAACTGTGGGAGAGTAGGCGAAAATAGACTAAAGTGGATCCTAAGCAAATGGGTTCAAAGCGTGGGAATAAAAGTCAAAAACTACTTCTAATCTCTTTCTTTCTCTAAGCAAGAATGTAGCCTATACACGTAATACGAATCACGATAGACAACCATCGAAATTCAAAGCTTTTCATACGCTCACGCTATTTAAAAATGGAAAACAGTCCGTAATCATTCAAAACTAACGTCATGTTTTTGAGTTTTTCGAAAATTTAATAAAACAATCGCTCAGATTTGGTTATCACCAGACTTCTTGGGCGCCCCTATTTGGCTGGCGCCCGGGGGAAGGTGCCCCCTCTACCCCCCCTTAATCCGGCCCTGGATATTGCCAAGAAATTCGAGAAGAATTGGTTCGGCATTGTATTTTAATAACGTTGTGTTACTTATTTATAACAAAGTTCTTTATAACGGTGTTTTCATTCCTAAATTTATCGATATTTCAAAATAAAAAATGGCTTGAAATTTAGCCACTTAATATTTTGCTTTAAAATTGACTAAGTTCCTTTAATTAACCTCCCTTGTAATTTGAACAATATTTTAATTACACTCTCTAATACGATTGAAACAATGTGTTTCTAACCTTTTTGTCTATTCATTTAGAACTGTACTTCTAGACCTTCCAGAGTTAAAATATAATAGAAAACAAAGGTAGGATCCTCAATTATTCATAATAGATAAATCGCGCCAGCATTTATTACAATCCTTTTAAATCCTACGACTCATACCGTTCGAAGCTCTCTGTTTGAACTTTCCATCTCTAGGCACTGAGTGGCGATTGAGTCTCGAGTAATTAATTATGGCTTTTAAAACTATTTAAACGATTGAATTTGCCTAATTTATTATGAATACGAATTATTGCTTACTAGTATTTTCAATCCACCATGAGGTCATAAGGTATGTTCCATAAGTTTGTCACCGGTAACTGAGAGTTTGTCTTGAAGTGACGCTGGCAAAACGTCATAGATTCTGCAAAAGGCTTAACAAAGACTAAATAGGAAGATGGACTGAAAAACCGAGTGCACTCAATTCTCGCGTCGTTCGCGATAGCTCTAAGTAAGTCTCTAGCATAAGTTTCATACCCATGGAACATATTTTCTTAACTTATGATCCACCTTATTCCCTATCGCCAGAACATAGTCTTATCTCGGGATTCGTGGAGGAGAGGAACGGGAAGAAATTCATCTGTCGGCTGCTACTGTAGCATACGACAGACGAATTTCTTGATTTTCTTCCCGTTAATCCTCTCTACGAATCCCGAGATAGCCCCAACTTCCGACGATAGGGAATAAGGTGGATTAGCTGGCATCCTTATGGTTTTCTCATTTGAGAATGATTCGCGATCCTAAAGTAATAAATATAACCTTGATATCTCACAAATGTCTGCGGTAATTCAAATTAAGCTTGGAACCAGTTTTCATTTAAACGACCCTTAATTTAATCAGGATTATGTTAAATTTGTGTAATTAGTCCAAAATTAACATATTGCGAGGGAATTCCAAAATACATGCGAACAGACCAGAAGCCTTCCAGAAGCTATATTAAACCCATAATTCTTCCAATTAGTTGCAACAATTAATTCTTCTTTTCAACAGAGAGACACTTTGCTTGTACGCGACTCTAAAATCATATAACACAGGCCTGCAGTGTACCACGTGACCACGTCCACGTGTTTAGTTATTCGTAAACCTTCGGTTGAGAAACCCAAAATGTACCAAAGTGAACCGAAGAGTGAAATTTGCTTACGCACTTTTAAACATATATTTAGCCCAAGTCCCAAAGGCCCCACGTCAAGTGATAATATCTGTCTCTGTTATCGGAACTATTTTATCCCTTTCATGAATTATCATTATATATAAATCCGAATACAATTCATCGCGTAGATTTTCTCGTCAGAAGTAAATGAACTTAAAGCTACGACTCTATGTTAAATTTTATTTTCAACAAGCCGTTAATATAATTTTAAACATATTAAGTCTTATCAAACAAAATAAGAAACTTTCCCAGATAATAATAAATACATTTCAACCATAATATTTCTGGAAATTAGAGCCGAAATTCAAAAATAAAGTTTTCGCGCCACGCTAATCTACTTCTGTCTCCTTTTTTTCCAGTCTTTGAACACCCCTCCTACCCCAAACCCGATTTCCATCTGTTTCCTTCATGTACATGTAAAGAACCTACAGTAGTTGGCAGAACAAAAATGAAGGTGTATAATTCTCCCCTACATTCTCTGCACTGTCATAATGGATGACAACCAGACAAGACTCTCTCCTCTCGTTTTGTTGGGAAATCATAAACGCGTGAGAAAAAAATGTTTTCCCGCTATAGGATAGGCGACTCCGAGGGGTCGGTCATTCACGAAATTCAACTTAAGAAATCTGAAAAAAATAACAAAATCACAAATCCGGCAAGAATTCAAACTTATTTCGCTGATTTCGAAATCTCAGAAAAAACCCGATATCAGTAACGAAATCACAGAATCAATAACGAAATAACGAAATCAAGAAATCGGTAACGAAATAACAGAATAAAAAAATTAGTAAATAAATCACAAAATCAGTAAAGAATTCGCGAAATCCATTACAAAATTCACGAAATCCAAGAAAAAGTCTCAATATCCGTGGAAACCACAGGAAATACCTCAAAATCCGTGGAAATCACGGGGAATCACGGGGAAAATCTGACAAAATCCGTGGGATTTTATCGAATCTTGAAATGAATCAAAATCCGACTAAATCAAACGATACCCGAAGAAATCAAATTGTATTTCAAAATCCCGTACATTTTATCCAAAACGTCCGACCCCTCGCTCTACTCCTTATCTCCGACGGCAGCTGATGCGATATATACACTGTTCCAGCTTCGGTTGTCAGTACGCGCAGTGCTAGGTCTCTATGTGAGGTAGGTTTTTGCGTACTGCCAAGAGAAGAAAGCAATACTGATATTTAGGATTTTAAAACGCGATATTCTGTATAGATAGTTTTCACACATGGAGGATTCATACCATTTACACAAGAAGACGGGCTATCTGGAGGACAAAAGCAGACGGGTTTTTGTCCGCCCGGTCTCATGGTGTAAATGGTATGAATTCTCCTTGTGTGAAAACTATCTACACTGAAAAATATTTGTTCGTCGTTACATAGAGACCTACCGTCTAAGAAATGGAAGTGTTAAAAAGGTGTTAAAAAGGTGTAAACAGCGTAAAAACACCCATAAGAGTGTTTTATTACCTTGAGTTTTTAGAGGCCAATTTAAAGTGTAAATTCGGTGTAAAATAACACTATTAAAACACCGTTCGAAATTGAACATGAAATATTATAATACTGCTGGTTTCTTGAATAAGGTCTTTCCTTTATTTTTCATTAATGTTTTAATATTAAAGTCAATACAAATTAAATAATAATTAATTAAAATAAAACTATGCTAAACGTGTTAGGCGACACTCTTACAGGTGTTAAGCGATACTCTTAAAAAACGAGACTAGGTTAGGTACTGGCCTCACAGTAGGGCCAGCTTGAGAAGCCAAAGTGGGGCACTTGCTTTTGTGACATGTTTTATCATTAATTTGAGAAAAATTAGAGTACTAAATGGATTTTTTTTGTAAAATCTGTAGTGAAAATTAGATTAAACGCGTTTCTGGTGCTCGAAAAACTCTTAGTGAAAAGAGATTATTAAATTTAACAAGAACGTCTATATCTACTGCTTGAATATTATAGCCTCCAAAACTAATTTAATACCCTATGCAATTGTACGAACCAAAACTTTCTGCCTTTTTCAGGAGTATATAAACCCGTTTAAATGACTTTATATGCAACAACCCTCGCTTAAAGAGGTATAGTTCTGCATGTGAGAACTTTCCTCCCTATAGGTAATGAAGTTCTCTCAAGATGGAACCCTGCTATGAATATAGCATTGATTGCTAATAATACTGCGGAATGGCGGATAATCAAAATTTGATTAAACAGGAATACCATACTCGATATTTGAGTTATGCCTCATGAGTGGTCAAAATGTAGCTACTATAGTGTTTTTTACGTCATCGGTTTTGCTCTTAAGTCTAGGAAAAGTACTTGAATTTCTACTATTATCCTACCAAATAATCTCCCACTCTTAAAGGTGTTACGCGACACTCTTAAAGGTGTTACGCGACACTCTGAAAGGTGCTGTGCCGCACCCTTTAAGGAGTTGCACAACACTAATATGAGAGTAAAAATTCACTTTCAGTGGGATATAAGAGTTAAAAAGGTGTTAAACTGCACCTCTGTTGCACAATTTTATACTTATCTTTGCCACCAATTGCTCAAATAAGTGTTATTAAACCCTTTCAGGGGTGTAAATGTACACCTGTAACGGTGTCAAATTTGGACCCATATAAAGTACTTATAAAGGTGTTAAATCACACTCCAATTTCTTAGAGTGTAGTTAGGCTTGTGCTGATAACCAATGCTGGAACAGAGTATATATCGAATAATCATAATAAGTTGCCATCGAACGGTTTAAAAATTTATTTACAGAAATCCTTCCTCGCCTTTCAAATCAATAAAACCACAGGAAAAAATGAATCTTATCTATCAAACAACAAAATAAATCCTCCTCTCGCAAAGACTAAATAACTCATACTCTTACACAAAAAACTTCTTCTGCTATCAAAAAATGTTTAGCCGTTAAAAACAAAAATTAAAAATAATAAGAATGGTGAAAATGGAGCTTAAAGAAAAAGTTAGGCATTGACTTAAGACGAACCTCAACTTAAACTCCACAAATTAAAATTTAAAAATTATATAAAACCCAAGGTTTACTCGTTCAGCACACGCAAAGTGAATTTGTTTACATTAGGGTTCGGTGCTAATAGGTCGCGGGAATCTCAGAGCAGGATTCTAGCTATGTCAATATCAGGTTAATGTCAATATTCATTATGCATGACGTCACGAGTGTCGACTTCTACACCTGCCCCCATTAATTGACGCAGAAAGACCCAGAACACGGCTGTTTAAGATTCCAAGCAGATGAAATCTATGAGTTCCTCCCAATATATTTGGGGAGAATTCTTAACAAACGCTTAGATTTTGAATTTGTGTCAAACCCTATACGATTGTTTTAGGTATTTCAACAGACAAGTGGGGTCTATTAAACACAATTTATCTAATTTCATGTATATTATAATTTCATAGTTAAAATATTGATTATCAGAATGAAATTTAAGTAATCAGTCCTATTTCTAGCTTAACACTTAAGTTTTGAGCTAATTTGAGGTTTTCAAGTGGGGACCTAAACCGTCTTCCAACCTTATATCTGGGGACATTTGTGTAAAAATTATTAGATTTTGAATTAGTGTCGAAGCCTATATGGTTCCATTAAGTATTTCAATTTCATTTTTCACACTCGATAAATTTACAAGTGGGGACCTTCACAGTCATTTCAACAGACAAGTGGGGTCTTTTAAACACACATTTTCTAATTTCATGTAAATTTTAATTTTATAGTTTAAATATTGATTATTATAATGAAATTTAGGTAATCGGACCTTTTAAAGGCTTAACACTTAAGTTTTGAGCTGATTTCAGATTTACAAGTGGGGACCTAAACAGTCTTCCAACCTTATATCTGGGGACATTTGTGTATAAATTTTTAGATTTTGAATTAGTGTCAAAGCCCATATGGTTACATGAAGTATTTCAAGATAATTTTTTACACTTGATTAATTTACAAGTGGGGACCTTGGCTGTCATTTCAACTGACAAGTGGGGTCTTTTAAACACACATTTTCAAATTTCATGTATATTATAATTTTATAGTTAAAATATTGATTATCAGAATGAAATTTAAGTAATCAGTCCTATTTCTAGCTTAACACTTAAGCTTTGAGCTAATTTCAGGTTTACAATTGGGGACCTAAACAGTCTTCCAACCTTATATCTGGGGACATTTGTGTATAAATTATTAGGTTTTAAATTAGTGTCAAAGCCTATATGGTTCAATCAAGTATTTCAATTTCATTTTTCACACTCGATAAATTTACAAGTGGGGACCTTCACCGTCATTTCAACAGACAAGTGGGGTCTTTTAAACACACATTTTCAAATTTCATGTATATTATAATTTTATAGATAAAATATTGATTATCAGAATGAAATTTAAGTAATCAGTCCTATTTCTAGCTTAACACGTAAGTTTTGAGCTAATTCAGGTTTACAAGTGGGGACCTAAACCGTCTTTCTACCTTATATCTGGGGACATTTGTGTATAAACTATTAGATTTTGAATTAGTGTCAAAGCCTATATGGGTCAATCAAGTATTTCAATTTCATTTTTCACACTTGATAAATTTACAAGTGGGGACCTTGGCTGTCATTTCAACAGACAAGTGGGGTCTTTTATACACACATTTTCTAATTACATGTATATTACACTTTTGTAATTAAAATATAGATTATTATGATGAAATTTTAGAAATAGGATATTTACGGTTCCTTTAAATATTTGAAGATATTTTTTTAAACTCGAAAATTTTATAAGTGGGGACCTTCGCTGTCATTTCAACGGACAAGTGGGGTCGTTAAAATACATGATTTCAAAATTCATTTTAATTCACTTTTTTAATTAAAATATTGATAATTATGATGAAATTTACATTATATGTAACGTTAGTCCCATTTTAAAATGTGGGGAACTTGGCCATCTTTTTAATGTACATCTGGGGACATACAGTTTTTTAAATCGAGTTAATGTTTTAAACGAAGTTAATTTAATGACGCCTAAAGAATTAGGAAAAGTAGTTTTCGAAGGTCAAGTGTAATTAAATTATGAAAAAATCACCGTTCGGTCTGTGAGATACAAGATTTTATATTGTTATCGCTGAATAATGTATATTTTGTATTTCTAAAGTAGCGACATCTATCTGTGCTTATTGTAATGAAAACCCATTTTTGTGCCCCCACATGTACGCCGAAGAGACCATATGGTCCTCATTTCGTACAACTGGGTACCCGGGTGTGTGAAAACCTCTGGCGACATCTCTCGGATATGTGTTAATTTCCATGGTCCCCACTTGTAATGTGAAAAGACCAAGTACCTTACAAGTGGGGACTTTTTTAAAAAAATTAATTTGGGCTCTAATTAGTCTAATTATATCATTTATCTAATTACTTACATGTGAGGACTTTAAAATGTCCCCACATGTAAGTCGGGTCCCCACTATGTGGGTGAAAAGATTGTCAGAATCCCCACTTGTCAATCGTATGCAGACGCACACCGACACACACGATCGTTACAGAACCTCTCCGTGACATACGTCACTCGGAGAGGTAAAAATTGCTTTATGGGAACAGGTTTTCTCCGATTTACCAACTTCGAAGTGCGAACGCAGTGACAGACGCAAGGCACGGACAAATCCAGTTTAATACCTCTCCGTGACGTCATCGTCACTCAGAGAGGTAAAAACGGGGACGAGATTGACAGAAAAAAGGGCCACGTAATGTAACCCCCACACATATGACGCTTTTATACGGAGCAAACTCTCTGATAATTTTAATTTGAACAAAGAGTCAAAAGTTACTTGACTAAAACGATCGATATAAAGCAATTAACGTTTTTTATAGCTTGCTTTTCCTTTTCAGTTGATTGCTATGTAAGCTAATCACGTATGTATTCTGAATGATATAAATGTCGAGCTTTATTATAATAAAAAAAAGTTGGGAAACAAAAATGAATCTCTCCGAGAGGAGACAAGGGCTATATACCCTCTTGATTTTCTGAAAACGAAACTCGATTGGTCTGTAAACACTACCCCCTCGTTACGCCTCAACAATATTCTTAGCAATTCATCATGATTGTTAACGTTTCTTAATATTAAAGATAAATTATCTCTAAACGCTCAAAAGGGAACGTGCAACAAAAAATGGTGGCTTACCAGCGGCAATCTAATTGCGGCCACGACTCTTGGTTCTATCACGTGGTTCTATCATAGAGAATATACAATTGAACCTTTAACAGATGTTGAATTCAGTTCTCTTTAAATTTTTAGAAACTGCTTCCGGCACGCGGTTTCTTGAATGATACGTGGTTAACTTTGTCTCAATATAACTCCGAGTAATAATGTCTGCTCCTCTACCGCATATACTCTATGGTTTTATTGAGGACATAGTATTATTATTTAGATGTGAATTTAACTTTCGTTTCACTCTGGACCGTTTAGGCTTCACTAAATATTGGACGAAACAAAGCCATTTCTAGTTTCGGCCTGCGGGTGCGCCTTAAATTCTAAATCTAATCCGAACCAATACAACAGCAATGGAAGGATTACAATAAAGCATTAATTTCCTTTGCATCTAGCTTAGTTTAAGTCTACATTTAGATTACATAAAAATGTAGTGAATCTAAATTAAAACGTAAACACCGCATTTGAAATATTAATTTTACAGGTAATCAATTTCAAAAATTTACTTATCTCGGGTTTTCCGGCACAATTCCATTCCCCCAAAACATTTTATCATTACATTAATTACTTTTGAGAGAGTACGTGTATGACATTGAGTTTTAAAAGGTTCCCTCATTTCTGCCCGGCATGCTTCGCAGTGGATACGTTTTAAAACAATGGCGGAAAATTAAGCAGGGACAGTTAGATTTTTACTCGTGGTTATGCAAAATGATGTAATGTCTAGTGTACTTCAGTCAACAGTCATACTGTTCATTCTCATAGCTCAGGACATGATTAATGCTGCTCACTATTTCTCTCTCTAGTTTCAAACAATGGTTAGAGACCATTCAGTGCCGCAGGTCGCACATGAATATATTTCAACTACAGTTTACATCAATTCTCCGTGGTCGTACTATTAGCGGGTTAAGCACTAATTTGTTCAGAACATGTCTCGAAAGGGTGCTTGTTGTAAGTTTTTGAAGCAGTGAAAATGAACTAATTTTAACTGCACAGTTAAAATTAGTGCATTTTCGAAAATTTTATCCGGTTTAATAATTTCAAGCGACATTTTGAAATAAATTTGGTCATTTTAAGTTTGACACTGAAAAAAAGAAAGCATATTTTGAGAATTTTAAAGCTTTATAGCATTTGTACATATTGTCAAAGCCATGCGGAGAGATATTCCATATTAAACTTAGTATGATAAAATAGTCCAGATAAATATGACTGTAAAAAAGGGGGTGTGGGAAATGCGGCAAATTTTTAAAATGGAAGTGGGAAAATCCACTTTCTAACATTAGCAACACTGATTTGAAGGTTTCGGTCATTTCTAAACAGACCGCTCATTCAGTCTTTTATTGTTTTAAAGCTTATTTTGACACGTTATCTCTCAAAAGTAATTAATGTAATGATAAAATGCTTTGAGGGAATGGAATTGTGCCCGAAAACCCGGGATAAGTAAATTTTTGAAATTGATTACCTGTGAAATAAGTTATTTCAACGGAAAACGGTAATGGAACGTTGTTTTTTCTTAAGCATGCCTTTAAGTTTCAATTAAAAAGAAAAATTAATATCTGAACCTTCAGACAAGTGATAACCTCAGTCTTATCGATACTTTTTAGGCCTTGATTCGAATCAAGACATTTTTGATTAATATCTGTTCCTTCAGTCTTCATTTTAATTAAGAATGTTAAGAAACTGTTTTACATTTTCAAAATCTGCACTAAGCAGAAACATGTATAAAGGGGACCATAACTTTAGCTCAATCAGACATTTATTTATAATGATACTCCAAAAAATAAAAACGTAATTCATTGAAACTTTGTATTCTTATTGTGATTAACATACTACAATTTTTTACAACCCTTTATTGAAACGCGAGGCGCTCCCCTAAAAATTCCACAAACAGGACCAAATTGACAGTTTTACACAATTTTTTAAAACGCTGATTTATGTCTGTTTAACCTTAAGCTCAAACTTTTCATAAGCCCAATATGAAATTTGGATATCCTTAAAACTTCTCAAAGACGATCCGAGATTATCAATTTCGAACTTTTTCGTAGCATTAACTAACGTCTGTTTGATATTAAGCTTATAAACCTAAAGGTACCTTCGCAAACGAGCGTAAAGTGAAAACTGAAAGCGGTTTCTGAAGCAGATTGAAGAATTCAGTTTCAGCGTGGCCTTTCGCATACTAGCCTAACGCGGATTTGTTTAAGCGATTGTACAAGCAAGCGCTGAATCCCATTTTCAGCTAATATCTGTTTCAATTAGATATTCCAGTTTCCTCTTGGGGCCACGTGATATATTTTGACCAATTAAGAGTTAATTTAGTGAAACCACATTCGATTTACATCATTTTTTATCTTGTCGTCCTTGTATTCTTCAATTTAGTTAGAAGAGCTATTTATCTGCCATGAAATCGGCCAAAACATTAGTAAAAGAAAAAAAATGCTAAAAGCTTGTCAAATAGTATGGGACACATCCTGGAGTGGTTCTGAAAGTATCAAGGATCGTGTTTCAAAACCTTGCATAGCAGAGAATATTCTATATAATTTGGAAATCCCCTTCTTTCTTTCTATTTCGCCAAATGGAATGAACCCACCAACGAGGACTGTTCCTAATTTTCAATGTTTTTAATACAGTGCGTTAACATTAACAAACGCTTATCTCTTGCACTAGCCATCTCTACAAACTATGTTCTTTAACTAGATGGCGCGTTGGACGGCAAACTTTAATATCCTTGGAAATAATTAAATGCGCCTATGCGATAGGTGAAGGAAAGAATCAGAAACGAATTTCCGATTCTGAAGCACAAAGCTGAACTCGAAAGCAGAAAGTGTGCAATCAGTTTAAGCTTCTGTACAGCGGATTCCGCTCGTTTGCGAAGGTACCTTTAAACACAATATAGTCAGGGCAATGCCGACTCAATTTATAAGGGCTACCCTAAAAGTCCACAAAGGTGATCGAACATTGTTAATACGCCTAAAAAGTGCCCTCTTCAAAATATGTAGCCGGGGAAAAGAGAACGTGATCGAGTGGGCTATGCTAGTGGGTATTTTGGTAGTAAGTAACGGGGGTTGGGACTCCAGGCATAGCGCGCTCCATCACGCACTCGACAACGCAAAGCAACTCGCGCCAGCGTGGGAAATAAGGCGGTAACACAGGGCAAATGACGAGTTTAAAAATTGCCTGGTACAGTTCAAAAATTAAATCGGAGGGGGGTCAGTGGTCCACGAGACTACTAAAAAATTCAAGGGTAACCAGAGTCCACACATTAAAATTCTAATATTTTAATTATCCACTTCTTTAGCTTAGCAGACGACGTGCTCTGGCCAATGGTCACGGACCAGTTTATTTATTCCAAGTCAGGAGGGTCTCTGGCCTAATGTCCAGTTTAAAAAAATCCTTGCGCGTGATCGAGTAGGCTATGGTCCGGTCAAAAGAAATCTTCAGTTCAGCGTTGTAAATAAGACGGTGGCACAGGGAAAATGACCAGTTTAAAAATTAAATCGGAGGGGGAGCAGTGGTCCACAGGACCACTAAGGAAATTCTAGGGTAACCAGGGTCCAGACATTATCTCAACTATTTTAATTACCCACTTCTTTAGTTTAGCAGACGCCGCGCCCTGGTCAATGGTCATGGTCCAGTTCATTTATTCCAGGGCAGGGGGGTCGCTGGCCCAATGTCTAGTTTTAAAAAAATCCTTATTTCCCACCCTGCTTCAGTTGGAAGTCCTGGAGCTCCTAAAGTCCAGAGATGCATAAGACAAGGATTCATTTCTCATAAGCGAGAATGGCCAACTCTGTTGTGTTAGAGACAGCCTGGCAGCATGGTATTTGTTTACTTCTAAGTCAGCTGGGTTTTCACCTTTAAAAGTTAATACAGCCCTTTGAATTTAAATAATTAGAAATGAGAAATGTTATTAAGAGAATAAATCTATACGGTTGCAGTTGTGTCGAAATGAGAGCAATTAAATATGTGTCTTTGATATTTAGCTCTAATAATTTCAGAAACTTAATAAAAAGTAGTGTTATGTATTTAACCAGATTTATTTTATTGAAATTTATTAATAATTATATTATTAAAAAAATTGTAATAATATTTTATGTTTTAAATTTTACAAGTAAAATTCAAAACAGTAAACATAGGGCAAAGTTATATTGTATTATAAATAGCCAGTGGGATTGATTTTAGCTATATCGCAATTAGAGCTCGACATTTTCTATCCATTATCCACAAATTAGTAATTAATTTGAATGAAAATAGGTGGATATCTTTTATTAATTGAGAAATAATGCACACATTTTACATTTAAATTATTGAAGTTAATTTATTATTTACTTTGTGTATATAATATTCAGCATTAATTTCACTAAGGAAATAAACTAATTACCTACGACTACGAGGAATTAACTAGTATATATGTTTAAAATTATAATTTAATCGTTTCAAAACTAATAGGGTTTTGAACCGGTTTTTGTAATTTAGTTATTAAAATTTGTGATTATCGATTGGTCAATATTGAAAATTAACCAATGGTGGAAGAAATTTTTTTAAACTCAATGAAACTGAAATATCAATGAATCATCTACTGAAAGAGGTATCAACCTATTATTTTTTTTCAAAAGAAGGTAAATAAGGATTAGATGGCTTGCTGCTTCAAACATTTTAATCATGAAGAGAATATTTTGTTAATTTTAGTCAAATTTAGATATTCGGTAATCGAGTTGATATGAATAAAGCCCTTTTTGCTCATGTCTATTTTAAACTTTAATCACAGATTTCGCTTACCATTTCACAAGCATAATAAACACTACTGAAGGGCGCAAATCAATCTGTGATCGGTAATGGTGACCAATATAGCAAAAGTAATTCAGGTAGGCAATAATTACAGTTATTAGAGGTTTTTATAACATTTGAAGTATGTTTTCTGAAAAGTGATAACATGGTGGTTTCGCGCCCTCCCGCGTCCCGCGGGAAATCATTGCTAAATCATAAAATTAACTTGCCACAAACTGCCTTATTTCCACGGTCGCTCTCATTACCATCCGTCCATACTGACACGTTACTAATTGGTGAGAATGTCTCCTTAAATCAGCGAGAAACTAACAAAATTAACGAAGATGCGCCTAAGCCTTGTCACGCGGCCGCACCTTCAGTCGCGTCGCTCACATGCCTCCCACCTGTCTCTACCGTTGTAACGCCTAAGCCTTGGCCTCCTGCTAATGGCGATAAGAATCTGTCTAGAGATGTAACTTTAATCCCTGACCAAAACATTCTCCAAACTCTGTCACTACCAAATCTACCATGTGATACATAAGTGCCAAACTCAACTTGTGATACTTCAGTGCAAAACTCCTCTTGTGATATTTTCGATATACCAGTTCAATCTTGCAACTTCCCAGTGCAAACTTTAAGTAACGAATCTCAAAATGTCAGTATTATTGCTACCCCGTCCAATGTATCCTGTGATATGACAACCCAGAGTGTTTCAAATGATTCGCAAACTAGCAGTACTATTGTTACCCGCTCTACTATATATTGTGGAAACTCCACCTTGTCCGATACAATTATCTCTAGTCAAGACTGCCCCAACGCTGTACCAAAGAAGAAACGGGGTCGTCCTAGGTCAACTTTTCCAACCAAGGTCCGTACCCAAGCCTCGGTTACCAAGGTTACTCGTACTTCCAAACTCAAATCGAAAACCACTAGTTGTCCTATTTGCAAACAACACGTTGAAGACTCTGACTGCTCCTTCCAATGCGAAATCTGTTTGGGCTGGTGTCATATATCTTGTGTGAACATCTCTGATGCCCAGTATGAATTCCACATCAATAATCCCTGCGATCTTATGGTATTTTTTTGCCCCTGCTGTGTCACCTACGGCCCCACTGTTCTCCAATCAATCTCATCCCTGTCGCAGGAACTCTCCTCCACCAAACTGCAGCTCGCTGCTCTTACTACCAAATCAATTACTGAACTTGATGGAAAGCTACCTCCCGCTCAAGTACCCAGCCCATCTTCACATGATTCACATGATTTTCAAGAATTCAAGTCTACCATTTTAAAGGATATTACAGCCCTCCGGCAAACCAATCAGACTACTCTTTCTGAGCTAAACTTACTGCAGACTAGTTCCTCTGCTGGATTAAAATCTCTTACTGCCGAAATCAGGGCCCTCCAAAGCTCCCATTCCATCATAGTCACACAGATTGAGTCCCAACATGATGAACTTCTACAATTCATAACAATGCTTTCTCACACTTCCCCTCCTCCACTCGTTGATGGAGTTAACTCCCCCCCCCAGACAATCATCATTGAGCCCCCAGGGTCTAATAAGCAACCCTTTACTCCACATTGACAACACTCTGCAACATTCTTCCGCCTCAAGTCATCTTCACCAACAAATCAATCAGCTTAAACAAAATCTACCTCACCAACATCTCCGAAATCTACCTCGGCAAAATCAACCAAATCTACCTCGGCAAAATCAACCAAATCTACCTCAGCAAAATCAACAAAATCTATCTCACCAGCTTCAACAACCATCGCCTCGCCAGCATCAACAAAATCTACCTCTCTCATATCAACAAAATCTACCTCACCTGCACCAACACCATCTACCTAACCAACAACCACAAAGTCTGCCCCACCAAATTCAACTAAACCTTTCCCCCCGACACCAACAAAATCTACCCCACCAGCTTCAGCAAATCCAACCTCGCCAGCATCATCAAAATCTACCTCTCCCATATCAACAAAATCTACCTCACCAGCACCAACAACATCTCCCTAACCAACAACCACAAAGTTTGCCCCACCAAATTCAACAAAACCTTTCCCCCCAATATCAACAAACTCTACCTCACCAACACCAACACCAACAAAATCTACCCCAACAGCTTCAGCAAATCCAACCTCGCCAGCATCATCAAAATCTACCCCACCAGCTTCAACAAACTCTTCCGCACCAATATCAACAAAATCTTCCCCCTATGCAACGTATTCTTACCTCCCGTCAACATACCCCCACCCTTCAGCAACAGCCACTACTTTCCCCCCCGCCCCACCAACACGATTGCATTCAAAATCATGCTGAATCATACACTACTACAAAAAGCTAAACGCCCATCATGTTCCGGATACTAATAACTTTCAAGATGACCTCGACTTCGTCTCCCCCCCTTCTGCGTGACCTTGGGTTCAGCACAGTGCAGTGCGGATGCATCACACTCAAGCGCATTGGCCCTCCCCTAGCAGGCCGCTGTCGTCCTCTATGTATTGCGTTTGAGTCAGTCAGTGATCGGCAATTCTTCATCCAGGGCTTGAATAACATGCGTCGTCAGAAGGCGTTCGCTTACCCGGTTTCACCGGACCGCACTTCATCACAACGTGATGCTCACCGTCGTTTGCTTGCGGAGCTCCGTGAGCGCCGTTCAAAAGGTGAGACGGGCCTAGCTATCAGACAGGGCAGAATCGCCCCTACATCAGCCACTACTCAGCAAGTTTCGCCCCAATTCCATCATCCCCCCACACCACCGGTGCTTTTGTCTCATCCCAACAACATCCCGCTAGCTGCTGCCACCAAAAAGAATGTACCAAGAGGAGCAGAAAGTTTAGCCTTTCACAAGGCTTTTGAATAGCCCGGCCACGATTTTGTAGTAACTAGATCCGGTTTTTGGTTTTTGGCTTAGCAGCGACGCCTTTTATTGGTTAAATTATTTCAACAGCTTATTTTTGGTGGTGGCAAAGGGTTGATCTCTGGATTGATCGTTGACGTACAAAAGGTGATTCTTAAGCAGACGGCAGGGTCACGAGAACAACCGGAACTAGTTTCTCCAAATTCAGAGTCGGTCCCTATCTCGAAAGTTTCTGCTCCTCTTGGTATATTCTCTTTGCTGCCACCGCCAACTCACAATCTACCCTGCCGCAACTTTACTATACCCAAAAAAACTAAATTCTACACCGCTTCCCCCCTCATCTCTCGTAATAATCACATTTAATGCCCAACACCTCTATGGCAAACGTATGGAGTTTATTACACTCTCTCCTACCTGGAACGCCGACATTATCTGCATTACGGAAACCTGGGCCACCCCCCTTTTGAATGATGCGGTCTTTAATATCCCCGGTTATTCGTTGTTACGTCGCGATCGTCCTGGTCGCCCGGGAGTCGGTGTCCTCATATACATCCGTCAAAACATTGTTTACCATGACCTGCCTCTACCCACTCAATATTCTGAAGCGATATGGGTCGAACTTAAACCCCCTACCTCTTGTTCATGGTTGACGCTCGGTTGCGTTTATCGCCCACCAAATACTACACAAACCGAATCCACAAAACTCTTCCAGGATGTGCAATTCATCTCTGACCGACGCAGTGAACTTATCGTCACTGGGGACTTCAATCTCCCAGGGATCTGTTGGACTACTGTCACTCCCAAGTTAGGATGCTCCCCTCCCCACAGTGAATTCATAGGTCTTCTTCACTCTGCAGCTCTACGACAACACGTAACTTTCCCCACTCGTTTTGGCCAATGCAATTCGTTGTCCCACAATATACTTGATTTATTCTTAACCAAGGCCAATGTGTGTCCGATCCTTACGTCACTACCCCCTGTTGGTGGCAGTGACCATGTAACCATCTGTGCGGAGTACCCCTTAGCTAGTGTTCTCCTCCGGCCATAAAATTTAATCACGACTACGACTTCAGTCGTGGTGACTACAAACAGCTTTACCTACTATTCGCTACCACAGACTGGTCCCATCTAGCTGCTCTCCCTATTAAAGATGCATGGACCTTCTTCAAAGACTGCCTCTTCACCTGTGTCTCTCAGACAGTCCCACTGTACGACCACTCGGCCCGCCGTCCCCCAGGTCCTTGGATCTCGCGTTCAGCTAAGCGTGCCGTTCGGAAAAAAGAACGGTTATGGAAAAAACTTCGCCATGCTATCTGCACTGGTAACCATTCCGCCCATGACCGCTTACAGCCCATCTACAAACATTAGGTCCGCCAGGTCAAATCTCTTTTACGGAAAGCTAGTGCTGACTTTTAATCGCGCAAACTTTCTGTATTCAAAACTAACCCTCGCGCGTTTTACCGCTTCATAAATCGTCAGATTCGCACACTGCCGACGCGCCTCAACATTCGTCTCCCTAATGGTGAACCTACTGACTCTGATGTGGCGATGGCGAACAGTTTGAATATCACACTATCGAAAAACTTTAACTCGAAACCACCTGATCTAACGGACCTACCTGATAATGTCACAACTCAGATGCCTGACTTCCTTCCCAATTTAATTGACCTGAAGCTTATCCTAAATCAACTGGACATTAAGAGTGCATCAGGCCCTGATGGTATACCCAACCGACTCCTCAAAAATTGCTCCGCTTCACTTGCCGCGCCCCTTCTCACCCTCTTTTCAGCTTCCCTAACCTGCGGAACCATACCCTCGGAATGGCGTGTTGCGTCTGTCACTCCGATCTATAAAGGCAAGGGTAGTAGAAGTGACGCGGCAAACTATCGCCCGATTAGTTTAACATCCACTGTATGTAAGGTACTCGAGAAATGCATTCGCGCCCCTTTAATGCAGTTTGTCAACCCCCTACTTAGTACTTTTCAACATGGCTTCCTCAGTGGGCGCTCTGTGGAGTCGAATCTCCTCTCTGCCTTTTCTACTTGGTTAAACGCGTTCGATGAAGGTAACCAGGTAGATGTCATTTATCTCGACATCGCGAAGGCGTTTGACTCGGTTCCCCACCAGCGCCTTTTGGCTAAGTTACAATCTCTAGGCATATCTAATAATATTCACCGGTGGGTCCAATCCTACCTCCTTCAACGCACCCAAGCGGTACGCGTTGGTGAATCCTTAAGTGACCTCCTAACTGTGCCCAGTGGTGTTCCCCAGGGCAGCGTCCTCGGTCCCTTACTATTCCTCATTTATATTAATGACCTACCCTCCCATTTAACTTCTCCGTTATGTCTGTTTGCTGACGATCTCAAAATTTTCCGTGTTATTAAATCGCATGCTGATGTTCGGAGTTTACAATCAGACCTACACCAATTAGAAGCTTGGTCGGCGCGCAATGGCCTCCAACTTAACAGTCAAAAATCCTTGCTCCTTACAGTTCAAAATTCTCACTTAGACCTAGCATTACCCACCCCTTACTATCTTGGAGGTTCTAACATCCGACGTGTCGATGAGTGTCGGGATTTGGGGGTTCGTGTCTCCCATAATCTGAAATTTCACACTAATGTTAAGCAAGCATGCAGTCGAGCTAACGGTCTCCTAGCAACAGTAAAGGCCAATTTCCCACACCTCTCTCCCCGGCTTCTCACACGTATCTTCCACTGCTATGTGCGGCCGTTACTGGAGTTTGGAAGCCAGTTATGGAACCCCTCTTTCCAAAGAGATATTGCCCTCCTCGATAGTGTCCAAGGTCGTGCTTCCAAGCTCTGTACGTCCCTGCGTCATCTTCCTCGCGCCAGCAGATTATCTGCTTTGGGATGGACCCCCCTGTCACTGCGACGTACCTATCTAGACCTCGTCAGTCTCTATAGAGTTCTAAGTAAATCAAACCAGCATTTCTTCACCTTGGTTCCCCACTACCATCAAACGCGCGGCAATAATAGAAAGCTATTCCTTCCCCCTTCTCGCAAGGGCCCCCTGAGACAGTCTTTCTTCCGTCGAACCATCCCCATTTGGAACTCCCTCCCTAATGACCTCGTCTCCCAGACATCTATAATTCATTTTAAAACTGGAGTTAAGAAATTTTTGGGCATTTGAGTTCTCACATTATCTAACCTATATTTTATTATTATATTATTATTATATTATTGTATTATTATTATATTATTGTATTATTATTATATTATTTTATTATTATTATATTATTATCTACCTATATTATATTTGGAGCTGTAAGGCTATGCAAGCCCTAGCTCGTCAACCTCACTGGAGCAAAAAAAAATTTGCCCAATTAATCAGTTTGAACTTCATTTGCACATTTCTATTCGTTAATTTGAAATGCTGCGAGAAATTTGAATGGAATATAAGTAGATATCTCTTTCAGTAGATAGTTTTTGATGTTGATATTTAAGATTCATTGAGTTAAAAAAATTGGTATTGTCATTTCAATTAAGCTTTGAAATCAACATCGTTTAATTTACGATATGGGCTTATGATGGTAGTCTGTTTATAAGATTAAATCGTTACTTTAAGTGTCACTAGACAGTATCTACCTCCAAAATCGAGGGTTAGTATTTTTGTAAGCATCTCCTAGTCACAGGATATCTGAGGGTCAATTTCTTATATCATTGACATGTGATAATCTGACGAAGGCTCAATATAGCTCAGTCAACTTTTGGCAAGGCCTAATACCGTTTTGCTTGACATTCGCGGTCAAATTCCTTTTAAAACATAGATCATATAGTATCCACCCTTGATTTTCATTTTGCAACACACGTTGGATTCGTAAACCTCGACGCACACCACGATAAGAAGCATTAAAATGCAAAAACAACACACTGACCGCATACATTTTTAGTAAATACTAAATAACATTTCTCACTACAGCTGTTTTCGGGGCTGAAGCGAGACGGCGATAAAGAAAAATTTTCCGGTGGGGGATAGTTTCGAGGGAACGAAATTCAAATGCAAGGCGCGTCCCTTGAATTCGTAAATACCGACGTTTAACGCAATTATATTATTGAAATCTTATACAATTAAGTTAAATTTAAGAAAACAAAGCACTACTTTCAAAGTCTAAACTTTAAAAATAAGACGATAAGAGAAGGCGAAGTAACAGGCAACGAGAGGCAAACATTTTTTTAAATGGCAAAAATTAACGGTAAGCCAAGGCTTAACGCAATTTCACCGCCTTAAAAAAGTGCCAAGTTTAGAAATAGATTGTGGGACAATAAAAAGGTGGAAAATTATGATATTAGGCTTATGTTAAAGCTTGAAACCTACTTTATATTATATTTAAAATCCATCCATAAACAAATCCTCAAAAAATATGAAAATGACCACAAAAAAGAACCCACACTCAAATTTTTTCACCTTGAAAAAAAAATGGCGGCCACAAACGGGGTGAAAAAGGCGAAAAGAGCTATCCAAATGACGATTTTGCCGGCCATTTGGCTTGCCAAATGTTTGGATAGGGTTTGAACCAAATGAAAAGGGATTTGGAGTTACAGAATACCGATTAGTGTCAATTGGGGATGAATCGACCCCAAATCCAAATCATTTGGATTAGGAACGATCCAAATGTAGTTAGAGAATAGGGTCCCAGGTCCACGGTGGCGTACCGAATATGCCAAAAGTGGCAGGTCATCATGCAAAAGCTGTAAACGCAGCATACCTAAAGATGAGCTAAGAATGGCGGCAATTGTTCGGTCACGAAGGTATGATGGAAAGGTAAATATATGAAAATTGAGCATCATTAATTTCTTATTGTGGAAACAGGTTCCAAATTGGCACCATTTTCGGTGCTTTTTTTCAAAGTTTAAAGTGTCAACTGAGGTTGACATCTCACACTTTGAAGCTTTACGTTGGGAAGATCAAGGGAAAATGAGGAGTAAAATTTCGAGTGGGTCAAGCAAAACCCCATCTAAAGGAACAAAGAGAAAAAGCTCCTTCATTGAAATTCAAGACTTTTCAACTGCATAGGGCAAAAGTAATCGGTCCTCTTGTAAAGGTTGTGTGGAAACAATCGTAAAAGATCAAGTTCGCATTTCAAAACTTGACAGAGTGAAAAAGCTAGACAATTTGGTCCACTACCAGCGTGGTGTCACGTTGATTGCTTTGTACAAGCGAGAGAAACTTTGGAGTTTTTTGAAGATGGCTCTAAAATACCAGGATTTAAGACACTCGAAGTTGAAGATCAAAAGGCCATCAAAGAAAAAATAAAGAAAATAGAAGTAACTCCAGTAAAGAAGATAAAGAAAGAGGAAGTCCCTAACGAAGATCTGGGCGAGAAGCAAATTCTTAAGGAACAATCTCAGTTAATTTATAAACATCGAGACGCGCTTGAAAAAAATCATCTAAAAAAAGAAATGGTGGAACGTTTAGAATTTAACGGCCAAAAAAATCCTACAGGAAACAGCAAAATTCTACATAGACTTTCCGATATCATTACGTTTGGATCTCATGAACCTTTCACAGAATATGACGGTGGACAATTTGTTTTCTCAAAGATGGTTAACACTGTACTGGAAATGCAAGCGATAGGAGAAAATGTACAAATGTAACAAAACTACCAGGAAGAAAGCCTTTCCAGATTCCAGATGACCTAAAAGAGGAATATCCATTGTTCAACAGCTACAAATATATAAAGCGAGACCGTTACTTTCCTACAAGCGCACCTACTCCAAGTTCACCAAAAAATTTGCCATCAACCTCGGGTATCAAGAGAAAGCCACAACCATTGGACAATGCTAAAATAGTATTAGTTGGTAATCTTTGAAGTTCCAAAGATGCTCTGAAACCATAGCCCGATTTGGAGGCAATGTTGTCTCTCAAATTGACAAAACTACACCTTGCGTTATAAGTACCAAGGAAGATGTTGAGAAAAATATCAAGAAAATTCGTGAAGCTAAGGAACACAATGTTCACGTTGTATCTGAAGATTTTTTAAGTGCTTTGGAAAAGGGAGGTTTAGTTCTTATGATCCAACAATACAGCATAGCCAGTTGGGGTGGAAATCCTGAAGACAGAATTAATTCTTACGCTGCTGAAAAAAGACTCAAAAGTGCGGCTGTAGGAAAGAGTGACTCAACATTCTCATCTGGAAAGAGTACGAAAAGTAAACTGACAGTGAAAGTAAGCGTAGCTGTTGAACTAGATTCAAATCTTGAAGCCATCACACACTTTATAGAAAACGAAGAAGGAGCTTTCAACGCTGTTCTCGCAAAAGTCGACATTACTCAAGGATCTAATTCATTTTACAGGCTTCAACTTCTAGAGTCAGACAAAGGAAACAATTTCTGGGTGTTTCGGAGCTGAGGACGTGTTGGAACTACTATTGGTGGAAACAAGACGGAACAGTTTGCCACTAAGTATGAAGCTGTTGCCGAATTCAAAAGGCTTTATGAAGAAATAACAGGAACTCCGTGGGAGTTACGCCACACTGCCTCAAAGGTTCCTAATAAAATGTATCCACTTGACATTGACTATGGCGCCGAGAATGGAACTTTAGAAAAACTGGTCGTAGAATCTGGATCTAAACTTCCCAACGCCATCCAAGAACAAATTCACCTTATCTTTGACGTGGAGAAAATGAAGAAGGCCATGTTGGAGTTTGAAATTGATCTAAAGAAAGTGCCATTAAGAAACATTTTCGAGAAAACAAATTGAACAGGCGTATTCCGTTTTGACGGACCTCCTGGCTTTACTCGAAAATGAAGATGTCAAAAACAAGAAAGCCCAGCTAATAGCTTGCACGAACCAAAAAGCCCCCTCTTTTGGATAATGTTGAGATAATAAAATCCAAGGTAGAAATGCTAGATATCCTTCAAGAAGTGGAGATCGGTTACAAGTTAGTCAAAGAGGAAAGTGGAACGACCAAAGATCCAATAGATCAGCATTATGAACAATCGAAAACTCAAATTGAAGTATTACATAAAGAATCCGAAGAATTCAAGAGATTAGTAACATACGTAAAGAACACGCACGCTGAGACTTAGAGGAGTTATGAACTTGAAGTAGATGAAGTTTTTAAAATTGCTCGTCAGGGAGAACGCAAACGCTACCGACCATTCCAAAAACTCCATAATAGAAAGCTTACTATGGCATGGTTTCAGAACCACAAACATGGGGGGTATCTTGTCTCAAGGCCTTCCACCGGTTACTGGTTACATGTTTGGAAAAGGAGTTTACTTTGCAGATATGGTACTACACATAGCCTTTAAATAAAGAGTTAAATTATAGGTTGTTAACTTCAAATATTTGATTCGTTTAGGTCTCTAAAAGTGCCAATTACTGTCACGCCAGTCGAGACATGGAAGAACTACGCGAGATGGAACAGCGACGAAGATAGCGGAGCCTTTATAAGAAATGAAGCGAATGACGTAGGAGAGCTGTCCGAGATAGTGGGAACAAAAAATTCGGCCTCTGATTTGCTATTGGTTACAGCTGTTAACGTTGAGGTTTAAAGCCGAGGCAGCGCCGAACCGTCCATCTCTCGAAACTTGGCGAGAGTAGCGTAAGCCTTGTTCACTAAAATTTGAAATTGAACTGGCGCGTGCCAACCGACGCGCGCAGCCTTTCCACGTACCCACCGACGCGCGCAGCCTTTCCACGTACCCACCGACGCGCGCAGCCTTTCCACGTACCCACCGACGCGCGCAGCCTTTCCACGTACCCACCGACGCGCGCAGCCTTTCCACGTACCCACCGACGCGCGCAGCCTTTCCACGTACCCACCGACGCGCGCAGCCTTTCCACGTACCCACCGACGCGCGCAGCCTTTCCACGTACCCACCGACGCGCGCAGCCTTTCCACGTACCCACCGACGCGCGCAGCCTTTCCACGTACCCACCGACGCGCGCAGCCTTTCCACGTACCCACCGACGCGCGCAGCCTTTCCACGTACCCACCGACGCGCGCAGCCTTTCCACGTACCCACCGACGCGCGCAGCCTTTCCACGTACCCACCGACGCGCGCAGCCTTTCCACGTACCCACCGACGCGCGCAGCCTTTCCACGTACCCACCGACGCGCGCAGCCTTTCCACGTACCCACCGACGCGCGCAGCCTTTCCACGTACCCACCGACGCGCGCAGCCTTTCCACGTACCCACCGACGCGCGCAGCCTTTCCACGTACCCACCGACGCGCGCAGCCTTTCCACGTACCCACCGACGCGCGCAGCCTTTCCACGTACCCACCGACGCGCGCAGCCTTTCCACGTACCCACCGACGCGCGCAGCCTTTCCACGTACCCACCGACGCGCGCAGCCTTTCCACGTACCCACCGACGCGCGCAGCCTTTCCACGTACCCACCGACGCGCGCAGCCTTTCCACGTACCCACCGACGCGCGCAGCCTTTCCACGTACCCACCGACGCGCGCAGCCTTTCCACGTACCCACCGACGCGCGCAGCCTTTCCACGTACCCACCCAACGGCAGGTGATAAAATCCCAGATATTAGAAGCCACCAACGGCAGGTGATCAAATCCCAGATATTAGAAGCCACCAACGGCAGGTGATCAAATTCCAGATATTAGAAGACACCAACGGCAGGTGATCAAATCCCAGATATTAGAAGCCACCAACGGCAGGTGATCAAATTCCAGATATTAGAAGCCCCCAACGGCAGGATTCAAATCCCAGATATTAGAAGCCATGAACGACAGGTTTCATATCCAAGATATTTCCAGCCCCTACGGCACGTTTCAAATCCCAGATAATAGCAGCCCCAACGGCACGTTTCAAATCCCAGATATTAGCAGCCCCCAATGGCACGTTTCAAATCCCAGATACTAGTAGCCCCCAAAGGCACGTTTTAAATCCAAGTTACTAGTAGCCCCCAACGCCATGTTTCAAATCCCAGTTAGTAGTAGCCCCACACGCCATGTTTCAAATACTAGATATTCACAGCCCGCAACGGCAGGTTTCAAATCCCAGATATATTAGAAGCCACCAACCGTAGGTAAACAAATCCCAGATATTAGAAGCCACCAACGGCAGGAGATGAAATCCCAGATTTTAGAAGCTCCCAACGGCAGGTATCAAATACCAGATATTAGAAGCCCCCAAGCGCAGGTGTTCAAATCCCAGATTTTAAAAGCCCCCAACGGCAGGAGATCAAATTACAGATATTAGAAGCCACCAACTGTAGGTGATCAAATCCCAGATATTAGAAGCCACCATCGGCAGGTGATAAAATCCCAGATATTAGAAGCCACCAACGGCAGGTGATCAAATCCCAGATATTAGAAGCCACCAACGGCAGGTGATCAAATCCCAGATACTAGAAGCCACCAACGGCAGGTGATCAAATTCCAGATATTAGAAGCCCCCAACGGCAGGATTCAAACCCCAGATATTAGAAGCCATCAACGACAGGTTTCATATCCAAGATATTTGCAGCCCCCAACGGCACGTTTGAAATCCTAGATAATAGCAGCCCCAACGGCACGTTTCAAATCCCAGATATTAGCAGCCCCCAATGGCACGTTTCAAATCCCAGATACTAGTAGCCCCCAAAGGCACGTTTCAAATCCCAGTTACTAGTAGCCCCCAACGCCATGTTTCAAATACTAGATATTCACAGCCCCCAACACGGCAGGTTTCAAATCCCTGATATATTATAAGCCACCAACCTCAGGTGATCAAATCCCAGATATTAGAAGCCACCAACGGCAGGTGATCAAATTCCAGATATTAGAAGCCCCCAACGGCAGGATTCAAATCCCAGATATTAGAAGCCATGAACGACAGGTTTCATATCCAAGATATTTCCAGCCCCAACGGCACGTTTCAAATCCCAGATAATAGCAGCCCCAACGGCACGTTTCAAATCCCAGATATTAGCAGCCCCCAATGGCACGTTTCAAATCCCAGATACTAGTAGCCCCCAAAGGCACGTTTTAAATCCCAGTTACTAGTAGCCCCCAACGCCATGTTTCAAATCCCAGTTACTAGTAGCCCCCAACGCCATGTTTCAAATACTAGATATTCACAGCCCCCAACGGCAGGTTTCAAATCCCAGATATAATAGAAGCCACCAACCGTAGGTAAACAAATCCCAGATATTAGAAGCCACCAACGGCAGGAGATGAAATCCCAGATTTTAGAAGCTCCCAACGGCAGGTATCAAATACCAGATATTAGAAGCCCCCAAGCGCAGGTGTTCAAATACCAGATTTTAAAAGCCCCCAACGGCAGGAGATCAAATTACAGATATTAGAAGCCACCAACTGTAGGTGATCAAATCCCAGATATTAGAAGCCACCAACGGCAGGTGATAAAATCCCAGATATTAGAAGCCACCAACGGCAGGTGATAAAATTCCAAATATTAGAAGCCACCAACGGCAGGTGATCAAATTCCAGATATTAGAAGCCACCAACGGCAGGTGATCAAATCCCAGATATTAGAAGCCCCCAACGGCAGGATTCAAACCCCAGATATTAGAAGCCATCGACGACAGGTTTCATATCCAAGATATTTGCAGCCCCCAACGGCACGTTTGAAATCCTAGATAATAGCAGCCCCAACGGCACGTTTCAAATCCCAGATATTAGCAGCCCCCAATGGCACGTTTCAAATCCCAGATACTAGTAGCCCCCAAAGGCACGTTTCAAATCCCAGTTACTAGTAGCCCCCAACGCCATGTTTCAAATACTAGATATTCACAGCCCCCAACACGGCAGGTTTCAAATCCCTGATATATTATAAGCCACCAACCTCAGGTGATCAAATCCCAGATATTAGAAGCCACCAACGGCAGGTGATCAAATTCCTGATATTAGAAGCCCCCAACGGCAGGATTCAAACCCCAGATATTAGAAGCCATGAACGACAGGTTTCATATCCAAGATATTTCCAGCCCCAACGGCACGTTTCAAATCCCAGATAATAGCAGCCCCAACGGCACGTTTCAAATCCCAGATATTAGCAGCCCCCAATGGCACGTTTCAAATCCCAGATACTAGTAGCCCCCAAAGGCACGTTTTAAATCCCAGTTACTAGTAGCCCCCAACGCCATGTTTCAAATCCCAGTTACTAGTAGCCCCCAACGCCATGTTTCAAATACTAGATATTCACAGCCCCCAACGGCAGGTTTCAAATCCCAGATATAATAGAAGCCACCAACCGTAGGTAAACAAATCCCAGATATTGGAAGCCACCAACGGCAGGAGATGAAATCCCAGATTTTAGAAGCTCCCAACGGCAGGTATCAAATACCAGATATTAGAAGCCCCCAAGCGCAGGTGTTCAAATACCAGATTTTAAAAGCCCCCAACGGCAGGAGATCAAATTACAGATATTAGAAGCCACCAACTGTAGGTGATCAAATCCCAGATATTAGAAGCCACCAACGGCAGGTGATAAAATCCCAGATATTAGAAGCCACCAACGGCAGGTGATCAAATTCCAAATATTAGAAGCCACCAACGGCAGGTGATCAAATTCCAGATATTAGAAGCCACCAACGGCAGGTGATCAAATCCCAGATATTAGAAGCCCCCAACGGCAGGATTCAAACCCCAGATATTAGAAGCCATCGACGACAGGTTTCATATCCAAGATATTTGCAGCCCCCAACGGCACGTTTGAAATCCTAGATAATAGCAGCCCCAACGGCACGTTTCAAATCCCAGATATTAGCAGCCCCCAATGGCACGTTTCAAATCCCAGATACTAGTAGCCCCCAAAGGCACGTTTCAAATCCCAGTTACTAGTAGCCCCCAACGCCATGTTTCAAATACTAGATATTCACAGCCCCCAACACGGCAGGTTTCAAATCCCTGATATATTATAAGCCACCAACCTCAGGTGATCAAATCCCAGATATTAGAAGCCACCAACGGCAGGTGATCAAATTCCTGATATTAGAAGCCCCCAACGGCAGGATTCAAACCCCAGATATTAGAAGCCATCAACGACAGGTTTCATATCCAAGATATTTGCAGCCTCCAACGGCACGTTTGAAATCCTAGATAATAGCAGCCCCAACGGCACGTTTCAAATCCCAGATAATAGCAGCCCCAACGGCACGTTTCAAATCCCAGATATTTGTAGCCCCTAACGGCACGTTTGAAATCCTAGATAATAGCACCCCCAACGGCACGTTTCAAATCCCAGATATTAGCAGCCCCCAATGGCACGTTTCAAATCCCAGATACTAGTAGCCCCCAAAGGCACGTTTCAAATCCCAGTTACTAGTAGCCCCCAACGCCATGTTTCAAATACTAGATATTCACAGCCCCCAACACGGCAGGTTTCAAATCCCTGATATATTATAAGCCACCAACCTCAGGTGATCAAATCCCAGATATTAGAAGCCACCAACGGCAGGTGATCAAATTCCTGATATTAGAAGCCCCCAACGGCAGGATTCAAACCCCAGATATTAGAAGCCATCAACGACAGGTTTCATATCCAAGATATTTGCAGCCTCCAACGGCACGTTTGAAATCCTAGATAATAGCAGCCCCAACGGCACGTTTCAAATCCCAGATAATAGCAGCCCCAACGGCACGTTTCAAATCCCAGATATTTGTAGCCCCTAACGGCAGGTTTCAAATCCCAGATATTAGCAGCCCCCAATGGCACGTTTCAAATCCCAGATACTAGTAGCCCCCAAAGGCACGTTTCAAATCCCAGTTACTAGTAGCCCCCAACGCCATGTTTCAAATACTAGATATTCACAGCCCCCAACACGGCAGGTTTCAAATCCCTGATATATTAGAAGCCACCAAAGGCAGGTGATGCAATCCCAGATATTAGAAGCCACCAACGGCAGGTGATTAAATCCCTGATATTAGAAGCCACCAACGGCAGGTGTTTAAATCCCAGATATTAGAAGCCACCAACGACAGGTGATAAAATTCCAGATATTAGAAGCCACCAACCGTTATCACATTGGACCGAATCTTAATCTGCCAAAGTACGGGTTTTTCGGTCGAATGGGATTGGGTTCGGTTGATTGGGATTCTGCGCAATGCGGCTGCAGCTACGTTACGGATGCATTTTGCTTTAAGTTAAATACGAGATCTCATACTAACTTAAAAACCTCTCAGTTTTTCCAGCATTCCCCCTTCAAGTTCATATTTTTCAAATACCTCGAACAATTTCATTGAGAACAAACCGGCTTTAATTACCATTTTAGAGATGGGTGTACCTGATTCAACACTGTTAGTTATTTCAAGGTACGCCTTGAACACGTTTTCTGACAATAAAGCTTTAATCTTAAGCGTAACATTTCCTTCGTGTGATAAATTTATTGATTCGTCCACGTAGGGATAGATATTTGAAATATTCGTTTAAATGGTGATGCATATTTCAATAACATACAAATCAAGTCGAAAACAATCACAAATATAACCATTGAAAAATTATAAGGTAATTTCAATTAAAATAATCCCGAAGATTAAAAGGCTTCTAAAATAGCTACAACACAACAGAAATCAATCTAAGAGGGAAAATTCTGGAACATGTCCTCCCTAAGTACAAATTCAACTAAAGTGTTCGTCTCATATACCATGCTTTAATTCAATATTTAACGTAACTACCACGCTTGATTTCAATATTTAGCCTTACTACCACGCTTCAATTCAGTACATAACCTTAGTACCAAGCTCTAATTAAATACATCACCTTACTACCACGCTTCAATTAAATACATCACCTTATTATAGCTTCAATTAAATACATCACCTTAATATAGCTTCAATTCAATACATCACCTTATTATAGCTTCAATTCAATACATCACCTTATTATAGCTTCAATTCAATACATCACCTTATTATAGCTTCAATTCAATACATCACCTTATTATAGCTTCAATTCAATACATCACCTTATTATAGCTTCAATTCAATACATCACCTTATTATAGCTTCAATTCAATACATCACCTTATTATAGCTTCAATTCAATACATCACCTTATTATAGCTTCAATTCAATACATCACCTTATTATAGCTTCAATTCAATACATCACCTTATTATAGCTTCAATTCAATGCATCACCTTATTATAGCTTCAATTCAATACATCACCTTATTATAGCTTCAATTCAATACATCACCTTATTATAGCTTCAATTCAATACATCACCTTATTAGAGCTTCAATTCAATACATCACCTTATTATAGCTTCAATTCAATAATTAGCCTTACTACCACGCTTTAATTCAATATTTAGCCTTACTGCCACGCTTCAATTCAATATTTAGCTTTACTACTAGGCTTCAATTCAATACATAACTTTACTACCACGCTTCAATTCAAAATTTAACTTCACTACCAGACTTCAATTCAATATTTAGCCTTACAACCACGCTTCAATTCAATATTTTGTCTTACAGCCACGCTTCAATTCAATATTTAGCCTTACAACCACGCTTCAATTCAATATTTAGCCTTACAACGACGCTTCAATTCAATACATAATATAGTAACAAATTTCTTAACTGGCCGCGTATCTTTGGCTTCGGCACGCGGGTGCGGCTTAGGCTTAACGCGAGTAATATAGTGAAGTATTGTTGTTTTTTTAAATGTAGGAGTAATTCGAGATACAGAAAGGATGTACGCTTTTATCCTGTGCCTAAACCAGGAAGGAAATATGTAGAGGTGTGCGGTTAACCGTTTCAATAGAATAATTCGATCGAATACCGAACCGAATAATTCGATCCGGTATTCGATAAGCTCATTTTCAGTATTCGATACGAATATCGAATACCGAGTTGACTATTCGGTTAAAGTTCGACTACCATAAATTTAGGGCCTTGTCGCCTTGGCACTGCTGACCCACCTTATTTAAAAAAATATCCTCCCAATTTTATTTATATCCCGTCAAAAACTACCAGCAAGTGCCTGGGAAAGTTTTCGAAAACCTCGGCGACCAATAAGGAGAGGTATTTTTAAATACAGGAGCTTCTAACTGTTTTTCTCCTTGCTTGGTATGCTATGACTATTGGAACTGACTCTATATAAAGTTACGCCTTTTAACTCGTCTTAGATTTCTCTGCACTGTCAACTCCTTTTGTACTTGAGTATAGACTTACATTGAGAAAGACTCGAGCATCGTCATTGGCTAGGTCAATTTTGAACAACGTTATTTTTGGTTCCAGTTTGAGTTAAAAGCGTCTGTGTAGGTAGTGTAGACAAAACGAAAGATCGTTCTTACATTAGGTCTTGTGGAAGCTGTAATTCACTTTTAGATTTGGATCTGCGAAATCATGTAAGTACTGCTTACTTTTTTTTAATAGTATTATTACCAAAAGTTAAAAAAATAATTTTAAACGTAAGAAAAAAGTCTTTTAAAAACTGCTTAATAGTGATGCCACGAATATTCAGTTACTATTCGGTATTCGGCCTATTCGGCCATTTTTTTCGTATTCGGTATTCGGCCGAATATTTCGTAATATTCGGCCGAATACCGAATCTCCAATCATGAAGGAAAAAACGGAAAAATTACTCAAAAACTATTTATTTCAATAACAATTTTTACTTTAATATAATCTACCAGTGGTAAGTTGTGATGAATAAAAAAAAGCATATAGTGACGCGATCTACTCGCAAATGAACCAAAAACCTAAAGACGTCGAGGACTGAGAGGTTAACTAACACGCAGCGCCTCTAGCGAACTGAATTGAAAACTCTTGGCGGGAAGTTCGCGAATGGTAGATTGGCAGTTTAAAAATGGCAAGCGCTACAATTATAAAATACGTCGCATTTTAAGCATTAGAAGGTTTACAAAATTATTTTAGGGATTCTACTCGTCGAAAAGTCTAAGATCTAATAAAAACTAAACACATTTTTAAAGTAAGTGGTATTTGTAAACCAAACGAAGTTAATAGTACTGTAGTCTCTGGATAGTGTAACAGGGAAACTTCTGTAACCAAGCAAATTTTTGATATTACCATCTATTTAAGTGTTCAAATTAAATAAATATGTTTATATTGTAAGTTAATTAAATTAACTTGCAAGTGCTTCCAGACAGACACATTTTTGAGGTTAACTGTACCTATATACATCTCGTAGGAGTTTTGTACATTTAATTTGGGTGTTGGGATTAGATAAGATAAAGTCTGAAAACTTACTTTTTCTCTCTAAGCGCGTTAATTCATTCATTTATTTTAATACAGTGAATTCTAGAACTTCGAAAATGGGTAAAATTTCACCCCTTCTGGGGAATTTCAGTAATAATTCCTATAAGTAACTACACAACTACCCTATGGCTTCATTTAAAGACGCGGTCATTTTCCCGCCAATTTGTTCTTCTAAAATCCGCTAGAGGGCGAACGCGGCGGCTCGCTCGGCGCGTATAGCGTCTTTAGGTTTTTGGTTCATTTGCGAGTAGATCGCGTCACTATATGCTTTTTTTTATTCATCACAACTTACCACTGGTAGATTATATTAAAGTAAAAATTGTTATTGAAATAAATAGTTTTTGAGTAATTTTTCCGTTTTTTCCTTCATGATTGGAGATTCGGTATTCGGCCGAATATTACGAAATATTCGGCCGAATACCGAATACGAAAAAAATGGCCGAATACCGAATAGTAACCGAATATTCGTGGCATCACTACTTTGAATCTTGGATCCACGAGCATTGCCTTCCGTAAATTTATTGACTTCGATCCATTTCTATAGTCTGGGAATCTATTATTCAATTTCGTTAGGAATATCTTGGCGTACTGGGAAGTTGTGGCTGTTGATGCCATTTTTTGTAGACTTTTATTTAAGCAGTGTAATACTGGGAAGACCATCGGAAGGGTGGGGTAAAGATCTCCAGAGAGCTCCCTTGTAGCTTCTTCAAACGGTTTAAGGACTAACACCAATTGTTGAACAGATTTCCACTCAGAGTTTGTAAGATTCTCAATTTCAGTTTTTGATGAAAGCAATGATATGCCTTCAGGTTCTCTATTTTCTATCAAGCTCATTAGCATGAAAAAACTGCTGTTCCAACGAACAATGACGTCTTGCACCAGCTTCTTTTTTGGCAGATTTGATTCTTCTTGGTGTTTGTTGAGTAATTTAAGAGCTGTTTCACTATGATTAAAGTGTCCAAATATGGCTCTACATTTTCGTACGAGGACATCAGTATCGCTTATGTTGTTTTGCAAGCAGATCTTTAATTGACGCATAGCATCTTCTACGGCCAGCTGAAGCGTGTGAGAAAAACAAGGAATGCTTTTCCATGGCGTATTAGCAACTGCGGATATCATATTGGGCGCATTATCCGTCACAGCAAATATTGTTTGATTTCCATTTGAATCAATTCCATATGATTCCAAAACCTCGTACAATGAATTTCTAATATTAATGCCAGTATGAGCCTCTTCATAAGGAATACACCCAATAGTGTTCTTTTTGGGCTTGAAGTCTTGAGCCACATAATGAAGAGTAATGCCTAGATAACTTTTCATTGCTTTTGATTTCCAGAAATCTGTGGTTATTGCGAAAGATTTGACACCTTGGGATATGTCAAATTTGATTTCATTCTTCAAATCAATTTCTACGGTATTGTAGAGGTCAGGAATAACTTTAGGTGAAAAGTGGGTTCGGCTGGGGATTGTATATCGTGGCTCACATATTTTCATTAGCCTTTTGAAACCTGTATCTTCAACCAAAGAGTATGGTTGTAAATCCAGTGCTATCATTTCTCCAATAGCTTTAGTCAATTGCTTTGCTTTGGGATGATTCTTATCCAACATCTTTTTTCGCAAATTTACTTCTTCCAAAGTTAATTGTCGTCCCTTTGGTTGAGTGGACGCTTCTCTTTGGCTCTCGACTTGTGCAAACTCTTTTGGGTGCTTATGACGAAGATGGTTTTGCATCCCTGAAGTTGATCCACACTTTCGCTTGATGATCGTTGAGCAAATTGTACACATTCCGTCAAAACCCTTGGGTTCAAAGTAAGTCCATACAGGACTTGTTTTAAGTCTTTTGGTTGCTGAAAGTTCGACTGTACTGTCAGATTCAGAAAACTCTTCAGCGTCATTGTCTTCCACATCTGAATCAGAAGTCTCGGTTGTTTCAGATTCATCATTTAGATTAGAAGACATAATTTATTGTAAAATAGGGCTTCAGTAGCTCTTCAGTGGCTCAGCTGTTTTTAAAACAGGTTTTACCAACGTTAACAGTTATTTATTTAACTTAATTACAAAAAATTTACAATGTTTAAGCGGTACTTACATAAAGCTGTAAATTGAAACAGCTTCCAGTAACGTTACAAAACAGTTAACAATACTAAACATCAATGACTTTCAGGGCTTTGGCAGTTAAGCACTTTATATAGTACCTTTCAGTGTCCCATCATTTATAAATTTGAAATTTGGTAGAATAGTTTTATAGAAATTTAAATTTGGTCGAATTTTTGGACTTCACACTATTTGGTCAAATTATTTGGTCATTTTCCTATTCCGAGCCGAGAGATGGCTCCCAAAAACATTGCTATTTGGTATTTGACGAATACCTTAAAAAGTACTATTCGCACAGCCCTAGACCCGCGTCAGCTATACATTGGAAAATATAGTCCAAAGCGCGGAGATGGTCAAGCCAGTGCTCATGGGCAGCGACAATATCGTCGAAATATACAACAGTGCCATAAAGACGTCGGTCTTTTAAAACCTCCTGCATCATACGTTGGAAGGTGGCCGGACTATTCACATGTCCAAAAGGCATACGCGAAAACTCATAATTTCCATAATGTGTAGTAAAACTTGTTTTGGGAATTGAACTAGCTTTCATCGGCACTTGCCAAAACCCGGATCGTAAATCTAAGGTAGTTATATAATGGGGCTGGCCCAATACATCTAACAAATCGTCGATCCGTGGGATCGGTCCCTAATGGTAATCGCATTAAGACTACGTAAATCTACGCAAAAACGACTAATGGAAGGGACGGGTTCAGACTCGTCAACACCATGAAGTGAGTCCTTTTTAGGAATAACGTCAACGGGGGAAGCCCAAGGGCTCTGGGATCGACGTATGATACCCGTATTAAGCATGTCGTCCACGTGGCGCTCAATCAACCGTTGCTTAAGGGGCTCGACACGATAAGGCACGATAAGGCTTACAAGCAACATCCATACTCTAGTGGGGCACTGAGTTCCGGTATTAATTGAATGAAAAGCACGATCCGTTAACCCAATACGCTTCTCAAAAACACTTGGGTACTTGGAAAGGAACTTACGAATATCTGCCTTCTTGTCATCAGGGAGATTTGCTCGGTGTACAGCAGACTCGATCATATCAGCCACATCATTGGGCAGTTGTGCCTCAGGATCCATAACGGGGTTTAACCATAAATATATCCAAAGGAGGCCGGGTACCAAGGCTGATAGAACCTCTACCGAAATCTGAGTGAGCTTTATGAGTGACTAAAAAACCGCGACCTAATATAGCATGATCGGCCAATTCTAATATAAGATGAAACACGTAAGTAAACATTTTCCCTTTAATTCTAATTATTATGCGGCTTGTATCTATAATTGAGACGGAAGAACCATCTGCCAGCTGAACAGAGGACGGTGTATCACATGGAGACCAATCCGGAAATAAAAGGGACCAAAATCGTTCCGGCAAATATGATAAATCTGACCCCGAATCAACTAAGCATTGAACATGCATATTATTGGGTAACGTTATAATAATACTAGCCTCCCTACGGGGTAAGGCGTGCAACAAATTAAGGGTTAAGATAGGCAAACGGGAACGGTGTAAAGCTTTGGGACCAGGTCGAAAACGCCTGGACCCATAAATTCGTTTTTTGAGGTCTGGCTTGATCAAAGATGACGTCTATTAGGACAAAATTGGGCTATGTGGCCATCTTCTTCACATTCATAACAAGTATTAGGACGATTGTAACGAGTTTGGTTGGCCCTAAAAGACCGCCAACTACGACTAGAGTTGGGTGAAGCGGACGGGTCTCTCCAAGTAACCGACTTCGAAGAAAGAGAGGTGGAAGTAGGCCTACCAGGAGTAGAGGGCCTGAACTACCAGAAGTCTCGAGTACTGAGGGTTGTTGTTGCGAGGGCCTGTCGAAAATCTTACGAGCACAAGATAATTCATCTCTTAGATCATCTAAGGTTCGACATGAACGAAAACTTATTTGTGCCGCCCAGTCAAGTGGTAACCCTTCAAATATTAATTCCATAATTTCCATATCGGGCAAAGGTGTTAATAATTGGGCATTCAATTGGTTCAAAGCTAAGATAAAATCCTCTGGATCCTCCCCTGGTTTTTGAGCCCGCGAACGCAATTGCCTAATTAACCCTCTTTCAAAATCCGCAGTAAAACATTTACTCAAAAATGCCTGGCGAAATTCGGAATAACTCTCAAACTTCAAGGCTAACGAATCCCACCAAACCTCAGCATGATCCTTAAGAATTAATGGCAACACACGCAGTAAATCATCAGGCATCAACTGTTCAGATGCCCGGAAACACTCAAGAGACTTCAAAAATACCTTGGGGTTGTCATCCCTAGACCCCGAAAAAATAAAAGGTGGTGTGGGGATGTGTCTATGAGCCTGTTGAGATTCTTGCATGGTAGCCATCAACGCAATACTGTTAGCTAACATATCCCAAGGGCCCGATTCCTCAGTAACAGGGAGCGAGTTAGTCTCTTTGTCAAGTGACATGACAGACCATGAAGGATAATTCAGAGTAACAAATGCACCCGCCTTTAACTTTGTCGCAAGAGACGAACAATAATTGTCGAAAGAGCGAAGAGAATCGAAGCTGGAAACCTGGCTAGAATGTTTGCAAGGGGACTGGGCAAAAATATCACTAACAGCCGATATGTTCGACATACAATAACTCAGCTAAGCTTTGGTTAATTTAGATACACCAGGACCAATACCTGGTATAAGTATCAAGTTTACGCTAAAAACTAATCTAAAATAATTCAATAAACTAATAATAAATTAATTTAATTATCCTAACAAAAAAATAACGCAAAGAAACTAAAAACAACGAAACTTACTATAGGGTTTTCACTTCTGACACCAATTGTAACAGGATTAGGCCTAAGTTACCGCTATGTCAGTAGAACTACAAATAATAACTCACTCTCGGTATATCCAGTTAACTGCCAGGGGTTCGGTTCATATCCTGTAGTCTGCTGCTTATCAATGTGAGTCCGCGACTCAGTAACTACCCACCGCCGACCTCACTCGATCACAAGGCAACACTCCCCCTGGATCCCGGCGGATCCCAGGCTTTAATACTACCTTGGTCACGTGTTTAGCAGACGACAGGATACTCCTACAAGTGATAAAAATTCTTCATCATCCAATTCCCACTTAAATTATTTTCTAAAAGATGTTTCATGTGTTAAGATACCTTATTTCAGTTCCCTACTATATCTCCTTGATTTACGGAAGTTTATTCCATTTTCAACCATGATTAATGATGAGACTTGATTGAGAAATACCCGCCCAATTCAATATTCGCGGGATACAGTGTCCACGGCAATAAAAGGTGTCATTTCTACTTTAGCACACATTTTTTCTAATTTCGTAAATCGTAGAAAATCAACACATCCACAAATAAGCCCGTAGAATAAGAATTTTGTTTGCCCAAAAAATTAAATTCTTCAACTTTCTGGTCAACTGAAGGTGTTCCGTTTGTTTACGGAATTTCGAAAGCAACCTCACCGTGACTAATCGGCTCCTAATGAAGTAAGGCTTTCTGTACATGTATATTTATACGAAAACTGGCTCCGAAGTTGTAAGGCTTGTACACGTCGAGAAGATAAAAACTCACGCGAAATTCTTCATTTCCAGGACGAGTATAACAAGTCACGAAAATCTTTTCGTATTAGCTATGTGTGTTTGGGATGGGGAGGTTTGTCAAGCACGACGTGGAAAAAAGGTTGAGGTATAACTTAAATTTTAAGACACTCATTCACTACGTTGGTTACCCTAACTAAAATTGTCAAGTTTACAATGGGTTACAAACATTTCAATAGCCTGTTCGTACAACAAATATTGAACTGCCAATGTACCGAAGTCGTCACTTCACCAGTACCCTATAACATTTTTTTAAAGCATAGCATCTCGTGCCCTCCCTTGCATCACAATTTACTTACTTGAATTTAAAGTATGATGACAAAGTTAAGGCAGGGAGAGATTTATTTTTTCAAGACGGAATGCACAACGTTTGGCCTTAACTGCAGTCCGACTCATAGCCGAGTATAAAGCCCCTTCCTTCAACCCGTAACCAAAAAATTAAATTATCTTATTCGCTCACTAAAACTACGTATTGGTGACGTTGCTGACAAGGATGGCCAAAAATACGTAATTCCTGTTTACCTCTGTCGCTATGACTACGACCCCTCTTGCGTTGTACCATAGCCCACTCGATCACGCGCGTCACGGCGCGTCAGCAGCGCAGCGTCCGGGAGCGCGGATCGAGTGGGATATGGTTGTACAGATAAGCGTCTTCACAGGGGTTCAAAATGGAGCCGTCTAAATGCGAGGGTCCGGTAATTATTCGAGAATGGTTTTTAATAGCAATTTAGACGGTAGTTCGTGAATTTGGTGCCGGTGTTTTGGATTTGGAGTACATCTGTAAGGGTGAAATGTGTTCGCTAATTCTTCCTTAAGCCAATCATGTCTACTATCCTCATGATTTTGTAAACGAATTTGATGAAGTAAACCAAGGCTTAGTGAATGGCCAGGAGTTTTGTGAGCTTAGTGTTTGGTTAAAACCTGAATGTGTTGTAATATCTATGAAGACTTTTACACTCAATTCTAACTCACTTTTAATTTTCTTGGGTCTTCCCCGTTTTTTTCACTTGCAAGCCCTATGTCTTGTGTAACTTCCATTTTTAAACAATGTTCTTTCAAAAATTACAATCCGAGCCCATTCCAACTTTGCAGACGAAGGGGCAGACGACGTTTATTTGACCCGGATATACATACAACGCGATAACGAAAATAAGACCCGCCTCTTCTTTCATACCCCTCCGTCACGGGTAAGGGGGTCGTGGACTTGCACGCGCACCCGAATAACTCTGTTACCCATTCCGTCTTAAAAAAATAAATCTATCCCTGGTTAAGAATAACAAAAATTGAATCGTGAGAAGGGTGCAGTATATTTCACCATGTTGTTAGAAAATTATGAAAATTTACTGATATTATAATCAGAGCTGTGTAAACCTCATAGTAAAATATTGAAGCCATTCGTCAGATAGTTTAGCCGCCATGTTGGAAAATGGCCGCCGGGAAAGTCATTTAGATAGAGTATATTATTCATAAATTATGAAAATTGGTAATAATTATTTTGAAGACCGTTCAACCATCATTATTGAATATTGAAGACGTGCTACTGATATTTTGGGCGCCATCTTGGAAAATGACTGCTGGAAATACTAAATATATTTCAAACATATAAATCTTTTCGAAATTCCTATATTGAGAAGATGGTTTTCATAAACACCAAAAAATAGCCATCTCAAAGTCGATATTATCGACGCCATCTTTAAAAATGGCCACTCGAAAATTATTACCCTAAATTCTGAAAAAAAGAAAAGTTCTTCAAAGCTGTAATTCTCAACATGTTGATTAGGTATATAATTTAATATTAGGGTTTATACATTCTCGTGTTGTTAAAGATTTGATTTAAGACAAATCTCTAACAGTTCGTTCTTATTCATCTCGTCAGCCGGAAGACTTTTTCACAATAGTTGCATGTCAGAAGCCTTGATAAGGCGCAGCACCTAGCTGGGGGCTCATAACTTTTCAAATTGAACCTGCGCAAACGCCGTCAAGGCACACGGGATCGGCCAGCAAACCCGACAAACACCCCTTGAGCAGGTGACAGAAGATGGACGCCGTTAGAGGCGAGCCAAGCCAGAAGGTGGTCGGTGTCAGGGAAGGATTAAGGCAGCAAAAGGCTCGAGCGGACTGTAAAGTTCCCTCCAAGCACTGCAGTGCCATACAGCCCAAAAAATGTATCCACGACCCTCAGAGGGTTGACAATAGCGGGGAGAGCCAATTAAGGAAACACATGGGCGGAGGTGGGGCGGCCGAGAAAAACCTATAGGGAATGGGGCATGGAACGGTCTGAACCAAGGGCGAAGCCATGCAACTCCCAAACCGGCACGGTCGGCACCCTGAACTCTGACCCCTTAGCCAGACAAACCCTTTTGCTCTGCTCCATCACAGCTAGTATCGCGACAATGTCCACACATCGCTTAGCAAACTAACTCGGATCGTCTTCGTTAACAGTTTTTTACACAAGAGGTTCCGCACTTAAAGATAATGAGTATTACAAGTTGGGAAAACCAAAATATTACCTCTCCGTGTCGTGAAGATTATATAACCTTAAGTATTATTATGGCAAAAATTATTTCTTTTAGCTTCAAAAAATGTCAGCCGAAATAAAAAGTAAAGAAAATGTGTTAAGATAATGAAGTTGACGCCCTGATAAGAATCGACAGTTTTTAGCTGTGACATGTGAAATTAATTGTCATGACGTAATGTTACCGCTTTAATAAATGGTGGTGTTATATGAAACGGTTAGAATAAATAATATATGTCCCTTAGAAGCCGTGACAAGAACAGTGAGTGGCGACCCAAAATCAACGATGCAGTATATATCAGGTTTTTTCCGTTTGTAAAAACGGTTTTTTTATAATCGTTTATTCCACGATATATGGCGGCCTATAGGAAACAGTTCTTCATAATTTTTCACTAAAATTTACACACAGAATAAACCTGCAATATTGTGCTCGGACCATTCTTTAAAGCACGATACAGAGAGAATGGTTTTATATTTATTAATATTCATATTTTCTTTTCGTATTAGTGTCCATAACCACATTAAAAAACTGATCAATCACAGTACAAACTCATTAATAGCGCGGCAACTCTTTAACCACGTAACAAAGACATAAATTCCCAACATCAATAAGTAAATAACCTAGTCATAAATTCAGCAACATCAATAATTTTATAACAAAGTCGTAAATTCAGCAACATCAATAATTATATAACATAGTCATAAATTCATCAACATCACACTGTTAATAAAAAAGGAACACGATTGAACCATTTGAGGTTGAAAGTCATGCAACCCAGGGCCAACCATTTATGGTTTGAAGACGAACCTTTTAAAATGGTTCAGTATTGAACCTTTAAAGATGGTTCAAGTTATTACCATCGAAAGGTTCGAACGAGTACCACCGAAAGGTTCGAACGAGTACCACCGAAAGGTTCGAACGAGTACCACCGAAAGGTTCGAACGAGTACCACCGACAGGTTCGAAAGAGTACCACCGACAGGTTCGAAAGAGTACCACCGAAAGGTTCGAACGAGTACCATCGAAAGGTTCGAACGAGTACCATCGAAAGGTTCGAACGAGTACCATCGAAAGGTTCGAACGAGTACCATCGAAAGGTTCGAACGAGTACCAACGAAAGGTTCGAACGAGTACCAACGAAAGGTTCGAACGAGTACCAACGAAAGGTTCGAACGAGTACCATCGAAAGGTTCGAACGAGTACCATCGAAAGGTTCGAACGAGTACCATCGAAAGGTTCGAACGAGTACCATCGAAAGGTTCGAACGAGTACCATCGAAAGGTTCGAACGAGTACCACCGAAAGGTTCGAACGAGTACCATCGAAAGGTTCGAACGAGTACCATCGAAAGGTTCGAACGAGTACCATCGAAAGGTTCGAACGAGTACCATCGAAAGGTTCGAACGAGTACCATCGAAAGGTTCGAACGAGTACCACCGAAAGGTTCGAACGAGTACCAACGAAAGGTTCGAACGAGTACCAACGAAAGGTTCGAACGAGTACCAACGAAAGGTTCGAACGAGTACCAACGAAAGGTTCGAACGAGTACCAACGAAAGGTTCGAACGAGTACCAACGAAAGGTTCGAACGAGTACCATCGAAAGGTTCGAACGAGTACCACCGAAAGGTTCGAACGAGTACCAACGAAAGGTTCGAACGAGTACCAACGAAAGGTTCGAACGAGTACCAACGAAAGGTTCGAACGAGTACCAACGAAAGGTTCGAACGAGTACCAACGAAAGGTTCGAACGAGTACCATCGAAAGGTTCGAACGAGTACCAACGAAAGGTTCGAACGAGTACCATCGAAAGGTTCGAACGAGTACCATCGAAAGGTTCGAACGAGTACCATCGAAAGGTTCGAACGAGTAACATCGAAAGGTTCGAACGAGTACCACCGAAAGGTTCGATTGATGACGTTGCAAGATTGAAATAAGGACCGTTTAAAATTTCAAAAAAGTAAGGTTTAAAGTATTGCTCCCTAATGGTTCGAATGAGTCCCGTTTTAATGGTTCAAATAAAAAAGACTGAAACATATACACAAATAAGAACAAATGAACTTCACTGATCTGTTTAAAGTTTGCATTTTTTATTCCGCACATTCATTTTTAATTTTATTGCAATTTCTAACTGCATTAACACAATGAAAAAGAGTTGAGAAGTTTTTGAAATATTGCTGGGGTTCGCTTCGGTGGATTAATTTTTAACACCATAATTTGAACAAACTCTAAAGTTCTTTTTGCTCCCTTTGGGTATTCGAGATTGAAGATATAGTAGCTCGCAAAGTTTACTGTTATTGCATTTAGAATACTACTGCACTGCACTCTTGCATCACCAACTGTCACATCCACGGGCTTTGTAAAGTAGTTTTCAGATTTTAATCGAACCAAAGGGGTTGCGATTGCTTCGTCCTAAATATTGAAAATACATAACACAATTTTCCAACAAAAGAGTCTAATCACAAATTATCTGAATTTAAGAATAAATTTTCATACCTTATCAGAAGCCCAACTTTCAATTTCCTCGTTAAAGAGGTAGGGTAAACCAATCATTGAAGCACTCATCCTTATATCTAAATTTACCCAAAAATAATTATTTACAATCACAGTAATTCTAAGTTTTTTTGTATATACCTCTACTTTTTTCCTCATTTAAAGCGTCACAATATGTTTCTAACTTCGAGACAAATTCCTTCCTCTTTGGTTTATTTTTTATTGCCGTTAAAATCTTTTCATGATTGTTTTCTGCGAAGTGGTAAATCAGTTTTTCCACTTGACTGTTTAGATTTGTTCTTCTGTTCATTTCTTTGAAAATCTGCATTGATTTGAGAAACAAATACAATATTAAACTACTTTTCAAAGGAAAAATAAATGTCCGGACAGGAGGTTATTCAGACTTTTATAAAACAATGTCAAAATCATTCATGAAATTTATAAAAATTGTTCTGTTAATTTTTATAAGCTTGAAAACTTTCACTTTCCCGGCTTTAAGCTAATTCAAATTTTTTCTTTTTGGAAAACGTTAAACCTAATTTAGTTCATCATTCTAAAGATTGGGAGAATCTAGAGTGATTTTATATGAAAAACAATGGGCGGGGAAGGCTGTCAGTAGAGACCTTAGGAATTTATTCCCAACTATATCACTCAAAGTCTAACATTAGAAGTCTATAGAATCACGCTTTGACTGTGACATTAATTTTTATCAATCTCATTTATTTTAAAACTGCAAAAATAGTTATCTGTATACTGAAATCTCAATTTTAAATTATGTCAACGGACCTGTTTTTCGCATAATAAATTTGGAAATTGTACGAAAATCTCCGAAATTGGTACTTTTTCATCCCATGCTATACTTTCTCTGTAGGCGAGTGTAAGGGCCATTTTGTTATCAATTAAAACTTCATCTGGTTTGGTTTTAGTCCACTCCATTTGAAGCTGAGAAATGTGAGCTTTTATACTCTGTTCATCTTCGCCCGCATGATCACCACTGAGCGACTTTTTGTTGAAATTTGTAATTAGTACTTTTAATTCAAAGTTTTCTTAAATACTGGATAAAATAGCTGGACAACTCATTTATATCTGTTATTATTATCAAAGCCATTGACAAGTACACCAAAAAGAATTTGTTATTATTGTATCATTTGCATTTTTTATTCTAATTAAAATACTGAACGCTTAGCATAGAGATTTTGTAAAAAACTAATGGGGATTTAGAGAGTTATGTGAAATGTTTTTGCATAGTCCTAAACCGATAAAAATGGTTGTCTGGCCATCGGAATATTACCCAACGTCGTTTCTTCTTGGGCTGACTATTAATAGCATCTGCACTACTACGATCGTCCAATGCCTTTTCTACATTTGACGGATTTCTTTTCCTTTTCTGGGCTAAGGACCCGTGGCTTAGTTTTGCTTTAGCAATTTCAGCATCTCCAGTGAGGGGGAATCTTTCATGCTTGAATTTATTACGTAGGGCTTGCCACCAAGTAGTCTGTTTAAAATTCGTGGTTGTTAGTAAAATAAAAGGATCACCCTAAATGTAAGTCACGTGCATATGCTTTTGGTAGTTGAAGTGGATTTCCATGCTCATCCCGATCACTTAGGAAATTGTGCTTTTGAATCAACCTTTTCACAGTTTCAACATATTGATCGTGAGAGGGGTATCTATAATTAATGAGTTAATTCGTTGAGAACCAATATAGTTTTTCTACACTTAACAACCTTACATAGAACTTACCTTAACTTAATAATGCTAACTAATTAAGCATTAAACTTACTTTCCATAACGGGATAAATCTTCATATAGAGTATTTACGATTCTCCTTCTGTTCTTAGGTAAAAATACACTTTCATCCTTTTTCAGAATCATATTTTCTATATCGTGAGCAAATCTTGGTACGGTGTAAATGACAGGAAACGCTGGTCTGGAATTTGAACTGAAAAACAAATATTATTTGCTTCCAGCCTAAACACATTTATCATAACTTAGGGATAGAACTTCGTAAAATTAAATCACCCATATGATTCATTAAGAGATTCCTCAACTGCACTTTCATGGATATCGTGTTGACCTGTGTTACTGTTAACCGTTGACATGTCTTTAGATTCTATAACAGTGATTTTAATTCGTGACCCATCATCGGGTAGTTCATTTTCCATGTCCAGCCAATCATTGTATTTAGTTTCAAACACTTGTAACACTAAGCTTTCACTCGTGTTACTAATTTTGAATGTGTCCAAAACTTTCTTTAAAAACTCTGAATAGTTATCATTTTCATCTATTTTTACTAATTTTTTGAACAGTCCGTATGTGACGTGGTACTCCCTCATCCTAATAAAATAAACTATTTACAGTGAAGTATTTTGAATAGGTGAAAGTTATAATAATGTTTATCCACAGTCTATAATAGACATTTCTAATTTTAGAATATCGACAGTAGGCCTAGTTATGTTATAACAAATTATGTGTGCCAGGTTCGTCAAAGGGAATAAAAAGAAATATTTTCTACCACTCATCCCGAATATTCAAGTCCTAAGTATACGGTTCGTTTAATTGAAAATTTTGGGGTAGTTTGTGGGTAAGGTTACAGGTAACTGCATCTTTAATTGAAATTGTCCTTCAAATAAAAACTGTACACTTAAAATTAAAGGGATGTGAGTTCCAAACATTCCAAGGGAAAAAAAACAGCCAAAATGAAATTTTTTTAAACTTTAGACCATTTGCTTAAACTGTGTCGTAATGGAATATATTGTTTCTTATCTTTTTCGTATAATTCAAGAGCGTAGAAAACATTTATTTCAGACCCAGGTTCTAAGATTTTCCACTCCATGGCGTCGTATACATTAAACGAGTTATAGTGGCTATTAAACCGGTTTGACACAAAAACCCTACCACAAAGTAGCCATATTTTGCAGCATTGTATGATATTAGTAATTTTGAGAAAAAGTGGTATATCTTCGTTGTGCAGTAGATCAATCACGATAACTGTGTTTTTTTGGTACTTAACTCCATGAAGCTCGAGTCTAGGTGATTCGTATAGTTCATCAACTACTTTTGATGGATATTGATTTTCCATGTAAAGTTTTATTTTTTCTATTAATTTGATAGGTAGCAATGACCATTTAATTAAAACTGATCTTCCTTCATCAACGCTATCTGATATTAAACCGTTAGCACCACTTAGCTGATAACATTGAAGATACTGGTGGCGTTTTGCAGCCGTCTTGGGAACATTAATAAAGTTTCGGCACCGCTTGATAATTTCTTTAAAATTCTGGTGCTTTGCTTCATATCTCATGCACCAATATTTAATCAGAGGACCAAATTCTAGTATTAGACGTGGATAGTGAATTAGGTAGTGTAATTTCGGAATGAATATTTTCAAATCTTGTTCCGCCGCCATCAAAAGGAAATCCTCTATGACTCTCTTAAGATATGGTATCCACATGTTTTCTATCACAGGAGCACAGATAATTTCAATTATCTCGCTCAGCATTAAGAGGCATTTCCACAAATCATTTTCTTCATCCACTAAATCTCCAAACATTAAAGGGCCATAGCTTTCGTCTTGAAATAATAAAATCAAGGATTATTCTATATACAGATGTAGTATAGCTTAAGTAATATATAAACACCCATTTCAAATAATAATATTAAAAAACATCCTTGGAATATCAAAATGAAACAGAGCTTTAAAGCTACAAAAGTACTAAATGCATCGTAATTACGAAAAATATTTCCACATATTTACTTTATATTATGGAAAAAGTGAATATTGAGGTTCTGTAGTATTTCTTAACACATCAAATCAAAGCGAACTGCTAACTCGGCGCACTAGTGTGACAACTGACAGCCACACACAGACATAAAAATAGACTGCTTTTTAACTCTTTCCGTATTAATTTTGAATTGAGAAAAGAGATTATCTTAAATATTAAAATAAATATAATTAATATTTAATATTTTCTTCGTTAGTTGTTAGCCTTATTGAGCGTTACATCGTTTTAAAAAAGAATAATTAAACAACCTTGAGAGACTTGACTAATATTGACGTTTGAATTGAAGGATATGACTGTTGTTTCGCCTTAGTCAAATAGGTAGTATATAAAGGATTCTAATCGCAGCTGTAGAAAAGAACATCACAATTGCGTGAACCTTGGAGGAAGATCCCTCCATTGGAAGGCTAGACGATTCTCGTAACCCTAGCCGATCGCCGCGTATGTCTTAACCTTAAGGATGATGGTGGTGTTAGAAGCCAGGTGTACAGACTGGTGTCCATGTGGGTTGGACATAAACAAAGTCCAGAAGATGGAGGCGTTAGAAGCCAGGTGTACAGACTGGTGTCCATGTGAGATGGACAAAGACGAGAAGGTGGTGGTGTTTAGAAGCCAGTAAGTACAGACTGGTGTCCATGTGAAATGGGCGAAAGACTAGAAGATGGTGGTGTTTAGAACAAATGAACAGAGTTGTTAGACAGGCAATGGAGTAATAGCCTGTAAGTGGAATACAATTTCCGGGACTGTGAATGCGGTCTGGAAATTGAATACATGTTTGCTCCGATTTGCAAACTGCGAACGCGGTCACGTGGGTGTAACAACGGAGAGACACACAGACAGACACACAGACACGTCGAAATTGCATACCCTCTTAATTTTATATAACATTCAAATTTTTTTCAAATGTTCAATGTACATTGAAAACTAAAATAGTTGAGAATGTGTCCGAGTCGGGACTACTACTGATAGAACAAAACCAAAGTTGCCTAGATTTTCGAAGGTTTCTTGGACCATTCTTGAGTGCGACATGCAATATTGCATACCCTCTTAATTTTATTGTAACATTTAAATATTTTGCAAAAGTTCAATGTACATTGAAAACTAAAATAGTTGAGAATGTGTCCGAGTCGGGACCACTACTGATAGAACAAAACCAAAGTTGCATAGATTTTCGAAGGTTTCTCGGACCATTCTTGAGTGCGACATGCAATATTGCATACCCTCTTAATTTTATGTAACATTTAAATATTTTTCAAAAGTTCAATGTACATTGAAAACTGAAATAGTTGAGAATGTGTCCGAGTCGGGACCACCTCTGAGAGAATAAAACCAAAGTTGCATAGATTTTCGAAGGTTTCTCGGACCATTCTTGAGTGCGACGCGCAATATTGCAGACACTCTTAATTTTATATAACATTGAAATGTTCAATGTACATTGAAAACTGAAATAGTTGAGAATGTGTCCGAGTCGAGACCACGTCTGATAGAACAAAACTAAAGTTGCCTAGATTTTCGAAGGTTTTTTGGACCATTCTTGAGTGCGACATGCAATATTGCATACCCTCTTAATTTTATGTAACATATAAATATTTTGCAATAGTTCAATGTACATTGAAAACTGAAATAGTTGAGAATGTGTCCGAGTCGGGACCACCTCTGATAGAATAAAACCAAAGTTGCATAGATTTTCGAACGCTTCTTGGACCATTCTTGAGTGCGACGTGCAATATTGCATACCCTCTTAATTTTATATAAAATTCAAATATTTTTCAAATGTTCAATGTACATTGAAAACTAAAATAGTTGAGAATGCGTCCGAGTCGGGACCACCTCTGATAGAACACAACTACAGTTGCATAGATTTGAGAATCAGGGCCGAGTTAATTCACTTAATTGAGAATTATTATAGATTAATTATCTATTTGCCGCCCTAGGCCTTCCTGGCCTCCTTCGGGCAGGCGCTGGTGGTTCTGGTTCGCGAACTTCGCGGACCGCCGGCACCGCAGCTTCCCCTCTGGCATGCTCCGGATTTTGTTCTTCGACGGCAGGCGCAGGCTCAACAACTTCTACGACTGCAGCGGGATTAGCAGGTCCCGGGGGGTTGCGAGCACGTCGCTGACGGCGGGGAAGCGGAGCCGGAGGGGGGTTAGCAGGTCCCGGAGGATTTCGAGAACGGCGGGGAAGAGGTGCAGCAGGTAGATTTACCGGCTGGGGTCGCCATGGTTGCACCCTCCTGGCGGCTGGGGCTCTCCCACCATTATAAATATGTACAGTAAAAGTACAGTTGTTGGCTTGAGAGACCACATGGGCATGGTCCATGTTGTTGACTAGATTTTGAAATAAAGACATTTATTATTTTGGTATTAGCCTTTGTTTTACTTAAGGACTATTTTCACATTAATGGAGGCTGATTTTAATAGAGAAAAGGGACCAGGGTGGGAAATAAGGATTTTTTTAAAACTGGACATTGGGCCAGCAACCCCCCTGGGCCCTTGAAGTTAGCGCTGTTTTAGAAATAGGAGTTAGGGAAACGTCTTGCTGGCCCTCAAAACGTTACGAAGCGCAAATGGCTCTCTCTAATTTTATATAACATTCAAATATTTTTCAAATGTTCAATTTACATTGAAAACTAAAATAGTTGAGAATGTGTCCGAGTCGGGACCACTATACTGATAGAACAAAACCAATGTTGCCTAGATTTTCGAAGGTTTCTTGGACCATTCTTGAGTGCGACATGGAATATTGCATACCCTCTTAATTTTATTGTAACATTTAAATATTTTGCAAAAGTTCAATGTACATTGAAAACTGAAATAGTTGAGAATGTGTCCGAGTCGGGACCACGTCTGATAGAACAAAACCAAAGTTGCCTAGATTTTCGAAGGTTTCTTGGACCATTCTTGAGTGCGACATGCAATATTGCATACCCTCTTAATTTTATGTAACATTTAAATATTTTGCAAAAGTTCAATGTACATTGAAAACTGAAATAGTTGAGAATGTGTCCGAGTCAGGACCACGTCTGATAGAACAAAACCATAGTTGCCTAGATTTTCGAAGGTTTCTTGGACCATTCTTGAGTGCGACATGCAATATTGCATACCCTCTTAATTTTATGTAACATTTAAATATTTTTCAAAAGTTCAATGTACATTGAAAACTAAAATAGTTGAGAATGTGTCCGAGTCGGGAGCACGTCTGATAGAACAAAACTAAAGTTGACTAGATTTTCGAAGGTTTCTTGGACCATTCTTGAGAGCGACGTGCAATATTGCATAATATTTTGCAAAAGTTTAATGTTTACTGAAAACTGAAATAGTTGAGAATGCGTCCGAGTCGGTACCACCTCTGCTAGAACAAAACTAGAGTTGCATAGATTTGAGAATCAGGGCCGAGTTAATTCACTTAATTGAGATTAATTATAGATCAATTATCTATTTGCCGCCCTGGGCTTTCCTGGCCCCCTTCGTGCAGGCGCTTGAGGTTCTGGTTCGCGAACTTCGCGGACCGCCGGCACCGCAGCTTCCCCTCTGGCATGCTCCGGATTTTGTTCTTCGACGGCAGGCGCAGGCTCAACAACTTCTACGACTGCAGCGGGATTAGCAGGTCCCGGGGGGTTGCGAGCACGTCGCTGACGGCGGGGAAGCGGAGCCGGAGGGGGGTTAGCAGGTCCCGGAGGATTTCGAGAACGGCGGGGAAGAGGTGCAGCAGGTAGATTTACCGGCTGGGGTCGCCATGGTTGCACCCTCCTGGCGGCTGGGGCTCTCCCACCATTATAAATATGTACAGTAAAAGTAGAGTTGTTGGCTTGAGAGACCACATGGGCATGGTCCATGTTGTTGAGTAGATTTTGAAATAAAGACATTTATTATTTTGGTATTAGCCTTTGTTTTACTTAAGGACTATTTTCACATTAATGGAGGCTGATTTTAATAGAGAAAAGGGACCAGGGTGGGAAATAAGGATTTTTTTAAAACTGGACATTGGGCCAGCAACCCCCCTGGGCCCTTGAAGTTAGCGCTGTTTTAGAAATAGGAGTTAGGGAAACGTCTTGCTGGCCCTCAAAACGTTACGAAGCGCAAATGGCTCTTTCTAATTTTATATAACATTCAAATATTTTTCAAATGTTCAATTTACATTGAAAACTAAAATAGTTGAGAATGTGTCCGAGTCGGGACCACTATACTGATAGAACAAAACCAAAGTTGCCTAGATTTTCGAAGGTTTCTCGGACCATTCTTGAGTGCGACATGGAATATTGCATACCCTCTTAATTTTATTGTAACATTTAAATATTTTTCAAATGTTCAAAGTACATTGAAAACTGAAATAGTTGAGAATGTGTCCGAGTCAGGACCACCTCTGATAGAACAAAACCAAAGTTGCAAATACTTTCGAAGGCTTCTTGTACCATTCTTGAGTCCAACGTGCAATATTGCATACCCTCTTAATTTTATGTAACATTTAAATATTTTCCAAAAGTTGAATGTTTATTGAAAACTGAAATAGTTGAGAATGTGTCCGAGTCGGGACCACCTCTGATAGAACACAACTACAGTTGCATTGATTTTCGATGGCTTCATGTACCATTCTTGAGTGCGACGTGCAATATTGCATAATATTTTGCAAAAGTTTAATGTTTATTGAAAACTGAAATAGTTGAGAATGCGTCCGAGTCGGTACCACCTCTGCTAGAACAAAACTAGAGTTGCATAGATTTGAGAATCAGGGCCGAGTTAATTCACTTAATTGAGATTAATTATAGATTAATTATTTATTTGCCGCCCTGGGCTTTCCTGGCCCCCTTCGTGCAGGCGCTTGAGGTTCTGGTTCGCGAACTTCGCGGACCGCCGGCACCGCAGCTTCCCCTCTGGCATGCTCCGGATTTTGTTCTTCGACGGCAGGCGCAGGCTCAACAACTTCTACGACTGCAGCGGGATTAGCAGGTCCCGGGGGGTTGCGAGCACGTCGCTGACGGCGGGGAAGCGGAGCCGGAGGGGGGTTAGCAGGTCCCGGAGGATTTCGAGAACGGCGGGGAAGAGGTGCAGCAGGTAGATTTACCGGCTGGGGTCGCCATGGTTGCACCCTCCTGGCGGCTGGGGCTCTCCCACCATTATAAATATGTACAGTAAAAGTAGAGTTGTTGGCTTGAGAGACCACATGGGCATGGTCCATGTTGTTGACTAGATTTTGAAATAAAGACATTTATTATTTTGGTATTAGCCTTTGTTTTACTTAAGGACTATTTTCACATTAATGGAGGCTGATTTTAATAGAGAAAAGGGACCAGGGTGGGAAATAAGGATTTTTTTAAAACTGGACATTGGGCCAGCAACCCCCCTGGGCCCTTGAAGTTAGCGCTGTTTTAGAAATAGGAGTTAGGGAAACGTCTTGCTCGCCCTCAAAACGTTACGAAGCGCAAATGGCTCTTTCTAATTTTATATAACATTCAAATATTTTTCAAATGTTCAATTTACATTGAAAACTAAAATAGTTGAGAATGTGTCCGAGTCGGGACCACTATACTGATAGAACAAAACCAAAGTTGCCTAGATTTTCGAAGGTTTCTCGGACCATTCTTGAGTGCGACATGGAATATTGCATACCCTCTTAATTTTATTGTAACATTTAAATATTTTTCAAATGTTCAAAGTACATTGAAAACTGAAATAGTTGAGAATGTGTCCGAGTCAGGACCACCTCTGATAGAACAAAACCAAAGTTGCAAATACTTTCGAAGGCTTCTTGTACCATTCTTGAGTGCGACGTGCAATATTGCATACCCTCTTAATTTTATTGTAACATTTAAATATTTTGCAAAAGTTCAATGTACATTGAAAACTGAAATAGTTGAGAATGTGTCCGAGTCGGGACCACCTCTGATAGAACACAACTACAGTTGCATAGATTTTCGAAGGCTTCATGTACCATTCTTGAGTGCGACGTGCAATATTGCATAATATTTTCCAAAAGTTCAATGTTTATTGAAAACTGAAATAGTTGAGAATGCGTCCGAATCGGTACCACCTCTGATAGAACAAAACTAGAGTTGCATAGATTTTCGAACGCTTCTCAGACCATTCTTGAGCTCGACGTGCAATATTGCATACCCTCCTAACCGGGACCTGCTCTCATGGGGCGTGATTGGATTTTTTCCAATTTTAATAACATCGCAAAACCAGACATTAAAGTGGAACCAACCGTCATCCAACACGTAGCTGCCTTAGACGCAGCGCTCACTGCTCTGGTAGAAAAACATGCCAATCTCTTTTCGCCAGGCATAGGACGTCTAAAGGGTCATCAAGTCAAATTAATCATTCGCTCTGACGCCCCCACGCCGCCGTTTTTCAAGGCTAGGTCTATACCGTACCACTTGAAAGACTTAGTTGAAAACGAAATCACGAGACTAGGGTAAGAAGGAATAATCAGTCCCATTAGTCACGCCGACTACGCTACGCCCATAGTTCCAGTTTTAAAAAAGGATACAAAAACAGAACACCTTGCAACTCAAAACAAACTAGAACGAATCACAGAACGCCTTGCAACTCAAAACAAACTAGAACCAATCGCAGAACGCCTTGCAACTCAAAACAAACTAGAACCAATCGTCTCCTCACAATCGACAACTGAAGGAACCCTAGTTTACACTCGCAACTACGGAAAAGGTACCAAATGGATAAAGGGACAAATCACAAAACCCATTGGAACCATGATGTACCGAATTCGAACCGAGGACGGTCATATAATTCAACGACATAGAAACCAAATTCGTTTCCGTACAAACATTGCCGAAGATCCGTCCGACCAGCCACTGCTGCCTCAACAAACCAAATCTACTTTCCGCTGCCAAACTCCTAGAAATCCGGGATTCGTTAATCAACCACTTCGACAAATGACTGCCAATGCATCACCTACACAATCGGCAGCTCGTGCCTCAATTCCTACCCCTGACCAAAACACGCCCGCCGACAGAAGTCCTCAGACGACGACCCCAACAACCACAGGTTTCCAAGCAGCCGCCGGAACCTCCCTCGCCGAACCACGACGTTCGCAACGTGCACGAAAAATCCGCGTACCATTTGATGTAGAACTTTTTCTCTAAACGGGGAAGGTGATGTTAGAATCATATCAGTTTGAAACCCGTTTATATTTCGCGCCTCATCCTAACTCTGACAGTGTCATAGATGGCAGCACCAGCGCATAAAAAACATTACCTCCAACCTAGCTAAAACCAACAGAGCGCTCCTCAGTCAGCGCGTAACCCTAGAGCAAATAAGATACCTTTTTCTTTGTAACAACCAACAGTATTAAATCATTCATGTTTAACAAACGGCTTTATTAATTAATCTAATACCTTCACCCCAACCACTCCAACATTTACATTTTCCGCTTAATCCTGCATTACAAGAGCAATGAATAGTGAATTCATCTTCACCTTTCAATTTACGATTATTTGATGAGGGTAAGCCCCTAGAAGATAACTAGTTAGAATGAAAAAATTAGAAGCACCTTGCGCAAGATAACTTAAATAAATTAAAATCCTATTTCTTGTGCAATTGAAAAAAACGTTATTTTCAAATTTATTTAAGATAACTAGTTATTATTATTTATTGAACATTTTAAGTAAAGCTTTACGATTGTCAAGCCTTGGTGTTCTCTACAAGTTTGTATAAAACTTGCAGCCACTGCCACATAATACGACGTGTTTGCACTTATGTATCTGTTCTCCTTCTATTTGACATTGTTTTCAATCCCTTCGTTGTAATTCGCGTATGTATAAATTTCAAATAATGTTACCTTAAACTTGTCAACATTTAAAATTCTTAATTCTTCAATTGCGCTATGTCGATAAACACATTATATACCCCGTTGAAACGGCCATGTTGAAAACATTACAGCGCCCCTATCAAAGAACTTGGCCCCTATCAACGCCTACGATATTTATATATTTAATATAAGATAAGAATTTCTTTCGAATTTTAAATGTTTAAAATCATCTCTTCAAAAGTCAACATTTTAATATCTGTTACTTCAGGCAATTAATTTATAAACTTATCCCTTACTTTTTCTAGTCTTTGTCTGCAAAGACAGTTTCTATTAATAAGAATATAGGGTTAACAGTTGAGGGGTAGACAACTGGCCTGTTTCAAACACATGAAGGTTATATTTCTCCCAAAGTAATATCAATAAACTTTTGTTAATATACACTTAATTTCCTGTTTTTCCCCGCTAACTGATTTCACGTGTCCAAGGCACATTCTTATTGGATGTAAAATGTCATCTGCTTTACCATATACATATTCTCTATGCTTGGAATACTGCTTTAATAATTCGTAAATTTTTACTTCAAAAAAAGAGAGATATAATAGCGTAGGTGAAACGTCCAAGATTCTCTGGTGAGGCGCTGTCAAAAATAGGAAAATGGACTGAAATAACGCGTGTGTAGTCAATTCTGCCGTCGTTCTCGAACTAGCTCTCAGTAAGTCTCTAGTGTTACGAAGTATAGGTAGTGTCATACTTATGAAACACATCTTATAAACTTATGATGATACTTATAGATATATGAGGCGCTTGTACTGTACCCCATTTTGACGTCACCATGGTTCAAGCGTCAAGCTTATTAGAGTACCCACCAACATCGCCTTTGACAGCGACTAACCAGGAGTGTCTGGTACAACAGCGCTTCCAGAGCAAAAATTAGGGTTGTTTTTGCTACAAAACAATAAAGAATTTTTATGTTACATTGATTAATTTTTTTAATTAGGTTTAAATAGGGGGAAACCGGTTTTGATCATAGAGATAGGAACATAATTCCTATCTCCATGGTTTTAATAGGGCTTTAACAAGGAGTATGAAACTTTGTATACTGGTGTGGTTATCAGTTAACATGAAGGTAAAATGGGTTTGGTTTCTCATCTTCGCCGCTTGGGCCCTGTTCCATGTTCTCATCTTCGCTGCTCGGGCCCTCCTGTACCTTTTCCTGATTTTTTTCTTTTTTTTTTCACCACTTTTTTAAAAAATAAAACTTCAAAATGCCCTGCCTTTCTACAATGCGAACAAATTTTAACTTCGGGGCGCTTTTCCCCCGTACCACCTCCCCTTCCACCGCCCCTTCCACCTCGCCGTCCCCAAAGAGAATGGAAGTAGAGGAGTGAAAGGAATGCCTCAACTTGTTGCCCTTTTTCCTGGTACAGGGCAACTTCCGCTAAGCAAAATTAAACGGGCCGGAAGCTCTCATGTACCAATTTTAGAGCAACATCATTATTTGCGCTTGTTGAGCGGGGGTCCTGCCACTTCTTGGGGTTTATAGTCTCTATGCCGTCCACCACCTCGCCGTCCACCACCACGTCCCCCTCCTCCTACATAAATATTGATGGTGACACTGCACCCTTGGATACTGAACTTTTGCTCCACTTTGCTAAGCCTAAATCAATAAAGGAAAAATTATTTTTTTTTTAATTTAAAGTCATTACTTCCCAAGTATTTTTAAACTCGGCAACAAAATTAAGTGTTGTAAATTCTTTTTATACGCCGAAGTTTCAAAATAACTGAAAATCACGACATATTAATATTAAATTGTTTACTTGAACTTACATTCAATCACAACACTTGACAAATTTAAACGAGTGGCTAAAAGTGCGCCTCTTTTTAGGATAGAATAATATTTTGGAAAAGGTGGCAATAAACAAGCTAATTAGCAATTATTTAGAAAACGTAGCGGCTAAGCTTTACTTTAGCTCGCGTATTCAAAATTCAGTATTTCAATAAATATCGTTTATTCAAGGTTAATTATAGGATATTTAGTTAAAATTAAGGTGCGGAAATTAATTAAAATGTATATTTTCCATGTTTTTCTATATTTTACCCTTCATATTAAAGGATTAAAGGTTAGGTTATAGTTTTAGATATTTTATGGTATTTCGTGGCTAGGAAGAAGGAACTGGTCGTGTTTTTATGGTCGTGAAAATATTTATTAAAATAGTTTCCGCGACTTAAATGTAATTAATTATCATATAATTAACCTCCAAGAAATGATATTTATTGAAAAAACTTTATTTTGAATGCGCGAGCTAAAGTAAAGTTTTTCCAAAATTTCCTTGGCTTCTACCTCACGTAACCTCAGCCTTCACCGCGGCGAAACGTCTTACCATTTTCAATGGTGATCGTGAATTTGCAGCTCGACCGTTGCCACTTTTAACTATCAAGGCCTGTGCACTGTGCTATTTTAACAATAATAATAATAATTCGGAATAGGTAGCAATATTAAGGGGTAAAAACATATCCAATTCAGTAAAATTTTGGAAAAGGGGGAAATTTATTCAGTTGTTAAATTAAAACTTCATAATAACAAAAACATGCCCACATTTAGCCTCTCATCATTTAACATAAATGACCCTGTTTATCTACAGATTTCTGTGTTATTTGGAATATGCGCGCTTTAACAGAAATGGTGCATCACTACCTCCTATATAAGAATCATATTCTTATATAGGATAACTTAATATTTCCTGAAATATTCCTAACTTACAATGGTTGCAGGACACTGTATCTCTAGAACCTTCATTCCAAAAAGATTATAGAGTGCTGTCAGTTGTGACGTTGGATCCAAGGTTAAACGTCATGAGTCTACCTTTAGCAATGGGCGGCAAAGACAGTTACCGTTTTTTCTTTATGGAAAAACAGCATGGGTGACGTCACACCGGCGCTTCTGACAGCACTCTATAGTCCTTGATGGGTGGCTGCCAAAGTAGAAAATAGACTTACCCGGGAGTAATCGAAAGGGGATACTAAAAGGCTAGCTGAAATTCTCATCGCTGCTGCTCGGGTTCGGGTCCACTTCCATTTTCTCGTCGCTGCTGCTCGGGCTCTCATCGCTTCTCGGGCTCTTGTGTACCTTTTTCGTATTTTTTTTTCGCATTTTTTTCTTTTTTCATTTTCGCCTCTTTTTTAAAAAATAAAACTTCATTCACGTTAGGAATCCGCGATAAGTTTAAATAAGTATTTAACTCACATTTGTTTCTGGGTAATTACGGGCGAAATGCCCCGCTTTTTTGCAATTTGAACACATTTTATCTTCTGGCCGCAAGCGCCCCGTACGAGGTGGTCCTCGCCCTTCCCCTTCTCGCGCTCCACCTCCAAAAATATTGATATTGACCTGGCACCAAAGATGGCACCCTTGAAAATTCATCTCTGGCTCCATTTCTCTAAGCCTAAATCAATAAAGGAAATTATTTGGAAGTAAAACATACAATTTTGGAAAAGGGGGAAATTTATTCAGTTGATTTAACTTGATAATAACAAAAACAGGCGCACATTTATCCGCTCAAATAAAAACTTGAAGGTCTTACCTTTTCTGAAAAATTTTGTTGGCTTTTTTGGAATATTTGTTGATTTTGCTGCATAAATTTTGTTTACCTTCCTGGAAAATTCTGAAATATAAGTGAGGCCTAACAATTTTTAATCGCGCGTGATTTGAAAACGCGCTCCTATTATCACGTGACAAAATGTAAAGGCAACGTTGTAACATGGCTGCCAGATTCCTTGGAGTTTCTACTCCTTGGATCTGGCAGGGTATATATGCCTCCATGTTACAGGCTCCTCCTCCCTACTTTACTTTAGTGATATCACCACTCGGGGAAATAAGGATATTTTTAAAACTGGTCCTTGAGACCAGTGACCCCCCTAGTCCCCGAAATAATTAACTGGTCTCCGGACTGGTCCCAGCCTTTGTTCTCCTACAGATTTGCAATTAATAAACTGGTCCTGAGGACCAGTAACCCCCACTTCTTGAATTAAAAAACTAGTCCAAGCAATTAATAAACTGGTTTTGGACCAGAGGAAGTGTGCTATTTCCCAGACTGGATATCACTGCGATCAAAAGCGCAGTCGTCAGTTATCTCTCAATGAGAACTGTTTTGTAATTAGTTGGTCAAGAACCGTAAAGTGTACGGGTTAAGGCGGGATCTTTATCCCTTTGTTATTTACTTCAATAAAAGTTAGAAGATTTATTTCTTCTATTTTTGGATGAAAAAGTAAGTTGTCATAATTCTTTTTATGGCCCTCGGGAGAATCCCTCTTTATTTTAATTAATTACTACCGAGGGTTACATCAATGGCGCCCGAACAGGGACTCGAATTGACGTCGAATTGAAATGACTAGGCCTTAAGCCTCGGTCTGTCCCGTAGATTAAATTGTTTATCATTGTCGTTATATCCGCCCCCCACGTGAAGTTAAGCCTTGGCTCTCCACGTTGGTTGGTAATTAAAGATAATTATTTTAATCTTAATTAATCATTACTAATTTAAATAATAAATTAAAATAAAATTATCCTTATGATTAATGTATCGAATTAAAGATAACTTACATTGGTTATTTTGTATAAACTTAATTAAATTTAACTAACCGAGGGATTGTATATTGGTAAACTTAACCTTAATTATGGCCTACTCGGACGATAAACAATCATGGAGATCACCTCAAACATCTGAGGATGAGGAGGACGATTCTACCTTACATAGAAGGGAGGATAATACGAAGGAAGATCTGTTTGCCTCCATGGGAGACGATGGCGACACGCTGGCACCGCCAGAAACAGATAATCCTTTGGAAGGTTTTAACCGGATTCTTCGCATTGAAGAAGAGAAGAATGAAGAAGATACTAATACGAGAAAGTATTAATAAGTTAATATTGTAACAGTGGGGTATTCCCTACTTTTACAAATGTTTCTAAAACTAAAAAACTATCATTAAATCCAACTGATTAATCAGACCTAGAAATTATCCATTTTATACAACCATGGATGTATAGGAATAGTTCACTATTTCCTTTAAATTTGATGTACTCTAGCACTCACAGAGGTTAATAAAACCAGGCGTAGTATATCTACTATTTGTGGGAGAGGGGGGGGAACGCAATTCTATTATCGCTTGTATTCATTTTCTATCTATTCTTTGTTTTACCACGTGCATTAAGAATAGTGTTGCTATCATATGAATAAATTGTCAGGGGTATCCTAGATACCTGAACATTTTTAACCAGTACCTCCCTAAAAATAAGAAAAGATAGTTAAAGAGGGGGTTTTTGTACTTGTTCTTCAGTAAAGTAATTTGCAAAGTTCGCTTAGTTTTATAACTTAAATATATTTTTAACATTCTCTGTGGCTTAGTAGGAATTGGGGCGTTAATTCAATTGGCAGACTTTTTAGCATGAACGTTGGTTTTGCCTTTTTTTCTGAGAATTTTATTTCTTACGTTAAATTTGAGATAAACAATCTAATTATTTTGCTATAATAACGTATGTACCTACGGTTAATCGGGGTTTTGAAAAACATATTCGTTACTATTGAGAAAGTTAGCATAAAATGAAAAAAAAACGACGAAATTTGAATTTTAACATTCATATTTATGATTGTTACTACATAGTGTTTCGCATTCGCGTTGTTATACTTCATAATGTCTTTGGATTTTTAGTTTTGTCATCTGTACCATATGATACACAATAAGCGAAATTAGATAATTCAACCAAACTCTGATTGGTTAAACAGGCAAATGGAGACTCGAACAGTATAAAATTATATGGCCATCATGGTTATTTAAACCAAACAGCATTTAAATGTTCTAAAAAACCCATATAAAAGGGGAATTTAAATAAAAACATATGATTTTTTAACGCTTTTAGTTTTTCCATGTATCAGGGTCGCGACCGTGACATAGTTCCTACTGGGGTACTTAGCCATTAGGTTATTTCCTGTAGAAATATATGCTAGTCTACTCACAAATATAGACATAGTTTTCGTGGTTTTCAGTTTCAATTAAGCTATTGGAATTTACCTGGATAAAAACTCCAAAGAGAAATGAAAAAAGTATAGAAAAAAATTGTAAAAATTTAAAAACATGATAAAACTTGTCGGATAATTATGAAAATTCATAAAGATCTCGTCTAACCGCTTAATCATTTTTACACATTTTCCGAAAAATTGTAAAAATTTAAAAACATGATAAAACTTGTCGGATAATTATGAAAATTCATAAGATCTCGTCTAACCGCTTAATCATTTTTACACATTTTCCGAAATACTTTGAAGCATCTATTTTTTCACAATTGTATGGTTTGATTGTAGGCGTATTTTTATGTCAGTTTTTGAAACCTTAGCTAAATCTAGTATACACAATTGTAATAAAATACACAATACAATAAGAAACGTTGAAATGCCTATTTTTTCTCATTGCTGAATGGTTTGACTGTAGGCGTATTCTTATGTTAAAGTTTTTGAAACGTTAGCTAAAAACTAGTATACAAAATATCACGAAGAAAAGTTTGAAGATTTATCTAAGATCTCGTACGCATTCTTGGTACTTCAGACGTTAATGCTTTAAGGGTACATAGGCTCAACAAAACTATAATTATCTGTCTAATAAATTTAGCCATGGGTTCATTATTTACCTTTACATCCCCTTTTAAGACATCTGTCAATATACCTTTTGTGGAGAATGTTTGACCGCCTGACATTAAAAGGAGATTGCTGTCTCTGCATTTTTAATCTTCTGTCGAAAACACAGTTCTTTTGTTATACCGACTGTCAATTTAGGGGCAACGATTGGACCTCTTAAGAGCTATTGTCATACGTGTTTCAGCATGCCACCCCCCTCCGTCATGTGATTTATATTCTATAGCTAATATACTGAGTGAAAGGACTTTGAAAAGTATATAAACCGCACTCCAACCATTTGGAGAATCATCATTTAGGAAACTATCTTCTAGATAACATGAAATCTGTAGTAGTTGACTTTGAGTATCTACACGGGAAGGACGAAAAATGCAACCTCGCAGGCAATCTGATAGTTAAAGAACTAAGTTGTGCTACTGTTACTAAACTTCCAGGAATAGTGTCATGGACATTTTTACCGCCTTATAGTCAATCTACGCTACCTTCGTCTACACAACGACTCAATAGCTACATCACCAGAAATTTACACGGAATCTCATTTGGACGAGGAGAAACGCCTTATCACAATCTTCGTCGCTGTCTCATGTTAGGTACCCGGTTCGCAGACCGTATATATTGCAAGGGTAATCAAAAATGTTTCTTTCTTTTTAATATTTTAAATAAAGAAGTCACAAATTTGAATGACGTGGATTGTCCAAAGGCCATGGATATAGAAGGTGAGACACGTGTCACCTGTCTCTATGACCACCAAAGAAACACGTTAGCCCGTCATCGTCCGTGCGCATTGGAAAAGAGCCTTTTATACGCTGATTTCGTATACCAGAACGAGGACAGTATAAATTTTATGCTAATAGTGTAAAATTTTAAAAATTAAAGTTAAGTTTATTGCATTTAGATATGGATTTCTTATTGGCATACATAATAATAGATCATAAAGGAGATCGGTTTTCGTAATTGTTAGTTTGTGTAATGTACATTTTTTATAATGGTCCTCTTTAATTAAAATAAGAATATTTTCAAAGATATTGCATACGTCACAGATGGGGGGGGTTTATTGGGGGTAAACATCTCAAAAAATTGGTTTGTGGGGGGGGGGGGGGAAGGGGTAGTAAATACCTTCGTATAACGGGTAGAAACTATAATAGCTTCAGTACCTTTCTCAGTACCATGGACTGCGAGCGAGAGAGAAGCCACTGATCTAAGATCTTTAAGTAATGCAAGGTTTTATTCTCTACCTGACAATGTATAAGGTCTATCATATAAAGGAACGTTTCCAGCTTGGGAAACTCTATAAGAGCCGCTTGCTGAACGATAAACATACAATTCAGCATTGATTTCCATGGAAAATACGCTGAACCAGCAAACAAACCTTTCGATGTCAACGAAGAAAAAACAAAGGGATATTGGAAAATGATCAATTGAATTGGTAATTACTTTTAATTTCAAAACCACACATCTCAAAAATATTTGACTTAGCATTTTAAATTAAAAAATAGCTTAATGCCTTACACTAAATTTAATGATAGTTAATATGAACTTTCTTTTGAAGATAGAAGTTAATTTAGAATAAATCAAGTACTACTTATCATGAGAGTCAAAAAGAATGGTAAACTATGGCCTATACTCCAAAATAAATTTTATACAACGCAATTTTAATTACCTTTGTATTAAGAAGTTAACTCTGCTTAAAGGGCTAACTGCATAGATAATACAGTCGTGACGGGAGTATACTAACTTCTCCCTCCCCCCCTCCACTATGACATAGATGTGACAATCTAGGCTCAGATATTCTTTAGTGAAACTGACTCGTATTGTTACTTGATAATAGTATATAAATTTATACCGTAGTTACGCAGATTGGAGAAATTAGTTTATATTATATCAATTTCATTTTATAATTAGATCTTTTGATTTTATAGCAAAATAAAATAGAGGAGTAAATTTATTTTATATCATAATCTTTATTCATGAAAAGTTCTTTTACTTTAAATTAGGGCCTACATCTATAAGCCCATAGAGATATGAAAGGAGGAAGTGACAGATGAATGGGAAATATTACGGAAGTTTTTGCTTTCTACTTAAATTCGTCAACTGAGAATCATATAAATTTGGATTGTATGTAAAAAAATCTATAATAAGCAATAAGAACCAGAAATGCACTATATGCAAGTAGCCACTGGCCTCCAAATACTTCGCTAACTTACCCTTTTACAATAGAACAGACCAAAACATAGTCTTCATTCTTCTCCTTTTTACTTTATATTATGATCTTTATGTCTAATCCTACGTACACCGAATGTATTACAGCAAACTTACATACCATTGTAAAAAATACGAAAGGGGGTTACCATCCCTTTTACGAAAGGAAAAAGTATTGAACTCCCTCCTTTCACACCTGCCGTAAGTATAACTAGCAAATTTAATTACTTGCAAAACTTAATGCCGTAAGTGAAATTTAAAAAAAAATATTCAGATTTTTATCTTCTTTACGAAGATTGAAGAAATTATTATATAATAAATCAAACACTTAATCAAATGGCTTTTACTTAAATTCGTCAACTGAGAATCATATAAATTTGGATTGTATGTAAAAAATCTATAATAAGCAATAAGAACCAGACATGCACTATATGCAAGTAGCCACTGGCCTCCAAATACTTCGCTAACTAACCCTATTACAATAGAACAGACCAAAACATAGTCTTCATTCTTGTCTTATTTACTTTATATTATGATCTTTATCTCTAATCCTACGTACACCGAATGTATTACAGCAAACTTACATACCATTGTATAGAATACGAAAGGGGTTACCTTCCTTTTTACGAAAGGAAAAAATATTGAGCTCCGTCCTTTCACACCTTTCTTGGTCGTAGCCTTGAACATTAAACGAAAATCCTTAATAAGCTTGATATTGTTCTTAACAGCAGCGTAATATTTTTCGGTTCCGGAGGTTTCTACAATGAGATTGATTTACAGTTAAAATTAGGGACTTAACGGGGTAAAATATTACAGGATTAGAAACTTGCAACAGTTTGCAATTTAAAATTATCGGATCATCAAATTCCTAGCCGACTTGAAGGATGGTCAAAGTGCCACTACAATGACAAGGGGAACAATATCTCTATGGACGACTTTGCCTCGGGTTACGCCATATACTGTTTAGACCTGACACCTGACGGTAGCGCGAGTCATTCCGATCATTGTAGTCCTACGAAGCAGGGACAGTTAAGATTAGAATTGGGTTTTGAAAAACCCACGCCCACTACACTAAGCTGCATCGTACTATCCGAATTCCAGGCTTTGTTACAAATAGATAAAAATAGAAACGTGTCAATCGTTTGTTAAGAGATATAATGAATGCCGAACAGATAACACGATTTCTAAGATTCACACCACATTTCGTGGGGGTTAACCAAGTGATTTATTACCGAAAGAAATTGACAAGTTTCCTTCGTCCATTATAATAAATTTAGACAATCACTACAAAGACGGATCTCACTGGGTCAGCGTCTACTTTGATGGCAAGAGACGTGGTTATTATTTTGACTCATTGGCTTTAGGGAACTTTCTCCCCTCGATTAAAGAATTTGTTAAAAGGAATTCTAGAAAATGGTCGTTTAACAAAAGAAGACTACAAAACTTGTCAAGTTCGACATGCGGACTATATTGTATTGCTTATATAATACAGAGAACGAAAAGAAAGAGCCACAAATCATTCATGAAGCAGTTTGGACGAGATGGTTTGATAAATGACATCATTGTTACAAACATGTTGGAACGCGCCCGTAAAGAATAATTTAATCCTTTTGTTAAAAAAGACTCTTTGCAATCTCTTTTGTATTTTTAAAAAATAAATGTGTCACCTTTTTTAATACTGTTTTCTTTTATTTCATATATTAAGGAATGTGGGGGGGGGGTAGGAATGTGAGAGGGGATGTAAAAAGGGGGGGAAATGTTTGGCAGAGGTATATATCAGATATTTCCATAATCATTTTCATTCCTCATCATGAACTCGGAGCTGCAGAGATATCGTACTTTTTACTCCCGGCCTCAAGACGGAAACTATATAAAAACTTTAAGCAGAGCGGGATTTTATTCCCTACATACCGACGATCTAGTACAGTGCTTCGAATGCGATGGAATATTATTAGCATGGAAACCCGATGATAATCCCTACGAAGAACATTTAAAACATTTCCCCAAATGCAACTTTATTAGAGGACGCCCGACAAAAAATATACCCTTCAGTTTTGATGAAACAGAAACATACACCAAAAATATAAATAACGACATTAAAACCGAGGAAGGAACACCAGAAAAACCCATAGAAAACACCGAAGAACTTTATCATATCTTTAAAGTTAAAACTAAAGATCTCGAAAGACTAGTCCTAGAACTCTACGTTAGAAAACAACTTAACGCTTTGTATATCAAAGAACAACTTAATGCCTTGCGTAAGATTTAAAAATAATATTAAAATTTATCTTCTTCCTTGCAAAGATAGAAGAAATTATTTTAGAATAAATCAAATACATTTTAAAATGAAAATTGAAAATGTATCTTTAATATTAAAACCTAAACTTTTAAAGAAAATAAATAACTTTGCACTTTATATCATGGTCTTAATTTTTTCACTTTATATTATGGTCTTCATTTATATCTTTAAATAATATCCCCACCAAAAAAAGACGAGAGCGTAAAAAAAACACGGCTACTCCGACTTAGCAGTGGCCGCCATCTTGTATGCCATACTGGCTGCATACTCTCTAACTAGTGAAAGGAAACGTTTACAACCAAATGCTGTGCCTTCTGTGATGTTAACTCACTCTGGTATTTCAAGTCAAATCAATAACCAAGCTGTGGAACAAAATGCCTGTGATATTAGTCTGACAACCACACAAAATGAAAATTTATCAGATCCATTGTCAGGACCTAGAGTTGTCTTATCACCCGTTACCAACATATAATATCTTCGAAAGGAATTTGTGACTCTAAAAAAGGAAAATTATTCAAGCCAGTTTTTATAAAGAAATGGAAACCGAAAATTCTCAGGATATTCCAAGAAACAGTAAGAGTGTATTGGAGAAATCCTATTTGGAAAGAGAGAGATTACAAAAAAAACGCCTTTGCCTAAGTGTGGAACATTTTGGTGATATTTCAATTAAAACATCTGAAGCTGTTGATTGCGCATCTCAAAATAATGCAATGCTTGGCAACGGAAATGTACCGGAAGACTTGAAACAAACTGACTTTATTGTTCCTACGTATACAAATTTTGAGAAGATTCAATTTCGAAGAAAATGTTCCTAAATTTTCACCCGATGGTATTACTCAAGCTGAAACCAATGTACCTGATGAACTGAGTCAAACTCAAGACCACGTTTCCATTTATACAAATTGCGATTTTCTTCAAACTCAAAGAACTGTTTTAACAACTGGGGAAATGAGTCTTGGAATGGTATCTACATCTACACCTTTACTTACTCAAAAAACCAACAAGGATGCCACAACACAAGCGTCAGTTTATATCCGCAATAGAATTTCAAAATAGTCAACCAGAAAACTCAGTCGAAATGTTTTTAAACTAAGGAATAAAATTGTAAAAATGCCAAAGCAAATTTCTACTCTAAAAACTACATCAAAAAGTCTGACTGAAGAAATAAATTGTTCAAGTAAAGGAAATTATCGAAGACGCCACCATTCTCTTACAACTTAAAAGCAAAATTCCTCAACGAGAAAATACTTGCTTATGGAATAAAAGTATTTTTCACCAAGAATCCACGCTGAGAATTTGCGGTGTTATTTTTAAGAAGTCTCCGGCAATGTACACGTACGTGAGGGAGTTAGAAATTCTTCATTTGCCTCATCGAACTACTCTGAAAGATATATTACTCATTAAACTGGAGAAGACGGAATATATTCTTTGGTAGTGGACCGACTTGCAACTGAATTTTCAAAACTATGAACAAGAAATGATTGGCTCTCTGATGTTCATTGAGATGAAGATTAAAGCTAAAAAGTTGTAAAATCCTAACCTAGAAATTTTTTTGGGCCAAAAGAGTTTGTCCTTTCAAAGAAATCCAAAATGAAGACAAATTAGCAACACACATACTTTGCTTCATCTTTCAAAGACTAAGCACCAATTTTAAGCTCCCAACTGCTTATTTCTTTGTGGCAAATTTAGATGGTGAACAACTGTGTCAACTAATCCTTAAGGTCATAGAATCCGTAGAGCAAAGTGGGTTTCGAATATTAAAACTCGTTGCGGATAATGCTAAGACAAACTGTAACCATCTTAACACAAAAATCAAATTAAATTTACAATTAATAATTAAAGTAACAACGAAATACCTTAAATTAACACTATAAAGATAATACTAGCCCTTTAAACTTAAACCTATCCCTTTAAAAAAACTGAAAAGAAATTCTTTCGTACAAAAGAAAAGGAACTAGACCCTCAGTGTTGACACAGAACTTTCTAGAACGATCCTATACCCCTATATCCATAGTGCAAAATGAAATACCTAGCAACTAAAATACTTTCCAAGAACCCAGAGAAATGTCACGCTGATTTAGACCCCAAGCAACAAGACCTTGAGTCACTATCCTGGTACCTGGCCCGAGAAACTTCTAGAACATTTTTTTAACCCTTAAACTGACCAATCCCCATTTGGTCCCAGAATTAAAAGTTTTGCCTATTCGTTGATAACATGAATCCGCCCGGCTACGTCATAAATATGGTCCACTATTCGCCAAACCGAAGTCAATTAACAAACGTCATTGTCCCAGAAATCCTTGCGAGAAACTAGAAGTTATATATACGAAGTCCCTCCTGTCCCACCCTCAGTCGATATCTGAACCCCTTAATGAAACCCTTAGAAATCCGGAGTATTATTTTATATCGGAGATATTTTTTATTCATTTTGATACCTTTATTTTTCATCAATTTGAATCCCCAAGTTTTCGGAAGAGAATCGGAGAGATTTTTTATTCAATTTGATACCTTTATTTTTCGTCAATTTGAATCCTTAATTTTTTGGAGAAACTCGGAAACATTTTTTTTAAACCCCTAAGTTGAAGAAGAGAAGGAGCGTGAGTGCGCGAGATATTAAAAGAAAAAAGAAAATAATTAACCCTTAAATCGCGAGAAAAGAAAAAAGATCCTGAACCCCTAAGATGAAACTGGAAGAGGAGCTACTTGGCGTAAGAAATTAAAAAACTTGAAACTATTTTGATAAACTGACTTGAAACTATGGTTAAAGAACTTAGATTATGGTTAACGGATTGATTCATTTTTTTTAAATCCTAACTTTCTATTTTTGAACATTATTGTTTTAGTGCATAACTGCACGATTTTAACCCAAACACCCCTAAAATTTAAATTTGAAACTTAAAGGAGACATTCCATAGAGTATATTACTTTTGATTTTTTGTTTAATTTTTTATTTTGACCCCTATAAAAGTGTGTGGAAATTTATGAACAAGATTGAATGTTATGTTGAATATTAAAATTTGGATTAGAATATATTTTGACTCTCAATTGACACATACCATCAAACGCGGTCACTTTTGATTCAGAAATTTTATAAGCCCCTCGTTCCCGTTAAAAGGCCTTAATTCTCCACAACTGACTGCATTCTAACATCTAGTCTAGCGTTAGCGAGGTTGAATCATAAGTGAAAAGAGGTAGGTGTTTGTCTTAAACTTTAACCCCTCTAATAAGAATCGAACACTCCACCTTAACCCCATAAAATCTTAAAGAGCATAAAGAAAAGGCTTATAGAAGATACATGAATTTACAAAAAGTGTGAGTTGACCACTCTTCCATCAAATCAAAACAGTATAATTAATATTGTTATTAATGTGCACCTGGTCCATTAGTATATAATTCTGATCAAACAGTGCAAGGGGGTTGTAGTATTATTCTACTATCACTTGGTGTTTTCTCACTATAAAATAATTGTTATATTGCATTAAATAAACTGTATCGAAAGATTAATATTAACCAAGAATTATAAAGGGTTATTTTCTAAGACATTTTTGTATTTAAATAATCGGTTAAGCGGGAAAGGTCAAGTTTAAACGCACATTTCGGCAGGTAGCCAAAGGACTTCCGGCTACCCATTCCTAGATCTACATGAGCAGGTTCCTTCATTTTTAGAGTAACCTATATCCTCCAGTTCGGGGTTATTGAAAGTGCAATAAGTGTAGAATAATTGTTTCTCGGGGCAAGGGAAACCCTTGCACTGTTGACCGTCTGTGCAAATACAATGACAAGCGTGCTTCATTTTTTTCAATTTTATCATAGTTTGAAGATCCGCTTTCATGACGCATTCCAACTTCGTTTCCATCGGGCATTGCGTCGTCTCATTTGTACAGAGTTTCCTTTTGTCTTCGGGGCAAACTGCGTTAGAGTAAATCATAAATTAAATAAGTTGGGGAAGCTAAAATAATACCTCTCCGAGTCTAACGAAGTCCAGTTCGATATACTTACCGTACCGGTTTTCATCGCAATAGCTAAGCTTGACCAGCATCACAATGACAAAGAGACACTTGAACAGCATTTTATATCTGATGTAAAAGATTGAATAATTGTTAGTCTGCGAACTCACACCAATAATCAAAGACAGTTGAAGCTCTTAATAGGTTATAAATCAATGTTGGCTATTAAAAGATGGGCATCCACTTCGATCCCCGTTTATTTTTCTTTCCCAGCTTACTCTGACCACCGACTACATCCCCATTGTTCAACGATGCCTTGAAAGACATGTTAACGGACGTCACAGACCTATAGCCCTGAATGTCTTTAAAGCGGTCGTCTTATTAAGTTTGAGAGACAATTAAGTAATAACTCTCGAGACATCGAATTTAAAAAGATATTTACAAACATTTTTTATCAATACACTATTAAATATTCGCCCATCCTTTAGATGTTGCTAAAAAGAATTCCTTTTCAAGCTGAGCCTTATAATTTTTGGGAACTTACCAGCCAGGAGAAGCGATGACGATGAACAGTTTCGGAGAGAGATTGTCGTTGGTTAGTTGACGAGGAACTTGTGCAGTTGGCAATAGCTTCACCTACACGAGGCGTTATATGATTCATTTTGCAATAAAACATTGGAAGCAGATAGACATTACTAGACAATGACAAGTACGGTTTAAAGGAACAGTGACGAAAGTAAATATACCAAAACTAACCCAAAATTTCTCCTTAATTCATAAAATCTCGAGTCATGAGTAGGAATTTCTAAGACTGCAGCCATGTTGAATAAACGAAAACCGATGAAAAACAGTTACCTGAAACATAAGGTTTTCACGGAATGATGACACAGCGTTGAATAATAACTAGAAACCATTTCACGATACCTTTAACGAGACACGTAAAACATAATTTAAATAATATTTTTCATCTCCTATTGTCTAGGAGATAAAATTTTTGTAATGGTACTTAAACAATAATGCGAATGTGACGCGTGACTATCAAAAATGTCTGAAACGTTAAGCACATTAACGTGAAAGTGGCGCCTTTTAGACTATAGTCGTCCAGCAAAAGAGTGATTTAACGTTGTTGTATTATTGCGCCACAGTTTAAGAAGCACAGAAGTAATTGGGCCGAAATAGTTAACCCACTCTGTACACGCATATCCTTAAAAAATGGTTTGCCGCCTTCAGAATCTTTGGGCGAAATATTTCGGACTCCAATAGACTATTCCATTAATCATTTGAAAAGAAGCAACACCAGACGAGCATAGGTTATTTTTTGAATCTCCCCGCCATTTGTAGTGACACACGTACCAACCCACGAATGACATCATCATTAAGGTACAATTTTTAAAAATATTTTAATACGTTCCATATCCTTTTCATGTCAACTTGAAAAATTATTATTCAGACCATGATTTTTACCACGTGACAGTTTATTATATAGGAAGATACATGAATTTACATAGAGTTAATCACACTTTAATTAAATCAAGAACAATATAATTATTACTAAGAATGTGCACCCTGTCTATTAGTATATGCTTTAGCCAAAACAGTGCAAGGGAGTTGTAGTATTATTCTACTATAATTTAGTGTTTTTCCCCCTATAAAATAATTAGGGAGAAACTTAATTGTTATAGTGCATTAAATCAACTGAATCGCAAGAAATATGAAGGGTTAAAGGTCAAGATTAAATGCAGATTTCGGTAGGTAGCCAAAGGGTTTGTTTCTACTACTCGCGATATCTACAGTTGCATGTTCCATCATTTTTACCGTAACCTATTTAAAAAAAATTAGACAGTAATCGAAAATCGCAATGGGCGAAAGGGAAACGTTTGTCGGTGCACGTGAAACCCTCGCACTGATGAAAGTTTTTGCACATGCAATGACACGAGTATTCAACGTCTTGTTCCTCCATTATCAGGCTGTTTCCATCTTCATCGTAACTATGTCTCCGATTTTCTACTTCCCTGATGCACTCCAACTTCGTGTCCTTCGGGCATTTCAATGTCTCATTACACTGCTTGTAACTCTCCTCAGGACATACTGCGTTAAAGTAAATCATAAATAAAACAAGTTGGGAAAACCAAAATATCACCTCTTCCAGTCGATCGAGGAGACTGTCTAAAATTATTTAACATAACCTGTCAGAACATGGGAAATATTGTTATGCTCGACATTATCAATTTGAAAAGTTATCAACTAATGTTGTACTATCCATAAAGAATGCCAGAAAGGAAATTGTTTTCACGCTTAGAGGACAGGCAAATCCCTATCTCTGACGCCAGTTTATTCGATATATACTCTGTTCCAGCTTTTTTGTCAGCACGTACACAGCTAGGCCTCTATGTAGCGTAGCTTTGTGCCAGCTGACAATTTCGAGGTTTAATTCCGGAAATTATAATTTCTGTCAGCACGCGCAAAGCTACGTTACATAGAGACGTAGCTTTGCGCGTGCTAACAATCGAAGCTAGAACAGAGTATATAGAGAATAAGCTGCCGTGTGAGAACAAATTTCCTCACGTGTATCTTTTACCTACAGTTGTATGTTAAAATATTACATGTCCACAACTTTATTTTAAAAGTAATCGCTTAATCACTATTGGATAGGAAATGCCAAGCAGATTAATACGCAGACTAATAGAGAGACAGACACATGAACAGAAATGTCCAGAACAATACCTCTCTGTGACATACGTAACTAGATTTGTTAATTTAGCCTGCATGTGCAAGGATTGTATATCTTAAATTCGCCTACAAAATAAAATGCTTTGCCAAATTGAATAATCATCTAACGAATTCAGTTAGATTTACTTACTGTTCTGATTTTTATAGTAGCAGTAGCTAAGCTTGACCAGCATCAGAGTGACAAATACCCACTTGAACAGCATTTCTATCTGGTGGAAAAAATTTATTAATTGTAAGTCTGCAAATTAAACCCAATAATCAAAAAGACGAAAAATAATTAAGAGATATGAAACAATGTTGGTTATTAAAAATGGACATTAACATTAGTATTTCTTTTCCAACATAAACGGACTACCGACTACATCCCCCCACGATGTCTCGAAAATAAATATTATAGCAAAACGTCCAGAGCTTCTAGCCCTGAATATCTTAAAAGCGATCGTCTTGTTATTAAGTTTTAGAGTCAATTCAGTAAAAACTCTCGAGACATTGAAGGCAAATATATATTTACAAAGATATTGGCAATGCTCTTTTAAACTACGAATTCCGCTTCAAGCCGACGAGTCTTATGGTGTTGTACTTACCAGTCTAGAGAAGCGATGACGATGAACAGTTTCTGCGAACGTTTGTCGTTGGTTAGTTGACGAGGAACTTGTACAGTTGGCAATTTCTCCGCCGTCATGCGTTTTAATGACTTGTTTTGAAATAAAAAAGGGAGGGAGGGGATAGACATCACTAGACAATGACAAGTACGGTTTAAAGGAACAGGAACAGTGTAAGGTTAATGTTCCCAAACTGAATTAAAAATTCTCCTTAATTTATTAAATTTCGAGTTTTGGCTAGAAATAACTTGCTTTATGATTGCAGCCATCTTGAATAAACGCAAACTCAGGACAAAACAGTTATCTCAAACAAAAGGTTTTCATAGAATGATGAAACAACATTGAATAATAAATAGAAATTATTTCACGATGCCTTTTTATGACTCTCGTGCAACATAATTTAAATAATTATTTTTTGGTTTTCGTATTGTTTTCGAAATGATTATGCGAATGCGACGTATGCTCATTTCAAATGTATGAAACATTAAGCGCCTACAGTAAGTGAAAGAGGCGCCCTTAGACTGTAGTTGTAAAGCGAAATGGAGATTTAATGTTGTGTCTAAGACCATTAAACACAGATGGACTGAAACCATAAGCCAAAACTTTTGTACATTAATGGCATCGCCTGAAGTCGCTAACTGACTCTCTGCCTCTTGTGGTGCTTCTTGGCACGAGGGAAATAACCCAAGATGCTGGCCCCGTCCCAATTGTTTATTGTTCCACTTCTGAAATAAATGTATATTAAAATAATAAACACCCTTGTGCTTTGGGACCGCTGGGTTCGCGCCATTTGTCTCTCTGGGTGTTATATATGGGACCAATGAGGTTGTTTAAATCTCCCCGCCATTTGCAGTGACCCCAAGTACCAACCCGACGCCTGGCACAACCACAAATGACGTCATCATTAAAGCAGTGTTCTGCAAAGCATACATCATGTATTATATCGCTTCTTACTTGGCCTTTTATTATCGAGGGTTATTTGCCAACAAAAATAATTTAATGCATGATGTTTACCACGTGACAGTTTATTATATAGGTAGATACATGAATTTAAAAAAATTCAATCAAATCAAAAACAATATAATTATTATAAGGAATGTGCACATTGTCCATTAATATATAATTCAGCTGAATCAGCTCACACAGTGCAATTGGGTTGTGGTATTTTTCTACTATCCTTTAGTGTTTTTCCCTCTAAATTTAATAATAATTCCTCCGATCTCTACAATGGCAAACTCCTTCATTTCCATTGTAACCTATGCTTAGCTGAAATCTATCCCTTGGGTAAGCGCAATAGGGGTGAACGCCATATATGCTGCGGTGGCAATCGAACCCCACGCAGTGATGTCTGTCATGGCACATACAAAGACAGGTGTGCGTCAGTGGCTTCGCTTTTAATCTGTTGAATTCATCATCAGACATTCCACGATGCTGTACTACGACGTCCACGATGCATTCCGACTTTGTCACACCCGGACATTTCATTGTCTGATTACACTGTTTGTACCTTTCCTCGGAACATTCTGCGTTAGAGAAAATCATTAATTAAACATGTTGGGAAGGTCACAATACTAAATCGAAATGACGGTCTCCAAAGAGATAACCTAAACTATCCTTTCAGAATGTGGAAACTTTAGTAACTATTGCTAGCCATAATAGAGAGTTTAAGCATCCCCTAAACGCGTACGTGTAGCTACCTTCCACAGTGCATTAGACCAATGCATTGTCAAAGGTGGCTACACGTACGCGTATAGAGGATGCTTAAACTCTCTAATAATACCTCTCCGAGTTGAGACGACTGTAGCCAAAGACCTATCCTTTTTCGACTTAAAGTGTTAGTGCCACGTTTTTTGAAAAGTGGCTAATTTTCGTTTTAAAACATCAATTGGGTTATAATAACAGTAGATCCAATGTAAAAAGTCTTATAGAATTTATTCATTTTGTAATATGAAAAAGAAAATTGATATTTCACATACCTCACTTAAACGGAATTAAAAATATACCCCTGGTGACGTCATAAGAGGTTGACCAGCGCGAGACAGATTTCGAGACGGATTTCATTACGAGAGCTAAGCCTAGTTTTTAAACATCGCGCGCGCGTCAAATTCGATCACTTTGAAAGCACCACCTACCAATAAAAAAAATAGGACTTGCGGAGTCGCGCGTGCCGCGTGCTCAAGCGCGTTCGAATCGTGAATATGGAGTATTCAACTGTCAAAATAGTTTGAAAAAATTCTGCGAGTAGGTTCCGAAAGCCGGGGTTTAATAATATTTGGAAAATTATAAAGCATTATATAAATAGATATTCTGAATCAGAAAGATTTGATCTTTCAGATGGGATTAAAACCTTTTAGTTTTAAAAATAGCGATTTTGGTGACTCTAACACTTTAAAAACTGTTGCTACATCATTATGTCTTTATCTATATTCCACAATTTTCCACTGAAGTTGTATGTTAAAATTTATGTGAGCCTCAACTTTATTTTATAAATAATCAGTTAGTTACTAATTTGCGGATAATGGAGAGATAATGCCAAGCTCTATTAGCAAGATTAATAGGCAAACTGCGATTATTGTAAAACAGACAGACAGACGCATGGACAGAAACGTCCAGAACAATACCTCTCCGTAACGTAAGTAACTTGGAGAGTTAATTAAGTCGGCTTGTGCAATAATGTCAATATAAAGTTCGACTAACAAAAAAAATGCTTGCCAAATGATTGATTGTCTAAGGAATTCCAGTTAGGTATACTTACTGTACGGGTTAACATAGCAGTAGCTAAGCTTGACCAGCATCAAATAACAAAGACCCATTTGACAGCATTTTCTATCTGGTGTAAAAGATTGAATAATTTTAAGTCTGCAAACTAAAGTCAATAATCAAAGACAGTTGAAGCGTTTAAGAAAAAAAAATCTAATGGTGCGAACACTTTAGATGTTCTAAAAAATGCTGGCTATTAAAAGATGGACATCCACTTCAATCCCTATTTGTATTTCTTTCCCAGCTTAAACGGACCACCGACTACATCCCCATTGTCCAACGATGTCTCTAAATGAAATGTTAACGAAACATCCAGAGCTTGTAGCCCTGAATATCTTAAAAGCCATCGGCTTGTAAACTTTCACAGATCCTTCGTAATAATTCTGGAGACATCGAAGTTAAAAGATATTTACAAAAGATTTTGACAATAAACTTTTCAATAATCATGCATTGTTTAAATGTACATCAAATATTGTGGCTAATAACGAATTCCTCTTCAGAGGTTTGCCTTAGAGTTTTAGGTACTTACCAGCAAAGAGAAGCGATGACGATGAACACTTTCGGCAAGAATTTGTCGTCGGTCAGTTGAAGAGGAACTTGTACAGTTGGCAGTAGCTCAGCCTCCTTGCGTTTTTATATGAATCGTTTTGAAATAAAACAGGGGGAGGCAATAACATTACTAGACAATGAAAAGTACGGTTTAAAGGAACAGTGACCAAGTTAAATATTTAAAAACTGACTTAAAATTTCATCTTAATTTATTAAATACGATTGATGGGTAATAACTTCATTTTAAACTGCATCCATCTTGAATAAAGGAAAACTTCAAGAAACAGTTATCTGAAACAAAATGTTTTCACGGAATGATGAAACAGCATTGACGCTCTTTCAGGGTGCCTTTAACGAATGTCGTAAAAAATATTTCGCGGAATGATGAAACAGCATTGACGCTCTTTCACGGTGCCTTTAACGAAGTCGTAAAAAATATTTTAAATAATATTATTCATATTCTATTGTTTAGGACATCTCCTAAATATAGAAGATGAAGAATATTATTTTTTCAAAATGTACTTAAATAATAATGCGATTCTAACGCATGCCTATTTCAAATGTCTGAAACAATAGCCTCGTTTCACATTAACGTGAACTTGGCGCCTTTTAACTGTAGTTGTCCAGCCAATGGTGAATTTAACGTTGTTGTATTATTGCGCCAGTGTTTCTTTCAAGCACCCAAGTGAGATTGTTCTTGATTTTTAAAAATTCCCCTGACCAATCAGACTCAAGAATTACGTGTTTGGACTCAAAAGGTTTTATCTTTAATTTGTTTTTGATAATTTACNAAAACAATGTTTGGCCTTTACTGCAGTCCGACTCATCGACGAAATATAGTCCCTTCCTTCAACACGTAACCAAAAAATTAAATCATCTTATTGGCTCACAAAAACTACGTATTGTGACGTTGCTGACAAGGAGGGCCAAAAATACGTAATTCCTGTTTACCTCTGTCGCCATGACTACGACCCCTCTTGCGTTGTACCATAGCCCACTCGATCACGCGCGTCACGACGCAAGCTGCTCGCGCTATAGCTATAGAGCGCAGATCGAGTGGGCTATGGTTGTACAGACAAGCGTCTTCACAGGGGTTCAAAATGGAGCCGTCTAAATGCGAGGGTCCGGTAATTATTCGGGAATTGTTTTTAATAGCAATTAAGAAGGTAGTTAGTTGGTGCCGTTGTTTTGGATTTGGAGTACATCTGTAAGGGTGAAAATTCTTTCTTAAGCCAATCATTTCTACTATCCTCATGATTTTGTAAACGAATTTGATAAAGTTAACCAAGCTTAGTGAATGGTCAGGAGTTTTGTGAGCTTAGTGTTTGGTTAAAACCTGTTCGTGCTGTAATATCTATGAAGACTTTTACTCAATTCTAACTCCCTTTTAATTTTCTTGGGTCTTCCCCGTTTTTTTTCAGTTGCAAGCCCTATGTCTTGTTTAACTTCCATTTTTAAACAATGTTATTTCAAAAATTACAATCCGAGCCCATTGCAACTTGGCAGACGAAGGGGCAGACGACGTTTATTTGACCCGGATATACATACAACGCCATAACAAAAATAAGACCCGCCTCTTCTTTCATACCCCTCCGTCACGGGTAAGGGGGTCGTGGACTTGGACGCGCACCCGAATAACCCTGTTACTCATTCCGTCTTAAAAAAGTCTATCTATCCCTGCAAAAATATAATTACCAAATATAACATTAAGTGGTCCACCATTTAAAGATTTTGAGAGTTCCTGGTGAACTATTGGAGTGAAGCAAGATTTTCAAAGAAGAGGTATAAAATCCAAAAACATTCTTAGTTTAAAAGTATGGCAGTCTGGATAATTTCTTCGCTTCATGTAGATTGAATTGTCGACTTTCATGTACCAGATTATAATTCCCTGCATGAAAATTTTGATGTTCCAATTTCCAAAAATGAAAAAGAGAAAAATGGTATTAAAGCTTGTATTTTAGCGACAAAAAACTTACGAGGAATTTTCACTAATTAGTTTACAATGTCTGAGAGTTCAACGCTTTTTTAAGGTAGAACTGGGATTACACGTGGGTAGAATATTTCAACCTGTATTATCTTTATATATCCAACCATATCTGGGTTGCATTAATCGTAACTTTAATCTTGCCGAATTAATTAGCGAAGTGAAATTAAAACCATTGTTTGAAAAAGTCCCTTTTTGAAAAAATACATAATAGAAATAGTACTTTGTAATTTTGTTTCTTTAGCGAAGAAAACTTAACCAAAAAACGGAAACCAAGACATTGTAAGATTAAAATAGCTAAAGAAAAAATTTCCCTCCCTCCGGAATCTTTTTTATGCCAGGAGGTGTAGTTCCCCATCCTCTTACAGCATCTCTCCATCACCATACCAGGCACCCGACCGTCATTTCCAAGAGGGTCTCGTATTAGCGAAACTGCTTGTAATACGCGAAGAAACTGAGCTAGCAGTAAAAAAAAAGGTGCGAAAGAGAGGGGTAGGATAAGGATTCCGGGAATTCTTGGACCTAGCGGAACAAGAGCGTATATAAGGATGAGAGCGTTTTCTTGTATTTTTGGCAAATATCTTTGCCAGATCGGTTTTCAACGAGAAAAAGTTTTCTGACATGTCTTTTCGTTCCGTTCTTTTTCCCCCTTAGCTACCCTATCCGCCGTTCGGTTCTGTGAACTACACCGCTCATGATTTCCTGATAAGTAGATGAGATGACTGAGTATCTCGAAAACAATCAGTGCCAGTAAATCTTTTTCTGTCGTTTACTTCGAGTGTGAAATTTCATGGTCTCTTTGTCACGTCCGTATTCTTGAGCTTGGGTTCGCGAAGACTCCGCTATCCCGTGAAAGGTACGAGTGGCTATATTTTGCTCTTTAGGCCTTGGATTGAATGGGACAGACGAGCAAGAGGCAATAGTTATAGGTCAAAATTGGAGTTGCATGTTTCAAACATCGTCGTGGAAAACGAACATTTCTATAAGCTAGAAAACTATTCCAGTCTTCTTGGCCGTGAAGAGGTTTTTATTGAGTGTGGCCCATAGGGAATGGTCTAAATAGGAGCACCTTTTGAGACTCACGCAATAAGGTGAAGAACTCTCACGCGTTATATTAAGACCCGAAACTGATGTCGAACATCAAACGGATAATCATCCAAGAACTCTCTGTATTAAGATAAACCCTCTTGGGTTATCCAAGAAGGCGTTATCAATCAGCTTTTTGAAAATAATGTAATGCTGTTTCCTATCGAAAACATAGTTTACCATTACACTCTAAACTTCTACCAACTTCGTCATCAACATGATAATATCGACTTGTAGTGCTGAAACAAGTAGTTAAGGATTTATGGGCAATTATCATCTAACTGGTTTTAGGTCTCTAGTTGTGATCGTTAAGAAAATCCAAGTGTTTGGTTGAAGAAAAGTAACGAAAGTGATACTATAGTTAAAATACGTCATTATTAGGAGAAAAATGCTAGAAATCCTTCAACCACTACGCAAGTTGTAACAAAACTCAGATGATAAGCATATCGTTCTGAGGCGTCCGAGCTGAGAAAATAATGTCAAAATTCTGATATAACCCCGACGCCCAAGCCCACTTAAAGAAGCGAATATCATTAATCTCTCACGTTATATGTAAAACTCGGAGTAGACCATCTAGAAACTATTTACGTTAAAAAGCTCATAAAGACTGTCCCTATGAAAACGATATCGTTACCGTTGCGTTGTCCTTTTTAAAAAACATTTTCCCAGAAATGAAATACTGATTGGCCTTAGGACGAATAAATAGCCATCTTATGTATTCCGAGCTCAAACATTTGGCAATGACAAATAAGAAGCTTGCTTATATGGCAATGCAGTGAGGGTCCCGGATATAGTGGAGGAAAAAAGCTAAGATCAACGCTTTTCAGCCCAATTATAACTTCTTAACGTCATGATCGGCTTCACGTGTATTATATTGTAAAAGAAGTAGTATTTCGTATCTCTTACAATATGGTAGCTTCATACATAATTGGAATTTGAATATGTTTATACACACTTTCGACAAAACAAAAATATAAAGCCTCAACTTTTCTTAAGCTTCACGTTTGTTTTTCGTCAGATTTTTATCTTCCAAATAAGTTCCATAATGAACCAGAACCGTCATTACTTTCCTCTCGAAAAAATCTTATTATAACAATTCAATTCTGCCAGAACCATAAGAATATTTCAATACTTTTTATTTTTATGGATGCATAAGATATCCTTCTAGAGGGCGCTGTACTTAACAGTTACTGACCTCTGAGATTGGAATTTCTTAGTAACCGTTTTGCAATTACATTAGACATAATTTTTAAAGACATAATTAGATATATTGCAATTGAATATTCTCAACACCTCCATCTATTAACCCTGACTCTTGCAGCACCATTTTGGGTTCAACGTATTTGAAGCATTAAAAAAAGGCTTTTGTAATGTTTCAGAGACTGAGGTTTTTCTCCTTGAGTCGGTCTCTTTCCGTTTCTCAAAGCGACTAGTTTCCTTTTCCTTTAGACCCAAGAGTTGTCAAAATCTACAACCAGCGATTTTTTTCTTTCAGGGATGCTTTTTCACTCTTTATTTCTAGTTTTTCGTTGAAGAATGATTTTTCGCCCAAACAGACATACAAAATATAGACGGATGTCTTTACATAGGTTTATTCGGTTTTTTTCCCGTTTCTTGGTCGTGTACAAGTAGAAGAAAATGATAATGGATGGTTCTTTTTGTACTTTTGAGGTGACGTGGCCATTAGTTGGTTTAGGGTTGCTGCAGGCTGGTTTTAGACGAAATTTCCACGAACATCCATAGGGGTGTTTCATGAACTATTTCATACAATGTTTTGAAATTCTTAAACACCAACTTCCTTCGTCACACCATCATCACAAGGGCGACACATTCTTTTCATACTCTGCACGTCAGGAATTGTTATAAGAATAGTTCCATGTACCTCAAAACCCCAAAACTGTATCGAAAACATATGAAATTTCTAAAAGAGTTTCATAGTTTCAGGCTATAGCAGACGTAGGCAGGGAAAAAAATTGATGCATGAACCAGGGCTTTAATAAGGATTATTATGATGACTATTGACTCTAACGCTAGAATAAACCTGAGAGGTCAGAAAATTTTGACTGAAAGGGAGATGAAACATCCAAAAATCAACTTTACCGCACTCAGTCTCTGATATTAAAAGTGCATGATGGTTTCGAAGTAATGCTTAGTCACATGCCTTGAGAAAGAAATAAAAAGCCTGATTTGGCTGATCAGGGAGAAGTAGGCATGCGCTTTTTAGACTGGCAAACGTAATTCTTATCTTCCACAACTGGTTGATATAGGGAAAAAATAGGTTAGAACTTACCACTTGGCCAGGGGTATAAGTTTTACGCAAACGGGTACTATATAACTACCTTCTTGTGAGAATCTGACTGACTAGGCCAGTGAGTACACGAACGAACATGCGTGCGTGGTTAGTTTGGAAAAATTCCATTTTTTGTTGCAAAGGGGTTGCAAAACCAAAACAGTAATCCACGTAACAAAAAGGAACCAATTTAACCTCCCTTTTCTTTCCTTTCTCCCATTGTACAAGGTAAGGCTCGCGGTGTAGGATACAATTTCACCCCACAATTCATCTCTTTTTCTACTCCTCCCTGGCCTGATTGTCCTCGACTGGCCTCAGGTAACTCGTGCTTTTTTAACAGTCAACTTTGTGCGTTATGTGTTTTATATCAAAGTTCATACTACTAGGTCAAGTTTCCTACCACTGGAATCTTTAACCTTTTGATCAAAATTTAAATTCCAATTTTTCCTATAGCTCTCGTCGCTATTAGGGCTCGAGAGGCGAGGTCGCGCGTGAAGGTTAAGGTTATAGACAGAGTTGGGCCCTCCTGGGAGGACGAATGCTAACAAGCTGGTATCATAAGTCTAGGTGCACTTTATTTACTTTGTTTGCAGGCGATAAACTATGCCGAGTTGCGCAAATGTGAATCTTACCTCATATTTTTCCCCTTGCCTAAGGACTTGAAACTGTAATCCCCAGCACACTATATGAGGTTCCTTCTTATTCGTCCGTCCAGGTTACTCCTAAAACATTGGTAACATCCATGTAAAAACTTAAATTATGATATGAAAGTTAGGCTGGGGGACTAAAAATTACTATAACGTTTTCTCATTAAGGGGTCTATAACCATTAAAAGAGGACAATTGTATAAATTACTACGGAGCGTCTTGAACATTGGTGCCCTTCTTTGCAGTTACTTTATATTACAAATAATTAAGAGCTAGATAATGTTTATTTCGCAACTATACAAATAATTAAGAGCTAGATAATGTTTATTTCGCAACTAAAGTTAGAGGCAACCACATGATCTATAGAGTTCTAAAACTGATTTCTTTTTTGCGAAGGTTCCGTCACTTATTGGCTCAAAGTCACTACCGGTGAAGGAAACGTATTAGGAAGAAGCTGAGCGTGCTGACACCATCGGGCTTCCAGGCAACCATGGGACTCCGCTGGATCCCATGATGCTCTGGAGTGGTCTTTATATTTGGCTGCTGCTCGTACTGCTGCCGGATGAAACTAATTCGGAAGATTGCAACAAAAAGTGTAAGTGTAAATGGAAAGACGGCAAGAGAACTGCGGATTGCGAAGGCGTTGGTCTTACCAACCTTCCCAAAGGACTAAACAATGGCACCCAAGTATTAAACGTGGCGGGAAACATCATAACGAACCTGCCCACAAAAGGCTTCCATTTCGTTGGCCTAATAAATTTGCAAAAAGTCAAACTGTCGCGTTGCGGCCTGGTAAGGATCGCGGACGACGCGTTCTACCATCTAGCCAACCTGATCGAACTCGATTTAAGTCACAACTTCTTAATTATGGTGCCGGCGATACCATTACAAGATTGCCCCTTATTGCGCCGATTACTATTGAGTCATAATCCAATCAACCGGATCGAAAATGAGAGCTTCGCGTCACTGAAACAAATAACGACGCTCGATCTGGTGAACTGCCAAATCGAGAGCGTCGATTCGGGCGCCTTCACTGGTCTTCGAAAACTCGAGTTCCTCAGACTGAACGGCAATCGTTTGCATTCCATGCTTGAAGAGACTGTAGTAGTGCTACCCAAATTAAGAACATTGGATCTACACGGTAATCCTTGGTTTTGCGATTGTGGAATTCGGGGAGTTCGCGTTTGGATGGTTGAACGCAACGTGCCTTACAGCATTCCCCCGATCTGCGAAAAGCCCCCGCGTCTGCGAGATGCGTCATGGGATAACTTACAGCTGGAAGACTTTGCGTGCCCGCCTCACGCTTCAACTCCGCGAACGCCGGTCATGTCGACGGTCGCAGAAAACGCGACGTTGGAATGCAAAGTAGAATCCATACCAAACGCCGCCATACACTGGATATGGAGGGGACGGGTCGTCACAAACATGACTCCTATCTCATTTGGTCGCCAAATGTACGTCATCAGGGAATCACCACAGGGAGAAGGACAGCCAAAAGTCAGTTCCTTGACTATTTATAACGTCATGCTGAAAGACGCCGGCATTTATGTTTGCGTCGCTTCCAACCGGGCTGGAAACATCTCGATTAACGTGACGTTGATAGTGAACGGCCAATCAGGTAGCCAAGGTTTATCGGGCGGTGAAATTGTGGCCATCGTTATAGGAGTACTTCTGGTGGCCACCGCATGTTTCGTAGCCGTGTGTTTGTTTGTACTGCGACGCAAACCCGCGACGTTGACCCAAAATAACTCTTCTTCTGTGGCTTCTAGTGAACGGAAAAATTTACAGATTCAATTGCACGGGAAATACGACGGGATAAAAGAAAATCATTTTGAAATGACGACAGTAGATGTCATGCCGCCGTACCAATCTCGGGGAGATGACCACGACGTCGTGAATCAAATTGCGGAGCCCGAAAAATCCAACGTTTACGGATCGAATAACTCAATCGCGCCGCCAAAAGTTAGTAGTATCACAGCAATCACCAACACGCCCGGAGTTACGAAACGCGCGGTGGTAACCTTCGCAGAAAGCCCAGATGATTCTTGTACGGTGTATCAAAGGCGAGATACTAGTAACACCCCGTCGCCAAACGATTACCCAAGTTCTAATATTATCAGTTCTTCCCCGTACGGTTCAAATCCGAGGCTGCGTACCTTGTACTCGGAAACGGACGGAAAAGAGCCGTGCAAACCCTATTCGATTCTTAAGAGTGCCAACAATCCTCAACACCCATTGCCAATTATGACTTCCTCGGAGGAAATGACCCAACCACCACCTTCATCTCAACCGGTATTAGCTTCGACATTACCTCGTGGTCCGCGCAATAGGAACTACCTCGATAGTCAGCCAACGGCTCAAACGCTAGGGAGACACCAGCACAACCCACATCATCACCAACACCAGCAACACCACTACCAACAAGGGGGAAGACCCAATACGGGCGAAAGTCAGGTCTTTAAGTACGATAATTCCTCGGCACACGCTCCATCTTCTAATTACGGGGCAGCCCTTTATGGAACATGGAAGAGAGGTACCCTAGCGGGTGGAGGCGGCGGGATACCTCATATTTCGGCGAACCCTTTGCACTTGGCGCTTTCACCCGAGGCCAGAGATTCCCCCGATGAAGGACTCGGTGACGAGCGCGAGTACGAGACTGACATTATGGAATGAAAGATGTGTTTTAGAGGGATAGTGTCAATATCGTTTTTGGTGTAAATGGTATTATTCCGATTTAATTCACGAGTTTTCATATTACTGCAATACGTCTGACAATACACGTGTATTGCAGACTGGTACCGAGCTTGAAAATCTTATCACACAATAGTCATTCTGTTATTTGTTGAACTATTTAGTCTTTCAGATTGATTGGGCCATATCTTTCAACATTTATAATGTCAAAATGCTAAAATACAGGAAAGGTCACCATTTTAGAAACACTAAAGCTCAATAATAACACTACGTTGTAATAATGATGAACAGCTAAAGCATAGAAACACTAGGCTCACGTAACCACACTCATTATTCATACCTGGTATTCTAGATTAAGAAAAACTCCCAGGCAGACGGTGCTACGAGAGTATTGTACACACACTCCAGATGTTAAATTAAAGTGATTAAGTCCGTTGGAAACGAATCGTGTCATAATGTCTCCTATTTGTAGAAAATTTGGATCTTATTCATTTTCCAACAGTTTATATTTTTTAGACTAAATCGGAACACTAACGAAAGTGGCACTATCCTTTTAAACTAAATTATATAGAAACTGTTAAATAAAAAAATCCGATATTTGTGAAGATATAGTAGATATTAAGGAAAAATATAGTAAAAATTAAAATAAAAAACTAAGAAAATTGCTCGGTATGTTTATAATACGCATCCTTTTGTGTATGAATGTTGTTACTCGATGCGAGTTGAAAAAATACTAAAAAATTTACAAAGCACCTCGATCCGTGAAAAAAAAGATAATATACTAAAAAAAATTAAGTAATTACCAAAATACAAAATATTGTTGTTTTTTCCAAATCAGTTAACAGTCTTTATTTCGCCGCGTGTTATTTTAAAATCAATGAAAAATTAACTATATAAAATATAGCTTAACCTCGAAATAAAAATATATTTGGTTTTGCATAATCATGTTTAAAATAATATTTATCATATCAAATCATGAAAAACCTTTGCAGACATTTTATGGTCAACGCAACCAAGGCCGGATTAAGGGGGAGGGCCGAGGGGGCACTGGCTTGTTAAGGTTGAATTGATTTAATCTATTCCCCGTAACAGCATTTTCTGTTCCTTTTCTTCCGGAATATCATCTCGGCCCCCTGGCACAAAGTTGCTTAATCCGGCCCTGAATGCAACGATCGCGAGAAACCGTATCTTTTAAAATAGTACTAGTCTCTGTGTGGGCGCTTATAGGACATCTTACAAGCTAACAGCGTATTTCCGCGAGAAATATGTGATCAAAAGATTGGTCACTGTTGATGGAGAGGATGTTATTTTTCTCAGCTAGTTAAGTTGCAACTTGCAGAGCTGTTCAGAATTAGTAACGTTTCAACGCAAAACCAACTTTTACTAAAGGGTCGATAATAGTATGTTGCAGCCTTGAGTTAGTCGAAGTTTTATGAAGAAAAAGTGTCAAGCAGTTGCGCGTTACAGCGTATCCGAAAATTATGCCATTTTTGCAGTCGAAATTATGTAGCGGCAGAAGTGATGGGATTACGGCAATAGAGACTAGTACTATAGTTGGGAATAGATAAAGGAATACATCCTTAGCCACGGAAACATTTCAGATGAAATCTGGTTGAACCGTTTTGACAAGTTACAGTTCACCGTTACTGAGAAAAATCTGAACTGTGATATTAAACACCGCAGGATAGTAGCTGTTCCCAATTAAGAAAGATGAAAGAGAACTCCGACCACACTCATCGGGTTTACTGCATTATGGAATGATCTTCCAAAGCCAATTAAGCAAAGAGCATCTGATGAAAACCCTATAAGGTGATGAGGTAGGAAAACCTTTCAATATTGATTTTTCCCCCGCTAATAATTCCCGATTATTTACCAAAGGCTCAAATCTATCTATCTACAGGGTGTTTCTGTTAAGTCTACCACTAATTAATCGGTGTATTATTTGGGTCAAAAAGGTTGGAATAGTGTCAAAGAACATGAGGTCTACAGGATTTAATTACATTAGCAACTAAAAAAGAAATAGCCACACATTAGGTTCATTTTACCACTGAAACCACACTTAAACCTATCTATAAACACACTTCTGAAGGTTCAATATTGTTCTTAAGTTGAAGACTGATATTTCATACTCCACATGAGAGACCATTTCCGTTTTTTTGAGGGGGGGGGCTGTGTTTGGGATCCCATATCTCCGTAATTTAATGTTCAGACTTAATGTTCCTTGATACTTTCCACTAAGTTTAATGCGAAGAAAACACCCTATATTTATGGCACACTTATCAAAAAGATCCAATGTGTATAAGATTTACTATCTGAAACTTAACCCTAACCAAGTGTGGATTCAACCTAAAGGTGGTAGAAACGATCAAACTTCCGTGGTTTATTTATGATTCTACAAGATGTGGAAATTAACTTGGTGGACATCTCATGTCCAAAACATTGAAAGGTGACGACGAAACCAAATATCAGATTATAAGTTAATAATATCCATCTGCTATACCATTTTATGAAAAGCGTTAAATTATAATAGGTATGGTTTGTAAGATGACAAATTTCATTTGTCTCACTAACTAATTGCGGATTTATTATAAAATGCCACAATTTCAGGATATTACATCCCAAACTCAACTTATTTATGGACCCCCTTTTTGGTCAATACGGAAAGGACATATTAGGTCAATATATTCGTTCTCGTCATTAAAATGCCCGCATATTAAAACAGGTACAGCCAAGAGATATCCACCAAGTGATTCTACTGCTTTATAACCCAACTTCTGAAGTTTCGTCTGGTACTACTAATTGGTTTTTTACCTATATCACGTACCATAAGTTCACAAGATATGTTCCATAAGTTTGTCACTGGTTAGTGAATGCTTGTAATGAAGTGACGACGTAGGTGAAACGTTAAAGATTCTCGTGAAGCGACACCTAGTGAGGCCTTTCAAAGGCTTAGTACTGACTAAATAGGATGATGGACTGCAAAACCGTGTGTAGTCAATTTTCGGGTCGTTCTTGAACTAGCTCTTAGTAAGTCTCTAGTATTACAAAGTATAGGAAGTGTCATACTTATGGAACATATCTTATAAACGTATGCAAGAACTAATAATAAACCTTGTGTATCTTGAAAGTTTCTTCAAGAGAACAGTGTACTATATAAACTTTTCAGCCAACTTTAATACCCTTAAGTTACTTTAATCAAACATTCTTCCTTACCGCAAAAATTCTTCGTAAATCCTTCGAAAAGTAGAGCAATGAATTTAAAGTTTCCTCTAAGCTCGAACAATTAATTTAATTAGATCGAATATGTTAATTAACTACCGACAAACTTCTTGAAACTTGTAGGTCACGTTTAAAATTTTACGCCAATAAATCGATGAAACGTACTCTCCTACTATGCTATTATGAATTGGTTCATTACTTCCATAAATTTTAGCGATCACTTGGATCAAATAGCAAATATTGAAGACCAAATTTTCGAACTTCGTTTATAGGGACCGATTCAATAGAGTGGCATAAAATTCGAGGGCTATCTCAGAAATGTAAGGTAAGTATACCTCCATTCTCTTTTTGAAACCTCGGTTTTTCTAAGAGCTAATATTCATTGTTAGTTTAGAAAAACCTCGTTGTCATGTAGATTTGAAGAGTTTCGATTAGCCCTAAAAGAATCATTACAAAACTTTATCTTTGTCGTTAAGCGAAAGTTTAATATTATAAAGGAATAAAAATATATTCTTACTTCTAATTTGAGAATCGAGAAATCTTCCAAAAGTTACAATTTAATTCAGGCACACTTGAGAAAACGGGGATCTATTCAATAATTTAATGTTCGCTATGAAAATAGATCTAAAACGGTGAGTTTTAACCCTCATTCAACTTTATTAATTAAACCTTAGAAGGATAGCATAGTAATTTAATTTTTAATAATAGCTCAAGTAAGGGAATTAAATTAATAATTTTATCCCTCAGATGTAGCGTGCACTACTTAAGCAACAAGGCGCAGTAGCTTCATCCTCGTCATTTTAAACAAGAATGCAACAAAACGCTAAAATGTTTTTTATTATTTATTTAATAGTTTTGAACGAAACCATGACAGACTACGTAAGTTTAAAGAAAAAGGCGATTCGATTATACATGGTTTAAAAATTCGAAATATCATCAAGTGCACTTGAAAAAGAGTAGAGACGGAATTTCTCCGTATTTGCTTTAAACTCTTTTCTCCCAACGTTTCCGGCTTGAAGCAGACTGCGTGGTAATTAAAACATCAAAACGGTCAAGCAATTCGCTTTATTGAATCTCAGCAAGCTCGTGGCGCATCCTATAGAATCTTTTGAAAACTTTTCCCGTGCTTCAAATTAACTTAAACCGAGAAAGAAGCCAATAAGTTGACGTAAATATCGAGTTCAAATATTGATTGAAAGACTATCTCAGACCAACGTCTTCTAATTGATCGTAAGCAGGGTTTCTACAATTAGTATTGCCAAAGTAGCCGCTTTTGCAAAGGCTGTAGTGAATGTTTCATAGTAAGTGTTTGTACCTTTCGCAAATGATTTCAGTAGATTCGTAACTTTAACCTACTCTAATAAAATAGTTTTCGAGTTTGAACACGGTGACACAGCCTTCCTTCACTATGGCTACAGTCTTTTGATCAAGGATCCTGGAAATTTTACAGAATTGATAGTTAAGAGTATTTCTAGGGAAGCAAAGGCATAGAGGAAATCCGAATCTCTTTTTTTTGTGCGTATTTACAAGCTACAGACCATTCCCGTATTGCCATAGGAAAAGAAAACAGCACAGAGGAAGGGCTGCCATATTATAGCAGTGAGCACAAAAATAGAGGAGAGCCGGAGAGACCAAATTCTCCGTCAGCCCCCCTTTCAAAAACGTTACCAGTGCCACTGGCTCTCTAGGAGCGTGGCGCACATGCGCAATCGGCGCAAGCGAGAGAGAAAAAAATCAGAGAAGTTTGTTTACGTTATTACGGCCGAGGCTTAAGTTTTTCGGCGATACTCCGATACTCGTGCCGCGTGCGTGCTAATTCCCCCTCTCTCTTTCTCTCTAACCGTATTTTCGGGTATACCCTTTTTGAATTTCCCTCTCAAAGGATCACGTGTGCGCGAGGTAGGTGCGCGTGAGAACCATGGTGCCCGGCCGTTATAAAGTACCTTCCCCCTTCTAACTTTGACTCTCCTTTGGATTTGTGCTCCCTGATTATAGCTAGTTCCATCGCGCCAAGAAGCACCGCAAGCGGAAGTACGAGTCGACTAGCCTCACGCGTCTAATGAACGCGAGCTCCATCTGGTGTTGCCTCTTGGCGCGAGGGAACTAGCCTAATATGGTGGCCCCTCCCCTGTGCGTTGGTTTATCTACAAGTATTTATTGAAATGGTCTATTACAATGCTGGAGATAGCGAACTTAGTTTTTAAACCACTTTGCGTACGCCGTTTCGAGAAGATACAGGGGCTCTTATAGTCTTCTATAACCCCAACATTCTTGAAAATCCCGGAAAACATTCTTAGATCGTTTTTTATTTGACACGCCTTTGTTCGTGGCTGATATTTTCTATCCGCACATGGCGCTGGCAGCGTGCACCCAACAAGTTTCCGATAAGGAGGAGGTGACCTCTAAAGTGCCGATTCCTTTAAAAACCGTCTTTACCGTTTCAACTTCATGTTTTAACGGTGGTTGGACCTGCTTCCGCAAATTATTCTTCAATTATAATGAACAATTATGGATGCAATAAATTTTTGTTTACTTATTTTGCCATCCTGTACTTTCATCAAGTATGGGCATCAGCTTGGCACTCAGTTGCTCATTGTCCATAAATTAATGTATAATCGGTTAATCACAAATCAATTTCAGCACATTAACAGGAAATTTTACATACAAACTTCTGTGCATTCTGCGATTTAACATATAAATGTCTGTGGATATGAACTTCTGTGATAATAAGATTCCACGTACAAACTATCAACTTTCTGTGGATAATGCTATTTAACAAACAAACTTTCTGTGGATATTGCGACTTAACATACAGACTTTCTTTGGATATTGCGACTTAACATACAAACTTTCAACTTTCTGTGGTTATTGCGACTTAACATACAAACTTTCAACTTTCTGTGGATATTGCGACTTAACATACAAACTTTCAACCTTCTGTGGATATTGCGACTTAACATACAAACTTTCAACTTTCTGTGGATAATGCGATTTCACAAACAAATTTCAAGGGATAATGCCATTTTACATACAAACTTTGTGGGATACTGCGATATAACATACAAACTTCATGGGATAATGCTATTTCACTTACAAACTTCCAACTTTCTGTAGATATTGCGATTTAACTTTCAACTTTCTGTGGATATTTCGGTTTAACATACAAACTTTCAACTTTCTAATGATATTGCGATTTAAAATAAAAACGTTCAGTGGATAATGCAATTTGACATACAAACACCTGTGCACAAAGTGATTTAACCAAAGGCTTCTGTGAATAATGCGATTTTACATACAAACTTCATGGGATAATGCGATTTTACATACAAACTTCATAGGATAATGCGATTTTACATACAAACTTCTGAGGATACTGCAATTTAAAACACAAACTTCATGGGACAATGCTATTTAACATACAGTCTTCTGCGATAATACGATTTCACTTACAATGTTTCAGCTTTCTGTGGATATTGCGATTTAACATACAATCTTTGAACTTTCTGTGGATATTGCGATTTAACATACAATATTTCAACTTTCTGTGGATATTGCGATTTAAGGTTCAAACTTCTAAGGATACTGAAATTTAACAAACAAACTTCATGGGATTATACTATTTAACATATAATACGTACGCGATAATACGATTTCACTTACAATCTTACAACTTTCTGCGGATATTGCGATTTAACATACAAGCTTTCAACTTTCTGTGGATAATACGATTTTACATACAAACTTCAAACTTCATGGGATAATGTGATTTCACAAACAAATTTCAAGGGATAATGCCATTTTACATACAAACTTTGTGGGATACTGCGATATAACATACAAACTTCATGAGATAATGCTATTTCACTTACAAACTTCCAACTTTCTGTAGATATTGCGATTTAACTTTCAACTTTCTGTGGATATTTCGGTTTAACATACAAACTTTCAACTTTCTAATGATATTGCGATTTAAAATAAAAACGTTCAGTGGATAATGCAATTTGACATACAAACACCTGTGCACAAAGTGATTTAACCAAAGGCTTCTGTGAATAATGCGATTTTACATACAAACTTCATGGGATAATGCGATTTTACATACAAACTTCATAGGATAATGCGATTTTACATACAAACTTCTGAGGATACTGCAATTTAAAACACAAACTTCATGGGACAATGCTATTTAACATACAGTCTTCTGCGATAATACGATTTCACTTACAATGTTTCAGCTTTCTGTGGATATTGCGATTTAACATACAATCTTTGAACTTTCTGTGGATATTGCGATTTAACATACAATCTTTCAACTTTCTGTGGATATTGCGATTTAAGGTACAAACTTCTAAGGATACTGTAATTTAACAAACAAACTTCATGGGATTATACTATTTAACATATAATACGTATGCGATAATACGATTTCACTTACAATCTTACAACTTTCTGCGGATATTGCGATTTAACATACAAGCTTTCAACTTTCTGTGGATAATGCGATTTTACATACAAACTTCAAACTTCATGGGATAATGTGATTTAACATACAAACTTCTGAGGATACTGCAATTTAACATACACACTTCTGTGGATACTGCGATTTAACATAAAAATGTCAGTGAATATTACGATTTAACACAAATCTTCTTTGAATAACGCGATTTAACATACTATCTACTGTGGATAATTCGATTTAACATTCAAACTTCTGTGAATAGTGTTACTTAACATAGATACGTCTGAGGATAATGCGATTTAACATACACTCCTGTAGAAATTGCGATTTAACAAACACAATCCTGTAGAAAATGCGAGTTAACTTTCAACTTCTATAGATTTAACTTAAAAACGTCTGTGGAAAATTTTCCATTAAGGATAAATACTAAATACCAGAAGTCCATTAAATTAGCCTAGGAAGTGAACAATTACAATGGCTGGTATAGCGTACGTCTCTGCTGGGATAAAAACTATTTCTAACTGCATGGATAGGGGGTTAAATTTTTCCCCCTTTCCTATCACAGTTAAAAATCTCGAGCTCCTCTCTAGGAAGTCTTTCTTGACGTGAGCGGGGTGTGACTTCTTCAGCCCATGAACGCTGCATCTCTAAAGGGTAGATTGTTTGCTTTATAAAAAATTTAAAAAAGGAACGGCCACGGTTGTTAAAGGGAGGGTGAAGTAGAAAATTAAGTGGTTTTTTTTAATCGATTCTTCTACTAATTATAAAAAGGCAGGGGGTTACGCGATTGGTCGGACGTCCTTATTTAAAATTATCTTTTAAATCTGAACCTAATTTGAATTTTAAAATCATTCGGAGCTAGTATTTCCTGAATGTTTGACTATGCAGACTGGTCTTGTAAATAGTAGGGGAATCGATAAAAAAAACCACTTGATTTTCTACTTCACCCTCCCTTTACAGTGGAAGGGGGCGTTTTCAGCCAATAGTTTTTTCTCTCTCGATAGGGTAAATTTTGGCGTACGAGTCGCACCTAAACCGGAGATCTGAGAAAAATTATCGCGAGGTGGCGAATGTGTCGCCCTTCTTCAGTATTGCTACACAAGAGAGGGGAGTCCCAAACCCCGCTTTTGGTTACTTCCTAGGCTAATTTAATGGACTTCTGTAAATACTAAATAGCGTGATTTAAAAATAAAGGGTGTCGCGTTTGTGGTTGCAGAGGGTGTCTTGTTTAAGGTTGGTTTTCACTTACCCAAAACGCAGGACAATCCTCGTTCCCTAGTTTTTTATCAGGGAAACGCCGTTATTTTTTATATTTTCCGGATGGTAAGCATGGAACTTTGTTTCTATTTTTCGCCAATTTTTGTCGAAATTTAAAGCAATGGCCAATAAGAAGCGACGTCTGCGTTACGACATTGGCGTAATTTTGGTCAGCTCGCGAGAAGTTTGTTTCAACGCCATTTCTTCTTTTGTAAGAGAATAGTTTAATTTCTAAAAGTCTTTTTTCCCGACGAATTAGTTGAAGTTTGGATTTATTGTCATTTATATGATAAAACTGAGATATTTTACAAAGACAAAAGAAAATCGACGAGTTACGAATGGTGTTATTTTCAACATGAAGGGTAAGCCTCTATCAGCGAAAACCAACCTTTCTCCTTCGCCAATAGTGGAACTCAGGCCCAATCCCGTAATGTTTTTGAGCGTTTGGAAATATCACATAACGTATTCACAATTTTTTTCTCTACTGAAAAATCATGAAAAGTAAAGTGAGACAATCAAATTGAAAAGAAGCCGAAAATGAAAGTTAAATGTTTAATTAATTCATCTATTTTTTGGTAAAATTTCAGTGTGATCACTGGTGCGAAAATAGTTTTTTTATTTCCGCTAAATCGATATTTACTTTGTAATTTTGAAGAAACGTGACGGTTTTCTTCACAATTCGTAATTTTGCTTTAAATTTAACGGAGAAACTGAATTTTTTTGAATAGAAAGTTGTATTGGGGCTTAATATGGCGCAGAATCACATTGAAGTGACCAAGGATGGAATAAGTTAGGTTATTCATTGCTATCTTTTGCGAATTGAAATTCAATACCAAGGATCGTTGGTGCAGATATTTCCAAAATACAGGATGTAAACGGAAAAAGATTAGTTACTAAACTGGCAAATGTCGCTAACACAAAAGAGCTACCTTTTCCGACAAGCTATGTTTGTACGATATATTTTTCGGTAGAGATTTCTATACGGGCATTGGGTTTATGGCAGTATCGGAAAATAATCTTCAGCAAGTTTTGAAGTCAACAAGCGTGTGCAGTAGATATTATTAGATATAATATTATTACAATACAGTATATTTTCAAAGCTTAAAGAAAATGTGGGTTAATTGAGAAAATAAGCACGTGCCAATATTCGAAACATTGTTCGAGCTATTTCAACTAGGAACCTGAAACAGCGAAAGATATTACCTTAATTAACATACTTCTGAATCAAATTGAGAGTAAGTCCTGCCGATTTAATTTGGTCAAATTGGTTGGGTCAACGAATACAGAGTCGCGACAACGTGCTCGAATGACCACCGGTTCTAGCGCCTTGTTAAACGGTGGGGCTTCCACTGTCCGACTCATTTGAGGGCTCCTGGTCCTGGATGTAAGGGGAAAAGGAGATGGGTAACGGGGAAAAGCCCTTCTCCTTTAATAGATAGTTGTCTAATTGAGCGCGCGAGAGTCCGCCAGACCGAAATTGAATTGGCTACCGCACGAACGGTTTAAGGACTGCTATCATCGACTGTTTTAAATGGATCCACTCTGGCCTAACTACTCTAGGGGACGAGGTCAACAGAACTGGGGGTTTTCTCATCACTAAACTTTTAGTGATTGCGACGTTAAAAAGCTATGAAAGTTTTATTTTCAAAACTTCATCATTATTAAGGAAACTTTCTGATGAAGCAAACCTAGCTAAACTATTTTAAAAGTAGAAGAAATTTTATCACAGGAGAAAATTAAAATACCAGACTTCCAATGTAAATTACATTTCGTCTGAACTTATACAAAGACTATTTAATTGGATTGATAAATAGTAAAGTATATTTTAATTAATAAATTTCATTAAACTGAGTTTTAGTCTTTTGGATTAAACAGTCTTACGACTTTCCGCGTTTGGGACCACCCTTGATAAAATTAAGGTACATTTTTAAATTTTAGAGGAAAAAACGTAAGGTGTAATACGTTCCTGGGAAGCCCTCATATGAGCGGACCCTAAAATTGCGGTTTTCATAACTGCGGTTTGCCCGTCGCAACAGTTCTCTATACAGCGGTTCTCGTAAACCAGTTGTGACGTTAGAGCAGTTCCCTAAAGAGCAGTACAACCGGGATGTGAAAAACGATAGTCGTTTATGATGGTGTAGGTTGGGTTATTTAAACTCGGTATTAGGTCGGATAAGGTTAATTATGTCAAAAGTAATGTGGTTATTTGGAACCACAACAGTAATAGTTCAGGTTAGGTTAGTTAAGGCTAGGTTCGGCCACTTTAGGTTAGATCGTACTTAATAAGTAGGGTTAGGTTTGTTTTTTATACTTGATAGGATACAATTGTATTTTATACAGGATGGTTTATGATTGTTATTGTTTTTTATGCTTGATTTTTATGATATCAAGAAGTGATATCTAGTTTATTAGAGAGAATGTATAAATTCGCCACATTTCCAGCTTTCTCTCCAGTCCAAACGTAGGCTCGGAGTTAATCCCCTTGTCTAAATTACAACCAGCATCTTATTGGTTCTTGAAACCGCACGTAAGCGCGACACGAATGCCAAAAATTACGTTTTTTCCGACTGAGGAGAGGCGAAATAGCCCGGCCTCCTTTTACGTCCCCCCTTGTATTTTGAAAGGGGGACTGTGACTGTGGCGCATCTATACCTATTAGGCATCTTATACCTTCACCCCAATAAACTAGATATCACTTCTTGGTATGGTAAACTGTAGGATAAAGAATTGTACAAAACTGTAGTTAAAAAATGCTCTTTCCCAAAAAAGTAGCCTCTATTGCTGCAGTTTTAGTTGAACCGCTGTTTGTTTAAAACCGCGGTTTGCTATTTTGAGAACTGCTCTTCCGGGAACTTTTGTTACATGGTACACCCGCTTATCGAGATTTGTGTCCTGTAAAGACTCTTTTTTCACTTCTGCTTATAACTCCATTTCATTAGCGCTCTGGTACAACCAAAGTTGTATTTTTTTATGAGATCCATAAGAAAACAATGCAGCTCCACGATACTATATGATAAATCCAATATTCTTTAGGAAGAGCAAGTAGTGGGATAAGCATTATCGGAAATTTTGTAAATATGATAAAATTACATGTTTTGTGAAGATAAATGTGCTTCGCCGTTGTTCACGATGTTGCGGATATTTTGCCTCTTTACATTTTAAGAACATATCTCTCTATCAGGAATTCATAAGCTGTATGTATTTCCACTATACTATGGTAGAAACCAGTCTTTGATAGAGCAAGCACTCCTTTCCCAGGGTTGTGGGCCTACGCCTTCCACTAACCGCTGCAGATGCGTACCAGAACTTCATACCGAATATAGTTCCAGCTCGTGGTTTTTAAGTTGTTTTATGCCTTGGCTTTCTGGTTTAGAACTTTATATGATACGTAGCAATATTAGGTATGCTCTTTCATCGGACATAGCCGGTTTCTATCCCAGTTTATGATATTTTGAGTTTTAGGTGATACTTGACACTATTGAATTTTTTGACTGACCTATGTTCATAGACTATGTTACTAGTTTAAACAAGTACAAGCGTGACTATTTGTGTCGTTTGTTGGTTAATCGACGGCGTATAGAATAGAATACGTGCTGGGAAATGTGATGCTTCCTTCTAATACCACTAAATATACGAAGTTTAACACATGTTAGTTTTCTTACAATTAATGGAGTCGTTATAGTAACGTTTTATTACTACGACAGCTATAAAAAATACTAAGGCATGTACATATACATGAAAGTAATCCCTTGAGAAATTCATTGTCGATATTTTGGGTTCATTAAGTCTTTTCAGTACCTTATCACGAACCCGCAAACTAGGCTTGTGTCCTATTGTTTACTGAAATATCCCTAATTAGCTACACAAGTTCGTGGCACGCATTACTACCATTAGCAAAAGCTATAGAGGCAAAACATGGTACTTTAAGAAAGAGATTAAAGCGACAGATCGATTACGGCCTTGAGCTTGAACACGTGAATAAAGACGTCAGAGAAAGTAATTTGGCTTCCTGGTACATCGTGAAGTAGGCTTATAATTACGATTGCTCTTAATCCTTTCAGCATGTTAAATCGTAAAAAGTATTACTATGAAATATTTATTTTTTCTTAGATTAAATTTTAATATTTACTTTATTTCTCGTTGGGAATATAAACATTTTTTTTTGGAAAGAAGCAGGGATCAATAATTGGAAGTTCGTCAAAGTCCACTTGACAGTAGTATAAGAAAGAAGATTTCGGTCTTATCATCTAATGCAACAAAGATAAATACTACATAACGTATTATTCGGCTACCCGTCAGCAGCATAGAGTTCAGAGACCTAATAGCATTATTAAAACAAGTTGGGAAACCAATTTAAACCTCTCCAAGCCGAAACGCAGATTAGAAGTTTTTCTTAAATATTCATTTTTAATTATAATTGATATTAAGTTATTAACTATTTTAATCGTCATTAATTTACTTTAATTTTAGTTAAATCGTTTTAGGAAAATTTATTCCCAAAATCATTTCAAAAATCGCTGTTGTTGAGGTTTGAGTTCATAAATAATTTTTGGAAGTTCAGTGTATATAACGCGATTGATTCACCAGATATGATATGAAAACCCGCATTTGCGTGAACCTTTGGTAGAAACTCTGCCATAGAGAGGCTAGACATTTCTCGACCATAGCCGATCGCCGCGTACTTCTTAATCCTAAAGATTAGAGTAAAGCCAAAAATTGCTTTCTGGCCCGATTTGCCAACTGCGAACGCGGTGACAGACAAACACACACAGACAGGTCCAGTGTAATATCTCTCCGTGACGTCATCGTCTCTCGGAGAGTTAAAAATTCGTTAGCCGATAAGAGTGAATTTCTTGTTCTTCATTGGGCTGTGAGTGGGTTAACCATTGTTTATTTTGGCTTCATTTAACTACATACATTCTTGAAAAAATAATAAGTTGTCAATTAAGGAGCCATGTCAAACGCCACATACATTCATACATAACAGAATGAATTTCCCCTCATAATAAAATTACAAGTTCTTTCGGAGGGGAAGCGAGTTGGCTCTGTCGATTCGGGGAGGGAGTGAGAGTCGTTTGCAATTTACTGGTAATTGGCTGAACTGATTATGTTTTAATGGACTCGGAACGAGAATAGCTGTTGGCACTATGGGGGAGGTGAAGTGAAAAAAATCGAGTTGAAATGCAATTGAGAATAGAGCCGACAGGGCTCATAAATACGAGATAAGGCGAATAAACTTCCCTTTGAAATAAAAAAAATTGTTTTTTAATCCTTTGCTCGCTTATCGATTACTTCTTGTACGGCGAAAGTTGAAGTTTAATTAAATAATCCGAATAATTAACGATAGATGGTATATTTTACGCGAGTCAATTAATTAGACAGTTTAAAATAAGGATTTCACTGAATTTGATGGCGTTAATTCATTATGTATGTTATGATAAGAGTAAACACGGGCTTCCTAATTAGAGAGGACAATTTAAAAGGTTTCTTAAACACTCCAAAAAGAGTTATTTAATTTAATCATTTATTTTTAACCTTTCAGGTTAATGACTTTTCGAAGCAATGATTTTGATGGCATTTTTCTCCGTCGTAACATTTTATTTCAAATTTCTTGAAAATAAAAATAGGGATGCTTATAGAGATTTTGTATGTGTGTTTTTCACTTTCCAGAAGAGGACTAGAGTAAAAGAAAAAGGCTCAAACTTAAAAAAGGTTTCTCTGTAACCTTTACTACCTGGAGATGGGGCTTTACTATTTCCTTCTGGAACTTTAATGGCGGATCAAGTCGGGTCATTTTTCCTCTTTTATGGTATATATATGTATACATATATATAGATATCAACGTCTCGTGGGATTTGGACCCATATACTTTGAACCCCTTACCCGTAAAGATCGTTTATTCCTACAAGTTTTGTTCACATTTTGAAATGTTGATAAATTTAAAAACAAAGTAAAAATGTAACCATTGTTGAAAAAATCTCTTTATTATTAAATGCAAAGAATTATCTTCCAACACAATCCCTTGCATCATTTTACCCTAAAACCTAGAATTATTTCAAAAATCGCTTGAAGCTATATTTAGTTTAAAGTTTGAAGAGTGAAATGGATCTACGGGGACAGCAAATTACCCTAATTTGTAGTACTAATTGCTAAACAGTGATTATACATTAGTTTTATTTGCATTGTTTGAGGTTTAGAAGCCGCACTAGGTTTTTTACGATAAATACGAACATATCCGCGAAAGTTATGTTTCAACTGTACCGATTGCTAAAACTGTCTCACGCTAAAGTCTTAGTTGTTATTTTATTTATTTTCAATTTGTAAACTTCTAATCTTTACTTATTCTTCATTCTATGATATTTCAGTGCACAGATCACTATCGTATTTGCTTGACTAAACCATGTAAATGCAAATAACTTGCAAACCTGACTAGTTTTAACAATGGAACATATTTAACCTCACTCAAATTGACCAGTGATACCAAAATTGTACGCTAGAATTAATATTATAAACTTAACCATTAGGCGAGTTGGTATGGCTTACAAACTTTATTGTTATTATCAGCACATATCGAGTCGCTCATATTTTTCCATACGCTGTGCAAATTTCACTACCATACTATGCTTTTTCTATCTGCAAGAATTTACAACCTTCAGAGAAAAAGTGTAGATACCCAAGTGATGAATAATTAAATAGGATGAGAGTGGAAAAATGCTGCACCGCCGATAAAAATTCTACTACCGGTACTTTCATCTTTTAACTGAAAAAAAACCTACGTTTTGGCAAGAAGACAAATGTTTTATATGTTTCTACAAAATTGGGAAAAGATAATAGGAGAACAGTAATTGGCAAACTAAATTATGTCAATCTATGGAGGATCTCTTATCGTAATAGAGGCGTGTAACTTACAATAGCCATAAACGGGTCCAGAATCTTTTGTTGACGAAGTTTGGTTGTTCATGTGATGAACGGTACATCTATTTTGGACAGTCAAACATAAACAATGAGAAAAACCTGTTGGCAAATTTTTTGAAGTAGAAATTGATGAATATGATAATAGAGATGAATGTAAACAAGACTTGGACGAAGGTATAGGAAAAGCAAAACACTAGTACGCTCGGAACTTTTACGAGAAATTTGAGCGATAAACGAGAGCGAAATCGTCGTACCACCATAGAAATAATACGAAGATTCTCCGCTCTAAAAATTTCCGGCCAAAGCAGGCGGAGAGCGAGGTAAGAAAGACTACTGAAAGCGATTCAAAAGAAGAAAGTTAGTATCGTTTCAACAAGTAAAGGCAATGTTACCGCTACTTAAACCTTACCTAAAACACCCACAATCCTGCCTTTGGCTGCAATAAGTTTTCAAGTTGAAATAATTTTATAGGAAGGAATCCCAGGAAACGGCGCGTCTTTCCTCTTTAGAAGCTTGGAAGCTTGACCTTTTGTCATTGCAACCTTTGATGCCTTCTCTTCTTCTCAATCTTTACATTCTCTTCCACCTTACATTGACAGAAGTAGATTGGCTAGAAGGTACAATTTATCAAATTATTTTAAGCCTTTTTCCTTAAAAGCCGAACTGAAATTAATTTCCGGAAATACGGCTCTTTTTTACCTAATGAATCATTCAAGAGCCAAGACTTTACGATTTAAACAAACAGCATTAGCTTTAAAGAAGACAAACGGGCCTACAACAAGATTAATATTAATATTATAAATTGTGAAGGATATGTTTATTATCACGTGCAAATACGTTTAGCTTTTATATGAATTTGAAGTAATATAAGTTCTGAAAAGAGCCGCTTTTACACGAGGCACTTTGAAACCGTTTCAACTATTTTGGAAAGGTCGAAATGTAACATTTTGCTGATAAAAGCGGAGATCTTTTATCAGAGAATGCAATTACTAGTCTTGAAAATGGGTTAGGCCTGTCCAAAACGGTTTCAAAGTGTCTCGTGTAAACGTGGCTTTATTAGTGACTTATCAGCATATTCCAGAAAATTTAGATTAGCCTTACATCCCACTCCAAAGTAATTAGAAATTTGAATGTTGAGGAACTCGACTATAATTTGCATCGTAATTTTATGAAAATCGTTCAGTAAATTCAAAATTAGATTGCAGAGACTTTAAATAATTTTCTTTATCGATATTTGATATAAATACACTTTAGTCCAATATCAAAAACGGCAAAGGGGATCGTAGAGTGAGTGAATTCATACATTCGGTTTGAAAACGTAGTTTAAAGCAAACCATAAACGAAAGTGGTGGCATCTTGCTGCGACTCACGTTCATGTTAGTGTATGGTGTAACTACAAAATTGAGTGACGGAAGTAGGGTGATAGACAACCGCACGTTTGTTAACTTTCAAATAATTTAGGGTTAATTTATTTCTGTCGTTTTACCTGCCTTTGATATAAGCGGCAGGTAGGGAAGTAAGGGAATTTTATTTCGCTCACAAAGCCGTTTATCGAGATAGGAGGAAGTAGCTATATAGCGAGGAATCTTTCAAGAATATGAACAGGATGCGTTAAAAAGGCATGGAAGAGGAGAAAGTTCCAAAACGCCGCTCAGGATCATCTTTGGAATATAAGAGGCACTGATACGCATTCCCTTCAAAAGTATGTCGACTATAATATTCAATAGAAGTATACTTTGGGTCGAGCATTTTGTGATGCAATATTTCAGGCGTACAAGCTAGATATGAACTGCGCCATCCCAAGATTCTCTAACTAGTCTAGTCCTGAAGTATGACAATAATAACATCAGGATTAATGCAACAAATATTATATTAAATTTGTTAAAAAATTTGTTGAATCTTAGCACAGACGTGCAAGAGTGGTTCCCCTATAAACATTGATATGTGTCCATAAGTATTTAATCTTTTTATGGTATCAGATATAGATGTAATTTTAAAAGCAGGAATGGAGAACAGAGTAATCTGGGCGCGCGTCGAAGTCTAGACCCCCTTCCCCGGGACGGGGGGGGTATGAAAGAAGAGGCGGGTCATAGCGACAGAGGTAAAAAGAAATTACGTATTTTTCGACGTTCCCGTTAGCAACGTCATAAAAACGTGGTTTAAGTGAGCCAATGAGATAATTTCAAATTTTTGTTACGTGCTGGAGGGGTAATTCTATACTGGGCTATGAGTTGGACTGAAGGAAATACTAACCGTTCTCCATTCCTGATTCTAAAATTACATCTATCCCTGTTGGTATTAATTGATATTTTTACCCTTTTTTCCAACCATGAACTAAGCAATAAAAATAGAATCATTACATTGCTGTTGCTGTCAGTGTCAAATGAAGATGAAACCTAAATTACGAGTCATTGATATAACTTCAATGACACTAACGGCACCAAGTTTTACCTTCTGATTGGAGCTCTAGGAGTTAGGGTTAACCTTATTAGAATTAGGATACTTATTCATCTACTCATGGAAAAAATAATACTGATATTATTCGCCCAGTTTTTTCTCCCAGATACATAAATATTGGAAGTATTTTTTTTTAAACAGATTTTTGATCGAAAACAAAAGATCTACCATGAGTTATAAAATTAAATAATTTATTAGATTTTCCCTACTATACCATTTGCATCTTCCTTCCTAATTAAATTTGAAATATTGTTCCTACTACGCTTTTTACCTCCTTCTATATATTAATAGGATTTTCTTTTTATTAATATTAATCTACGAAAGTATATGATTTAAAGGGACTCTAAAGAAGTCGACGGACCGTTAGATTTTTTTCCTTCAAAATAGAGAAAATAGTCGGTTATTTTCCTATTTTTGTCTTATGCAGTCTCATCTGGCATATGACATGCTTTAGGCCAATCTCAGCGCAAGCAAACTTGGGTCTGGGACTCTTGGGAAGCGCCAAATTGGGGCAGAGGCCAGGCTATTCGAAATGGAGAAACTATGAATAAGGACCACAATCAATCCGAAAAGAGAATAACCGGATGTTATGAGCCGCTTTACAACCACGAAATAATCCTTCTATTACACGTTTTACGTCAGCTGCTGACGAAAATGATTGGGACGGGTGACTTCTTTTTAAATTGCAAGATCCATTGAATGAAGCAAAAGAACCAAAAGCTTGGCCGGCACATGGGGACGAAAGATGTCCGTCAAGACCTAATTTGACCAAGTCGGAGGTAACTGTGAAGGAGAGATCCAATAGTAAACAATGATAATAACATATTTCAACAATTTTCTCACCTCTATGAAGCCAATGTTCAAAAAAATTAGCTTTAGTGACACTTTGGTGTTGGATGCTTTCCAACGTCATCTCCTTTGTTAAATCGTAGATAAAAACTTAACACTCGCACAAACCAACTGATTAATATACATGTATAAATTTAAGAAATATAGTAATGTGTTGAATCTTTAATGAAACTATAAACTTTGAGAGCAGCTGCATTTTCGTTACTATCATTTTTTGTTATCATGTTTGCCCTTGATCATCGAAAAACCCTGAAAGCCTTCGTAGAAACCAAAACGTCAGTTATTATTAATTCCTTTCATATAGCAGAGCGAGAACAAAAAGATATTTGCCGAATATAGTCCGATCACTTCGTTCTGTCAGCCCATGATCAATCCCAAGTTGTTAGGTCAATCTAGAAGATTGTGTTGACAAAGAAAGACATATACGATCACTCAACTCTATTGAAGTTGAGTTAGGACATTTTCGCTCGTAGATCCCAATGATTTCTTGATGGAATTGATTCAGAAGGCTTTTGCCACGGTTTCCTTCAATAGATAAGCTCATAGCGAAGTATGGTGTTTGTAATAAAGGTGCTAAGCCTCTTTTCGGGAGCCTACCTTAACTTTTACTTTTTATATAAGAGAAAAGCAACTTGAAACTTTTAACGATTTTTGGACCTACAGTCGACGGAATATTGCTTCGAGGAGAAAATCTCCTCAGGGAGAAAGGTATAAAAGCGTCTCCCATCAGGGAGAAGTTGTAAGATGTAGAATTTGTTGGCGTAACGCTGGCTACGTTTCGCCTTTATAACAGCCGGCACCGCGGTTAGGAGGTGAGATTGTTGGGATAAGAAAACACGAAGATTTACTAAACAATTTCATAGCTTCTTAAATGCAGTCAGTATAAATAGACCGAACGCGCTATTAATTTTTACTATGTTATAGGAAATATATTGCAAAATTGTACAAGTGTTCCACGAAAAGAGGATGAAACCAACATCCTTTACCCGGAGTAAAACATCCTGATGGAGAGGAAACCCATTCAAAAGTTCATTATCTTACGGGACAAGTATAGCAAACCTTGGACAACCCCGAAGAAGTAAAAAATTTGCAATGCAGTTGATAGAAAAATGGTAACTGACACAACAGGTATTAGCAGTTTTCCTTGACTGATATATTTTAACCTTTATATTAAAGATTCTACTATCATTGTTACATATGGTTTCGAAATTGACTAGTACAAAAGGAAAAAACTCAAACAATATCTTTGCTAGTCAGCACTGTTTCAACCGTAAGGAACATTACTGTTGCGTTATATTAATAACTGCTTTAAAAATTAGATAATCATAGAGATTTGAATTTTAAAGCAACCCAACTTTAAAAAAGCCAAAATGTCCATGTAGATATCCCTTCGTAGATAAAGCTTAGATTTATTTGTTTTGTTGAAATTTCGAATTGAATATAAATAGAAAATCTCATTGGAAAAGGAATTTTATCTTTATGCATGAACCATGGCAATTACTCCCTTCCCCAGAGAAATTGCCTGTAATTGAGCTCAAACATTGTCCTGTTAAACAAAGCTAAGCCTGTCTATAGTGCACAAGCCATCACACAGTGTCAGGAAAGGTTGTCGTAATTCACCGTGACACCTCTTTCTCTTCTCGAGGTACGGGGTTAACCACTAATAAGTTTGTTAACTTTTAAAAATATAATTTGAAACAATACTAATTCTGATAAAGTTGTCAAAGCGTTACTAATAGATATAGACATCCATGGTTTTTCTCCTATATATTTTCTAGAAACACATAACTTTAGTTTGCCCGTCCCTTATTAACGTTTGGTATATTAGTTTGATAAGTTTAACCTTAGTGAAATACGTGGTCGAGTGTGCAGAAAAACGCGCTGAGTTTTTACAATACCAGGCCCTATAGCACCAATTCTTAGGTAGAATAACGCTCATGATAGAGGAATTTTGCGTAGACGGCGCTCACCTTTACGTTTACATATTTTATTCGCCAGATTTAAACAAATAAGCTTCTTAATTATGGATTTGTCACGAATCTTAAAATCATGGAGGATTTGGGAACGTGTCATAAAATATGAAAACGAAGAATTGTTTAGAATATTGTGAAAATTAGACTATCGGAAATGTAGGGTTAAAATGTACATTTATAAAAGCAAAGATTCGCTTCTTTATTATACACTAAGCTAAGATTCGCTTTTTTATTATACACTAGTTTTTCTCTCGAGTTCGTTCACCTGGCATTAGTACTTTTATTTAATTAATTATCGCAAAGTAAAAAACAAGACCAGAATCGCAAAAGCGAAGCAAAGTAAATTGAACGGCAACTCAATGATGGCAGCCAATTCTTCGAAATAATTAAGCATAATGGATTATCGAAAGAAACGCTACATATAGGTTCTTGCTTTTCAAACCTAATGTTACATCAACTTACACTCTGCAGAGCAAAAGAGAAATTAAAAATGATTCATTTGAAGGGACTGTAAATAAGGCATCGGCGCACGTGGTTAAGAATTATTTAAAATACGTCAAGAATCAAAGACTCCTCATGAAGTGGGACACCTAGTCCTTGTTTTTCGTGATATTGCAGCGCTTAGAGCTAGTTTTCGGAATAAAACAAACTAAGCTTCTTTCAACCATGCAATTGATCAGTCACGTGCCTATGATGTTTTTCAAATAATTTTTATCCACCCGCTGATTCCTTTATTACAGTTCCTTTAACCGTCTCATCTAACAAATAGTGGGTCAACGACAGGAAACTCGTTACAAGATCTTAAAAGGTCAGTTGTTTGTTTTCCCGACGGGTTAGAGACTCAACTTTCTCCCAGGCTCCCATCGGACTTACAGCGAGAACGTAGTTAAATTACAAAATTCTTCAAAACACCAGTCAAAATAAGGCTATAGTAGTTTTCAAAACCATTGCTTTGGTGTGTTTGCGTTGAAGCGTCGAAGAATTTTTAAACTTTCATAATTACCAAATTTTTAAAGATATGTGTGTTTCGCGATATTGAAATGGAATTAACAACTTTTCAATTAGTTAAGGTTAATTTGCCGGCTTAATATTTGTTTTCTTGATGTACTAAATAGAATCTGATACCGACTTAGGCCAAAATATTTCTTAATTGGATATTGTGTAACTCAAGGGTATTTTTGTAGACAAACTCTTGCACCACTCCTGGGTAATCGTCGCAAATTGTTAAAAGAAAGAAAAAGAACGCTTTGGTCCCATTGAACCGAATTCCCATTCGACAGAAGGGGGTTTTTTTTTGGGGTCCCATTCGACCGAACGTAGCCAAAGGTGCGATTTTATTATAGTCCCATTGGACCGAAATTCTATTGAACTGGAAGAAGACATACTGTGTGGTTTTGCATTAAATATATTTTTAATTTCACCACTTATTATTGTTAAAATAAATGTGAGTTGAAAATGTATTACTGCACTTATTTTAACTACGTTTTAATTACGGCGAACCTCACCTCACCTACCCTAGCCTAACCAACCTAACCTAACCCAACGTAACCTAACCTAACCTAACCTAACCCAACCCAACCTTGTTTGGAGGTAAAAAGATTATTTATATGAGTATTAAAAGCCCGCCTCTTACCACGAACAATTTATTAGCAATAATAGAAATATTTTGGAAAAGATGTCAGATAATTAATTGGAGAATATTTTGGAAAAGGTTGCATCTAATTAATAGGAGAATATTTTGGAAAAGGTGGCAGCTAATTAATAGGAAAATCTTTTGGAAAAGGTGGCAGCTAATTAATAGGAAAATCTTTTGGGAAAGGCGGGAGCTATTTAAAGGGAGAATATTTTGGAAAAGGTGGTAGCTAATTAAAAGGAGCATATTTTGGAAAAGGTGTCAACGAATTATTGGAACCAAACCTAACCTAACCTAATCTAAGCTAACCTAACCTAAGCTAACCTAACCTAAGCTAACCTAACCTAAGCTAACCTAACCTAACCTAACCTAACCTAACCTAACCTAACCTAACCTAACCTAACCCTAACCTAACCTAACCTAACCTAACCTAACCTAAGCTAACCTAACCTAACCCACCCGAAACCAAAATATTAAAATTTTAATTTAAAGACATTGATGGAACTACCATTAAAATCTTTTGGAAAAGGCGGGAGCTATTTAAAGGGAGAATATTTTGGAAAAGGTGGTAGCTAATTAAAAGGAGCATATTTTGGAAAAGGTGTCAACGAATTATTGGAACCAAACCAAACCTAACCTAACCTAACCTAACCTAATCTAAGCTAACCTAACCTAACCTAACCTAACCTAACCTAACCTAACCTAACCTAACCTAACCTAACCTAACCTAACCTAACCTAAGCTAACCTAACCTAACCTAACCTAACCTAACCTAACCTAACCTAACCTAACCTAACCTAACCTAACCTAACCTAACCTAAGCTAACCTAACCTAACCCACCCGAAACCAAAATATTAAAATTTTAATTTAAAGACATTGATGGAACTACCATTAAGACTGTACTTCATTTTAAGCACAATTTGATTAAGCACAATTTGATTATTAATTCTATATTGCGACAGATTTTATAGTTAACTTAAGTGAATAATAATATGTAATGAAATAGGTTCGTTTTGTCTAGGGGGATTAAATTAAAATGGACTGTCGGCATGATTAAAATTAACATTAAGATTTATTTAAAAGGTAATACGGTTTAAGAAAATGAATAAAAGTTCATGATACGAAAGTACTTAATTAATAAAAATTGGTGGGCTGGTTATTCCCTTATTGGCGCGCATAATTTCGCGAGAGCTCTTTTATAAATAAATTGTTTTTACGGTACCGTATGGAAGTTCATCGAGGGCGCGGATCCGAAGCGAAAGATAAAGTTCGGCCGGTTAAAGTTCGGTCCTCCAAAGGTCCATCCTGGTTTAGGCCCGGTAACGTGGTTCGGGCTGGACCTCGTGTCGTCGGCCTCGGTCCTGGGACAAATCGGGCAGAGTCCGGCCTTGCAGATGGGTAACGAGAGAGAGGGAATAATAGAAGGCGCCGTCTTTTTATACCCTCTCTCCAGAAGCTACGGGGTCTTCAAAGTTCGTGAAGGGCTCTTGAAAGAGTTCATTTAAAAGTTCACGAACGCACACGCGAAGAGAGAGTTTTGGGGAAATGGTTTTCCCGATGACGCGCACGGGTTGGGGAAAGTAACCAGCCTCAACGCGGGGAACTACCAGCCATAGATATAAAAATATTTGAAAGCCATAGATATAAAAATATTTGAAAATACTATAGAAGGGAATAACTTCATGCTCTGCATGTTATTGTTACAGATTCCCCACAACCAAAACTTGAACGTCCTCGTTCGACAATAATAAGAAACAACGATTAAAAAAAAAACACATATTAGAAAGGGGTTACGTGAAAAAAAAAATACAAAATCCAATCTAGGCCTAGACAATAAAAACTATATACATGGATATCCAATAGGAAAAAAAAATTCTCGAGATGCAAAATTGAAACAAAATTAAACACAGCATATGAGTTAACCACTCTGCTATAACAATATAAAATTGAATGGAATTAAAAAGAAAATAAACTACGCTATACACAGAGTTAACCACTCTGCTTTGTAGGGTTTAGGACCCTCTTAGTAATTGTATCTCTAGGGCGAAGCCGTCTAATATAAGGAGGTTGGTCACCATTCCAAGAATTAGAGCTAGGGCTAGGGGAAATACAAGGACGACTGTTAGACACAAGAACGTCCGGACCAGAAGGGTCATCAATGGGAGGATCATCTTCGGTCAATACAACAGGGGGAGGCAAAGGTACGCACTCAGGGTCACGAGGTATAAATAGCTTAAGCTGATTCACGTGATACGTGCCTTTCAGAACCCGTTTGGTCTCTAAATTAGCTAAACGATAGGTGTGAGGGCTAAATTTTTCACTAATGAGGAACGGCCCATCCCAGTTGTCAGCCAACTTTGCCATAAAATAGTCTCCTGCAGAAGACTGTGGGTGCGTTTTACGCAATACATGTTGTCCCACTTTAAACTCAAAATCTCTATGTTTTTGATCAAAATATCCAGCTTGCCGAGTCTGTTCCAATAGAATATTTTCCTTCGCTTGATTTATAGCGACCGTAACACGGTCCATAATGCTATCAGCGTATAAGGTGGTATTTTCTTGGGACATATTAAACTCAGGGTTAGATTGCGGGGTAACGTCAAACGGGGTCCGCAACTCTCGGCCAAATGTTAAATACGCTGGGGTGAAACGTGTGGTTTCATGGGGGGCGGTCCTAATTGCCATAGCTAATTGAGGTAGGCCAATATCCCATTCTCTGTGGTTATTTGTAATATATGTAGCGATCATAGTACCTATAGTTCGGTTACTACGTTCAACGGGGTTACCTCTAGGGCTATAGAATGACGTAAAGCGATGGTTCACTCCTAGGTTCTTACACGCAGCCTTCATAAGTTTACTAGCAAACTGGCTACCAGAATCGGAAATAATAGTGGAGGGGACTCCAAAACGGGTGAAAACCTCATCAACGAGTTTTGTCACTATACTTTTTGCCGTTGCACGACGGAGCGGGAACATCTCGACCCATTTGGTCATAGTGTCGATTACTACCAATAATTGGGTGTTACCCTTTTTGCTAGGAACAAAAGGACCTTTCAAATCAATAGATAAAACCTGAAAAGGGTCAGTCGGCAAAGCCGATTTCATGAGCCCTGCGGGGGCTCTTTGCGGGTTTTTGTTTTTCTGGCAAGGTAAACATGATTTAATATAATTAGTGACTGATTTTGTCATTTGCGGCCAAAAATAACGGGCTTGAACCCTACGTAAGGTCTTAAAAATTCCAAGGTGGCCTGAAATAGGGATGTCATGAGTTAAACGTAATACCGTTTCAATTAGAGAGGGGGGAATCCATATTCGGTATGAGTTCGAATTATCGGGGGAACGGAGAATGTCACGATAAACAATGTTTTCGATAATAGCGCATTTTGGAGCGGAAGCTAATACAAAGTCCTTCAAGGAGGCATCAGTTGGTATACTTTTTAAATCTAGGTAGAGTTTTAGAGCACACAGCTGTTCATCGGCTTCTTGGGCGGCTATTATACGATCGGGATCGAAAGAAATTTCTGAATCAGGGTCTACGATTGATGCCAAGATAAGGGGTTCCGAGGGGTCGGACTCTGATTCGTCCAGCAAATCAGGGTCGTCATCGCAAGGAATACGGGAAAGCGCGTCCGCTACACCGTTATTTTTACCAGGGACATGGCGTATAGCCGAAACATAGGGGTCAATGATAAGTCGCCAGCGGGCGAGCTTACCAGTGGGGTCGCGAGCTGTTCGAAGCCATTGAAGAGCGCTGTGATCGGTGAAGACTTCTACCTGACCGCCTTCTATATAGGGGCGAAACTTTTGAATAGCCCACTTTACCGCGAGACATTCTCGTTCTGTAACCGAGTAGTTGCGTTCAGCTTTATTTAGGGTGCTGCTAGCATATTGCACTACTACGGGTTTACCATCTTGTTTTTGACTTAAAACAGCGCCCAAACCAGTGTTGGATGCGTCTGAGTGGATTATAAAGGGTTTTGAAAAGTCAGGTGGAGCAATAATAGGGGCGGAAACCAGTGCGGTTTTTAGGGTATCAAAGGATAATTGCTGCTCCGGTCCCCATTGCCAAGCTGTATCCTTATGCAAAAGAGCGTTAAGGGGAGCGGCTTTGTCTGAAAAGGAATTTATGAATCTCCTATAATACGAAGCGGCACCTAAGAAGCTACGAACTTGTTTAACTGTCTTAGGGGCTGGCATGTCTTTAATTGCAGAAGTTTTTCTGGGGTCTACGTGTACGCCTTGTTCATTAACTAAATGACCTAAAATATAGGCTTCTTTGGCACAAAATTGGGTCTTACTTGCCTTGGCGGTTAAGCCTGCGTCAGAAAGAACACCAAAAACCTTTCTAAGGGTAGACATATGTTCCGTAAAAGTGGAGGAAATTACAATGAGGTCGTCAAGGTAGGCACTGACTCCAGACTTACGTAAGTGGCCAAACAAGTGGTCAATCATTCTTTGAAAAGTTGCCGGAGCCGTGGTCAACCCGAACATTAGGACCTTGGGTTGAAATAAACCGCGATGGGTTATAAATGCTGCCTTTTCACGGCTGTTTATGTCTAAGGGCACTTGCCAGTACCCAGCTTTGAGGTCTAGAGTTGTAATAAATTTGGGGGTTTTTAAAGAATCGAGGATATCATCTATCCTGGGTAGTGGGTAGGAATCCTTCTTTGTTACCGCGTTTAATCTGCGATAATCGAAACAAAGGCGAGAACCGCCGTCCTTTTTGGACACTAATATACAGGGTGCTGCCCAAGGGGAGTTACTGGGTTCAATTTGGTCATCAGCTAACATTTGGTCAATAATAGCGTCAATTTGATCTCTTTTGTGAGGTGCGTAACGGTAGGGAGCGCAGGAAATAGGGTATGCATCACCCGTGTTAATATAATGCGTGGCGGTATTAGTAATTCCTGCATTTTTCGCAAATAAATATTGAAATTCTGAAACTAAGTCTTCTAATTGTATTCTTTCCTCGGGGGTCACTTTCGCTAACATTAGGGCTTTCTTAAGATCTTCTTCATCTATTTCACAGCTGGTGAGGGGATCACTGGCTTATCAATAAAATTGGGAAGAAAACTATGTTTCTCCGTGGGGGAATCACTCCAAAAAAACTGCATCGCGCCACAATCTAAAGTCATTCCTTCAGATTGTAACAAATCCATTCCCAAAATACAGGGAAAAATTAAATTCTTAACTAAATATACATTATGCGTTGTGTTTCTCCCCGGAAGGTTAATGTTTGCTTTGCCGCAGCCGGTTGTGGTCACTCGACTTCTATTGGCAAGTTTTAATCCTAATTTAATACGTTTTTGTTTATTAGATGTAGTTGGGATAGAGTTTCTAAAACGTTCATCTACTAAAGTAAAGGTAGATCCAGGGTCCACAAGAGCTATACAAGGGGATTTATTAATTGAAATTTTAAGTTTTGCTAAATTTGGTAAATTTAAATTTTGAAAAGAGTCAATTGTGGGTCCTGAACTACAAATAATGGGCTTTAGGAGCGGTTGGGGGGAGGATTGGGTGGACCAGTTCCTCCCCTGCCTGCGTTTCCCGATGGTACAGGTGTGTTATTAGCGGGGGGTAGCATGGGGACGCGTCGAGGGCATTCTGGTCGAGTGTGACCCGGTTCGTTACAGTGATGGCATACTACGCCGTTAGGGTTAAATCGACGCGTGAAAGTATTTCTTTGGAAGGCCCTATTCTGAGAGGGGATTAGATTTCCATTTCTTTGAGGAAAATTTGACCCCGAAGCACTATTATTATTACTGGGGTTAGTGTACCTCGTGGGGCAATGATCTTGATAGTGACCTTTTTCAGAGCATCTAAGGCAAACAACATCCCTAACTATTTTTAAGGAGGGGGGATTTTTTGGAGCATCTTCACCGCGACGGGGGGCTGAAGCCTGCTCAATAAGAATGGCTTTATCTACAAATTCGCGCACCGAGGTAGCGGTAGTTAACGCCAGGGCTTTTCTTAATTCTTGATTAAGATTTTTCCTAATATACCTAATTTGCGAAGCTACTGGTATAGGGTCAATTAATTTACGCATTATAGTATTCATGGCTTCTGCGTAATTACTAACATTTTCACCTGATTTTTGAAATCTGGTATCCAGTCTTTCTAGTATTAAATCGTCATTCCCTTGACCCTGAAACTCGTTTTTAAGAGCCGTGGAAAATTCGGCGAAAGTTTGAAAAGGGGTTTGGCGCGCGAACCATTCAGCGGCCACACCTGTTAGCATGCTGGGGACCCAGTGCCTTACAAAAAGATTTTCGGGGCAATCCCGAGAAGCGAGCACCTGATGGGCTTTAACTAAAAACTCTTTAAAACTCGAATCGGTAAAACTACCTGAGAATGTTGGCAACGTGATGGGGGGTGCCCAAGAGGGGGGTAAAACTTGAGGCTGAGCTGCGGCTTGCCCATTGTTTGCTATTACTTGCGCCATTAATTGGGCAACTTGCTGTTGTAGCGCCGTTATTTCGGCGTCCCTAGGGTGGGGATTATTCATATTGGACAAATTAAGCTGTTGGCTAGTTTGATCAGGGTTTATATTTCTAAGAGCAACCCTTTGTTCTCTAGCGCTCCTTTGAGTCGCTGAAAAAATTTCGTAACACTCCCGGCAGCTAGAAAATTTACCCAAATTTGGCTGACAAATTTCACTATGCTCAGGTCGGTATAAACTCATGAAGTATTTTACGTTACTGTTTAAACTTATAGGGGGTTCTATATAGAGACAATGAGGTAGTACCAATGCAACTTAAATTTAACGTTAGATTTGGGGTAGGATGACCAACCTTAATAAACCACGTGGGTGAAAATTTTAAAATAAACTAGAATATACACTCCTAACTAAACTAGCTAAAATAATACACTTCTATCTAAAATTATGTACTTATGTACTCCTAACAAAATTACGTTCTTTACGTACTATTAACTAAAAACAAAAATCAATTCTATGTAACAAGTTGCGACTAAGAATTGGTTATAAACTGAAAGCTAATTAATTTCTACCTATAGAATTCGTCGATTTGAGATATGTAATAAAAAATAAGTTAAAATCAACGCTAACCACGTGATAAATAAAAACTTAGGTCACTAACCATGAACCATTAAAGAAAAAAAATTAATCAATGTTCGTTAACCACGAACAAGAACTATATCTCAAATACGACGTAATGAGGGGCGAAAAATTAGGCTTTCATAACTTTAAACAAAGGGAAACAGATCCCGGACGGAGTCCTCAATTGCGACAGATTTTATAGTTAACTTAAGTGAATAATAATATGTAATGAAATAGGTTCGTTTTGTCTAGGGGGATTAAATTAAAATGGACTGTCGGCATGATTAAAATTAACATTAAGATTTATTTAAAAGGTAATACGGTTTAAGAAAATGAATAAAAGTTCATGATACGAAAGTACTTAATTAACAAAAATTGGTGGGCTGGTTATTCCCTTGTTGGCGCGCATAATTTCGCGAGAGCTCTTTTATAAATAAATTGTTTTTACGGTACCGTATGGAAATTCATCGAGGGCGCGGATTCGAAGCGAAAGATAATGTTCGGCCGGTTAAAGTTCGGTCCTCCAAAGGTCCATCCTGGTTTAGGCCCGGTAACGTGGTTCGGGCTGGACCTCGTGTCGTCGGCCTCGGTCCTGGGACAAATCGGGCAGAGTCCGGCCTTGCAGATGGGTAACGAGAGAGAGGGAATAATAGAAGGCGCCGTCTTTTTATACCCTCTCTCCAGAAGCTACGGGGTCTTCAAAGTTCGTGAAGGGCTCTTGAAAGAGTTCATTTAAAAGTTCACGAACGCACACGCGAAGAGAGAGTTTTGGGGAAATGGTTTTCCCGATGACGCGCACGGGTTGGGGAAAGTAACCAGCCTCAACGTGGGGAACTACCAGCCATAGATATAAAAATATTTGAAAGCCATAGATATAAAAATATTTGAAAATACTATAGAAGGGAATAACTTCATGCTCTGCATGTTATTGTTACAATATATCTCTTGCCTTGAAAGGAATGAAAGTGAGCGTTTTAATTAGTATCACGAAACGTTTACTTTTAATATTATTAACATACCTTTCGGAGATTCGAACCAACAACCTATCGCTTCGCAATTCAACATCGTTTCCACTACACGGCTACAGTGTTTCAAGTTATATTCATGTATTTTTTAGGGGCATATTCGGACGATTGGGATTTCGGTCCATCGGGAATATAGCCATTGGGCTGGAAATCTAAAATCATTGCGGGATATTCGGTCGAATGGGATTTCGGTCCATTGGGAATTCGGTTGAAAGGAACGATACCAAAAGAACAAGGCTTAAAGAATAATAACGTATTCAGAAAGCATGTGGTATTAAAGTTTCATAAGCCCCGAAACGTCAGTATTCAAAACAAGGTTTTTATACTAGTGCCCTTGTATTAGTCACGATGAGCTGTTCTACAATCCATTATATATATAAAATATTCTTCTGCACGTCCGAAAGCCCAACAGACTTCTGTATGTGATAATACAATTGTTAAAGTTTGTGAAATTTCAGTAATCAAAACATGGCTTAACGAGTTTTTCAAATTTTTATGGTAGTGCCCGTTGTATAGATACTATTTAAATAGCTTGCAAATTAAATGTTCAACGTCACACATGCCACCACTCTTTGTTCAAAGTGTGCATGTATTTTCCGTTTCACCTGAACAAACAGGCCTAGTTAAGTGTTGCGTTGGCAAGTGTAATAATCCGAAATCTTTTAAAAAATATCTGAATACCATGTATAACTCAAAAATTTGAAAAAACCAATGAAGTTGAAAAATAAATTTGTCAATGTACAGTATGGCGTCTGCCTGTATAATTTAAAACATATAGCTGTGGCCATGGTGTTAAATGCAAGACGTTTCCGAGCCTTATTGTGCTGCTTTATACCAAATATTTGGAAAGGGCTTTTCTAGTAGTTTTTATTTTTAATCAGTTTGTTCAATGCAAATCTTTGATATTTGGTGCAAAATAGGATTTTTAAAACTCTGCCAGCAATTTTATAATCTTAGTGACGTATATATCTGGATAGAGGGCTTGTGGCTGGTGAGAAAATATGTAACTGAAAATTATGAAAGGACTCGTAAAAAACCATATACGAAACTGTAAATTCTCAAAGAGTAGGAAACAAACCGAAAAGATATGAATTAAGAAAAAATTAACACCTGCGTCTTTAAAAAGAGCTTTCATCAAAGCATAGCACTTCACATGGTCTCTAGGCTTAACTCCGATGGAAGTTGGTGCTCTTGATGATGTTAATTTAATTGTTCGTTATAGCTTATTCTTTTCGAACAGGTTAAAATTGTATTTAAAATTCCCTATTTGGAAAGCTAAACCATGGCCCTCAGTTATTAGGTGAGAAATATTTTGTTAAAGTTACATAGATTTCCTCGACTACTGCAAAGAAATGGTACTGTTTACCACATTCTTGATCATTGTCTTGAAGCCGTTGCTACGTTAGTCGCTCTACTCATTCTTGAGTAGGTTATATAGGCAATAGAGGCTGCAAGGGTGAAGGTTGACGGAAACTCGAACTGTCTATTTATCTAAACACTAACAGTGTATTTTTGTTCAAAAGATTGATATTCAATTTTGATGGATATGAAGCGTTTCATCTTTTATCACTGACTGGATGATTAGCCCTGTGCCAAGCACTGGTATAAATTTATATACAATTTACTTTATAATTTATAGAGGCTAACCATTTAATAAAGAAATAAATGTGATTTCTATTTTTTTTTCTGTTTTTTTAATAATTTCGATGGTGTGTTGGCCTCCACGTGCCTAAGGTCGAAAGTTAAAACCTATAATGTCACCATAGGGACGAAAGCTTTTCTTTCAATACTCATCTTACCAAATCGGAGGTAACTGTGTAGAGAAGATGCAAACGCAAACAATGAAAATCTCATGTTTCAACGGTGCGCTGATCCCTGGACCCTGGAGTCAAAAACCAATGGCTTTTGTGTCCCCGAGGGAAGATCTTACCATCGACATCTCATTTGTGGAAATCGGAGTCAGTCGTAAAGAGGTTTTTCAGTACAAATATAAGCACGTGCGAAGTCAAGGAAGCTGGATGTATAGATTTGCTATTGCCTAACTCTAAAACGTTTAACCCTACATTCATAGGTTAAAAAATCAATAACCAAAAAATGTAAGCAATAAACTCGAGGGGTCGGACGTTTTGGAAAAAGTGTACGGGATTTCGAAATCCAATTTGATTTCTTCGGATTTCATTTGATTTCATCGGATTTCGTTTGATTTCCTTGGGTCTTGTTTGATTTCATAATTCGATAAAATCCAATGGATTTCATCGAATTTTGAGATTTGTCTATAGAATTCGTCGGCTTTTGCTATTTTTACCGTCATTTCGACGGATTTTGCGATATTTCTCTTGATTTTGTTGGATTTTGAGGTTTTTTCGCGTGATTTCCTCGGATTTTGAGATTTTCCCTGTGATTTCGTTGGATTTTGTGATTTCTTTGGATTTTGAATTTTGTGAATTTTTTAATGGATTTCACGCTTTCTTTACTGATTTTGTGATTTCGCTTCTGATTTCGTGATTTCTTTCTTGATTTTGTGATCTCTTTACTGATTTCGGATTTTTTATTTGATTTCGAAATCAGCATTGATTTCGGATTTCTTAAGTTGAATTTCACGGGTAGCGTACGGGATTTCATGAATGACTGACCCCACGGATAAACTGCTTGCAATAATAACAGCCTTTGACAATTTTTAAAATTAGTGATTCTTAAAAGCATTCTTATAATTCGATTGCCTATTTTCTAAGACAACGTTTTCTGCAAAGATATCATATGCTATTCAAGACAGTAAAATAAATCAAGTAAACATTCATTTCCAAAAATTTATTTACCTTTAGATAGGTTTATGATAAAGTAGTTTCATTTCATCACGTACGAGTACGATTCAATAGCCAAAAGAAACCCTCTTTTACCAACCTCGCAAAAGTGTAATCTCTCTACCCAAAAGCTAATTAAAATGTGAAAAGAGAACTGTTAACGAAAAATAGTAAGGTTAAAAAAGTGTCTTTTGAAAACAGACTTTTTTAAAATCACACTATGAAAAGCGATGAAACCCATAAGAAATCTAACTTTAGCATTCCCTCTCGCTGGTTTAGAAATTTCCAATCGAGTAAGCAAAAGTAAAAGACGGAAGATAGTTTTTGGGAACCGGATGGTTTGCGTGCAGTATAGAAAAAGGATACTAGGAATAAAACGACAACGACCTCGAGGTTTTTCTTTCATAGCTTTTAGTGGGTTCGTGTTCAAGTACACTAACACACTAGGGCGGGTGGTCGTGGGTGTGTATCTGTAGTGCTATTGTGTATCACATTAAAGTTTAACACTATATTCTGATGTAACTCCTTGTTGCTATAGGCGACACTGGTAATAGAAGAATTGAAACTAGTATTAGGTTCATTAAACCCGTTTAAATATTTGATAATTATAAAATTTTGATAACTTAACATAAAAGATTTCTTGACGTATATAGTAAGTCCGTAATTTATTTGAAATCTCAAATATTTGATAGAGCTTATAAGGTGGCCGATATTCAGGGAATTGCATCAAGTCAAATTATTCGCCCAAAAATATCTCCGGTAATTTCTTTATGCAGACTTCAAAACTGTTTAAGGCCAAGTTACAATCTTCCTAGACCATATTTTGATCCATCATGAAAAGACTGATTTCACAAAATGGTTTCTATGCGTGGTTTACTTCTGGCATTGGTATTCCACTGCATCAAGGGCTGCATTATTAGGGTTTCGTACTTCTTTAAAGTTCCTACTGAAGCTCAAAACAAATTTTAGGCAGAATACGAGAATGATATTATTAATCAATTTTATTAGAAGACAGTTTTTATTTTCTTAATCCTCTGGATCTACCGAACGCATCGAAGCACCAACGAATTACACTAGAATACGTTCAATAAGCCTACCAAAAGGTCTACTACGTGATTGATAATGCCACCACAAAATTTGTATGAACTTTCACACGAATCCTCCAACAGATAACAAATTTTTGGACCTTGTTTTTTAGCTGGCAGAATGTTTGGAAAACCTGAACGCGCACAACTTGACGGCGCGAGAAAAGGAAGAAGAAAGCCGAATGAAAACAAAACGAGAAAATCGGGGGAAACTGGATGTGCACGTCTGTAAATCTTCTCTAGAAAAAGAAAAGCTGGAGCCATGCAACCTTTTTCTCTATCTCGGACCTTCTTTTCAAAGTTATCTGTCTTATTTAGACGCGCTAAAATGGGAACAGGGTCTTTAACGGCCGTTTAAGGTCTGTACTGTGTCTGTCTTTAAGCCATGGTAGATGAAAGACTCACTTTAAGTTGTTGCAAAGCAGTCAAGCATTTTCCTATGAAGTTAATGATAGAAAAATGGTGACTGCGTAATGTCTTATCAAAAAATAATTCGACTTAAAAATAGGCTATTCAACCCTTAGTACTGGGACGTACAATGGGTTTGAACCATCCTTATCTTAACGCAATAACAGAACTGAAGTATTCTACAACACCTGAAGAAAAAGTGAGACGAACAAATTAGTTTCGTCGAAGAGAATAATTACAAGGATAGATTGAATTTGATAATATCTTGTGGAAGACTGACAATTTCACTACTACCGCCAGCAATAAACATTGCAAAAATTTACGTCAAAACGTCAACGAAGGATATTTTCCTAAGGCATCTAGTTCAATAATACATAACAGGGCTTCCGTATTCCCAAATAATTTCAGATTTCGTGGAAGAACGCACTTGCTTTCGTTATTATAATAAGTGTTCGGAGGCTAAGAAACAATCCTTTTTTCTCAGATACTTTTTTTCTAGCTCCTCTGCTATCAGGTTTTCCAGTTATCGTGAATCCTGGGGCTAAACACAGAAACTAATAGCTGGAGCTCGCTCGAACCCTTATCAAACGTTGGAGAAAGTATTGAAATCCCAAAACCTAGTGGGGCTGATAAGTTATGAGTCTTGAGTTCTTACTGCCCTCATATCTTTCTGCACTTCAAATTATTCTTTGGTAGATCATCCCCCTTTGAAATCTTGCGTTAACGGTTAATCCCATGCAGTCGATTATTGGTTTTTCCTCGATCTGTGTCTGACATGAACTCTTTTGTAGCACCCAGTTTGGAACTAGCAAAAGGTCTGTCAGAATGAAAATGAAAAATATACCAATAATACTATAATTACCAATTGAACTGAACTGTTGACAATACATAGTGTTATATTGACCTTTAAATAATCAGAAAAACAACACATACTAAGGTAGAAATGTTCAAATAAGATCGTCTTGTTTCGAACCCTATGGGGTTCTTGGATCGATTTCTTTTCGTTTTTCTTTATAGGCTTACAAAAAGACTAGCTCTTGTGTTCTTACTGCCCTCATATCTTTCTGCACTTCAAATTATTCTTTGGTAGATCATCCCCCTTTGAAATCTTGCGTTAACGGTTAATCCCATGCAGTCGATTATTGGTTTTTCCTCGATCTGTGTCTGACATGAACTCTTTGTAGCACCCAGTTTGGAACTAGCAAAAGGTCTGTCAGAATGAAAATGAAAATATTACCAATAATACTATAATTACCAATTGAACTGAACTGTTGACAATACATAGTGTTATATTGACCTTTAAATAATCAGAAAAACAACACATACTAAGGTAGAAATGTTCAAATAAGATCGTCTTGTTTCGAACCCTATGGGGTTCTTGGATCGATTTCTTTTCGTTTTTCTTTATAGGCTTACAAAAAGACTAGCTCTTTTGTGCCTACCTATAGAAGTAATCGCCTGCCTGGGCAAACGCCAGAGCTCAAGCCGATCGCCGAGGTAGCCAATAAGATTTGTCCCTTTCCGTTTTCTTCCATACATTCTATAAATCGTACCACAGGTTCCCTACTCTTACGACGAATCAATGCACTTTAAAAAATTGCCCAGTGCCATCTTCCTTGGCACTTCTATTCTGGTTTGTCGCGGCTGGCCCCAAGGACCATAACCGGGAGCCAGCTCACTCTCATCCGGCGAAGTACCAAGCTTGAAGATCCATGCCTATTTTTAAACCCTAAGATAACTGTGAGTTCAAATTATTTTGATTTCAAAATTTGGAGCTCAAATTCAACAGTTCCGAATATTCCTCTAGTTATTTTCGAATTTATTCGATATACAGGTGAACGTCTTACGAGATTTAGCCCGAGAATTCCCTAATTATTTTGGGTGAAAGTTCTGTTAACACAGCTTCTAACACTAGTCAAGATTTAGAAAAAGTTTCTTCGACTTCAATTATACGGAAATTATTTTGTTCTTGATAAACCCCATTAAGCACTTTTTGGTGAAAATTCCCTCGCTCGTACTAAGAAAACAGTGCACTATCATTGATTTCAAGCGAGGATAAGTAGACGAATAAAGTTCCAACCTTTTTAGTCAATTATTCATGTTATTTTAACTTAATACAAACTCAAAAAGTGTCCACAGAACTTTTGTGCAGCACTAAAGTCAAAGGGGTCTTCAATTATCTATGACCGTAAAGTTTGGGGAGATGAAGAAGCTTGTACAGAAGATCATGGTGACGAATGACACTCGACTATAAGGTAAAGTTTAAGTATACTCAGCTGGTACGGCTCTTAGGCTGACTTGATCGCCTTGTTTTCTTTCCTATCAAGTCCAATTTCTGCCACTCGCTACCGGCGGCTGTATCCCTAGAATCGTAGTTTCCACGAAAAGGACCTTCCAAAGGAGAATAGAAGGGAGGAAAGCAGAAAGTGAGGGGTCTAAAAAGAAAGTGAAGGAGGTCTTCCCCCTATGGTTCTAATCTATCACCGCCCTTCGGTTAATGTATCAAGGCCCCGAGAACCAAAGGCCGGCCCTTTTGACAACTATTCTTTTTTACAACCCAACCGAGGAGTTTGCTAGATCTCCGGAGAAAACCTAAGTTTTTCCACAGTTCTTCCTTTCTATAGTATTTTCTGTAGTGCCCTTTTTTAAAACGAACATTGGGAATGAGAAAGTGGAAAATTTTATCTCACTTGTAACAGAATATGAACTGGGGATATAACATTTTTAGGATGTGGAGTGCTCGCCCATCTCTATTCTTTACACATTCAATCGAGAATGTCAAGAATGATTCTTTTAAATTTTCCAAATTTTTGGGTTTTGGTTGAAATGATTTAGTAGTCCTTGTAATTCCAATTTATTACCCACATTTACGGTTTTCTTGGATGTTTTTTATGATGAAATAAAGTTCTTGAAGCTAACGTATTGATTTAATGAGAATAATCTTAGCCAAAGATACGGATATCTAGAGGAAATAGAAGGAGGCATTAGAGACAGGAGACTCGAAGACGCAAGGGGAGAGGTAACTTGAACGGCACAGTGGTTTCTGTGGCTCGCGCGCATGTGCACACCTACCTGGGCGTAACAGGTGGGCCAAACGACACGGGATCCGTTAAGAAGTAAGTTCAAAGGTGTAAATAATAAAAGAGGGTTAGAGCACGTTAGAACACCGTGGCTAAGGTTTACTTTGATAGGTTTTTTTAGTTTATTTATGTAATAATAGTTTTGCGTAAAAAGTGTTGCTACAAATACCGTACCAATAATACAAAACTCAATAGCCTCGATATTAAATTCATTCCATAAACTGAAAACGAAATTTGGCTTTGGGAAAGGGTAAAAGTTGCCCCTTGAATAACAGCAGGGCTTTAGTTCCCAGAGTTGTTGCGACAGTCACGGTAAGACCTGTTTAACCCACATCACTCTGTAACTATTGGAGTTAAAAATTAAAATACTGGAAAGGGACTGTAGATTAAAACTAGAAACAAAGTTGCTAATTACCGAGGCATGTAGCCATATATTTTTGTGAGGGACATGCTATTAAAAGGTGTGCTCAGTACTTTGTCATTCGTGTTTCTAAATGTTTCTTAAATAATTTTTGTTTAATTGGTAAAATAACAATTATTTTAAGTATTTCCAGTTTTTTGCTTTTATAAAAGTTGATTTTAGAAAAAATTGTGCATTTAAAATTTAACTAATACCTTTTAAAAGAAAAAAAAGCTTGGATTTCACATTGCCATAAGCATGGCTTACAAGAAAACTTTTTTTATCTGAACTTCATCGAACTGACAAGCCTCAGCAAACCAAATTTATACATCTTGGTTTAAACTAAAAAAAAATCTATTTTAACAAGATTTCTCAGTCCAAAGGTTCAAAAGGTACCATTATTAGCCTTTTGTTGTTACACAACGCTTTGGTTAAAACCTTGAAGTTAATGGAAAATTTGAAAATGCTATGGGTGGTCCACTAGCATAGGGGTAATATAGCAAATGGCATCGAGAAATAATTGTATAATGATGTCAAAACCGTATCTCAAACTTCCTATCTTGCCTCCCATTGCCTGTTGAACAGAAAAAGGATTACGCGTACAGGTATAATAATTAACTTGTGCTACCTTAAAAATCCTTTAAAGGTGAGCCAAAACATCCTTTTGATAAAAAAAAAATGAGAAAAAAAGTAAATATACCTTAAATATAAGAAGACCAGAAACGGTAAAGCTATTCGAAAAACTCCCATTAGAGCCATTTACCTTAAACGAATTTCAAAGACACAACGAGGCTTGAATAGAACAGCCCTTACAACCCTTTCTAAACTAGCCTGCATCAGGCTCTTCTCGTATTTGGAAAAATCTGTTTACTCGAGTCTGCCGAAGAGAAGCCCCTAATCGACGCACTTATCCGAGAAAGGCAAAAACCCCCTACACCATCTACTGCACCACATACTCGCCCAAATCCGTAGAGAGACGAAAATCTGCTCCGTTTCATCAATCGAAGCTCTATACTTACCTAGTTTAGCTCCCTGCAACGTTAGAGAGTTCATAATTTGATGTGAATCTTCCTGATAATTTTTTAAATGTACTCTTATGCCTGTATATTTTGATACCAGATATAGGAAATACATAAATTTTATTAATCACAAATAACTACGAATTACCGGAGGAGAACTAAATTCCAAGTATCAGCTACTTGGCCACAGAAAAGCTATCAGCCCAAGGGGAATTCTAAAATCAAATATAATATAAGACAAACATTATATCGGGGTAATCGTATTATTCTGACCCAGAGAGAAGCACACATCTAGTGGTTGTTAACACTATTACTTAAATAATATACTTCTGATTTTACTAAGATCTTAGATGCTCCACATGGAGATGGAATAGGGATAGTGTAGAGATTGGACAGAAACGGAGTAAGAAAGGCAACTCAAGGAAAGAAGAGTATATGGGTGGAGTTAGCCCCGATATTGCTTCAGCCGGCGGAATTGGGAGCTAAATAGGTCCACGGATTGATGGATGCGGGAACGATGTTGTCACACCACCAGACGATAGCGTGGCCAGCCATCTAGCTCGCCTCTTCTCTTCTAGACATCAGATTCTCCTATTTATACCCCTCTACATATTATCCCCTGCCTACAGATAAAAGGACATCTTATTTGTTCTTTTTCGGTCCGTCGCCATTGCCTGACATGGCCAAATAGTATTTAGGGGATTTCTTGCGAAATTCTAGAGGAGAGCTCTGGCTAAATGGAAAGACTATAGCGAATTTAATTCATAATTGAACATTAAAAATTCCATTTGTATCTAAAATGATTAACCTACCTCAACGGGATAAAATTGAGTGAATATAATCTCTTTTGAAAATTTAAAAATCAAGTTCGTTCTACAATAAAGTTGCGGAAATTTAAGGAAGAGAACTGTCTGTTGGTAAGCGTCTTCCCATGGAATAGCATTCAAACATATTTTCATGCTGGCTTCCAACTTAAAAAAAAAATTCAATTTGAAGACTAAAACTTAGAGACGAAAATGTTTTCTGGGTAGTGAAACCAATGATCGAATTTTATTTTTTTTGTTTTCGTAATGCGCTTTTAGAAATGTTCTACCGCCATAGAGGAAAATTCAAAGTATATCTAGTCTTTAAAGTGTTGCTTCCATTTGAACCATTTGATAGAAAATTTGGGTATTTTTAATGAAATGATATCGCGAAAATACAGTGTGAGATTCTCAACCTGAAAATATGTGCTCCGATAAAGCTCATATGTTAGTTATCGGAAAAACTACTTGTAGAATATGGTCTATAAAACAGGTCTTCTGGAATGAAAATTTTAATATTTAATGAGCCTCGTGCATTAGTTAATATTTAATTAATATTTCTGAGAAAAGTCCTAGAGATGGGATCCCTTAGAAAATCCTTGAAAAGCGTTGAAAATTAGGTGAGTTAAGTTTTACTCGTACACCTTTAAAATTATACGTAGGCCTATTTTGGTTTTTGACTCAACACAAGTTTCTTATAATTTACTCGTTTTTGGCAGATTCTCGCAAACTAGAAGATTATTTGCAAACCCTCCAGAATTCTTTTTCCTTTCATTTTAGTTTAAAATCCGTTTGAACTAATTTGATCGCGGCATCTTTAACATAAAAACTACGTCGCGTTTCTACGTCTACCATAGTTGTAATCTATTTTTACGAACACTGGAGCAAACCCGTACTACTCAGTTCGGAGGTTGTTGGAATAAATATTAAGGTGTAGAGATACTACTTCAGAAGACAGTTTTTGTCCATCAACAGGCCACTTTTTTTTGTAACGATGACAATTTGTTGGTGGCGATTTCTATAATAAACGATAATGCCAGTTTCGAACTTCCTACATGGGGAGCTATTATTCTAGAGGGCCGGTAGGCCCTTCTAGATAAGAACCCACACCCTCCCGTAATGTTAAAGAAATAATTCACAGATTTTAGGCTTAGCGTCCCAGAAAAAGCATGGGATTTTTGGTGGTCCACTCCATCGAATAACTCAGAAACTACTTCGAAGTTAAGGTTCGGAACACTTTTGAATTATCAAGCAACTATTGAATGTTGAACTTCTGAAGTTTGATTAAGAACAATTAATTCTAAGTATTTTATTTTAATTAATTTATAAATCATGGTAAAACCGTTACATATATTACACTGTTTGCATAGCATTTTCTTCAGCCTTCGTCGGGTTTGTGACGCATAGGATAACGCGTCTGCCTATGGAGCAGAAGATTGCAGGTTCAAGTCCTGGCAAGCTCGGTGTTTATTTTTACAGATCTTTTATTCAACATAAATGAAATAATCCTATAAATACAATGTTTGGATAATTTTTTTGTTACGAAATACGGGCTTGTGGCATAATGGATAACGCGTTTGCATTCGAGGCAAAACATTGCAGGTTCGAGTCCTGGCAAGCTCGGTGTTTATTTTAACAGATCTTTTATTCGACATAAATGATATAATCCTATAAATACAATGTTGGATAATTTTTTTGTCACGAAATACGGGCTTGTGGCGTAATGGATAACGCGTTTGCATTCGAGGCAAAACATTGCAGGTTCGAGTCTTGGAAACCGCATTGTCTATTTTGATGAAGAATCTTAGTATATAAAAGGGAAAATTCTTAAATAACAAACTTTCAATGAAATAGGCGCGTGCTGGCGCGTGGTTTAGAAATAACGTTTTTTTAAACTTATACAAAAAGGTCAACTAAACTTAATTGAGTCACCAACCGCTTTTTTGTGTGAAATAAGTTACCACCCGCCTATCTATGGTGAATTAATTTACCACCCTTCTACCAATTGTGAATTAATTTACCACTTCCCTGCCAAATGATTTAAAATTTTAATCTTCCCCATAAAATAATGAGAGGCACTTGGAGTGAGCCAACTGGAACATCGAATAATGACGTTTTGACAAGCATATTATTATTTTTATAATAGATAATACAAATAAGGCTGAAGGAACCAGTATATATAAAAAAGACTTGGTTTGCCCAAGCCTTAAAAACAAAAGGATAAGAGTTTTC
>JAEQBA010003854.1:0-74059 GCA_019434445.1 Phalangium opilio | reverse complement strand
TTTAACACAAAGCGAGATAAATGTAGAAGGGCAGCTATTTACTCTCAGATTAAAACTCATGCAAGAGGGGTTACTCGAAACGAAACCCTGTCGATATCTAGTTCGACAACTTCTGACAGAATACCATTTTTGTGATTTTCGAGACCGAGAGAGATGTCGATCGACAACTCCCTTTCGAAGCTTACAGAATAGGCACCCTGGTGTTGTTAAGTAAAAGTCGTACCTGATTGATACTCAATGCCCCGGCCTAACCGTTCGCGCATAAATGTTGCAGGGACGTTAAAGAAATTGGTTTTAATCCGCGGACATCTTGAAAAATGGCGGCTAGAAATGTGAAGTTTCTTAGTGTAATTTGTAAATGCATTGAAAGAAAGCTAAACAAGAGGAAATGATAAAACAGTACCAGGATGAAATGGCGAAAAATCAAGGTCAGGGTTTTGACGCCATGAAATTTGAAGAACAACACGCAAAAATTTGAAGAGGATCAAGAAAAATTTCAATCGCAATATAAAACAAATGGATAAGCGATAATAACACTGTCTGTATCATATTATGGTGATATTATTTAACAGTATAATAAAAACGTTGTTTTCACAGCGACTACATTTTTTCGAAATATAGGTGGGCGAATATTACTTTTGGGTATCGAACCGATTACCGGATCGAATACCAAAAAGTTTCCTTATCAAATACGGAATCATAACCGAATGGAATAGTTTATTCCAAATCGAATACCGAATATTTAGGCCTTTGTAGATGTTCAACTACATGATTAATCGCGAATAGTATCTATTTTAATGAATTAACTTTTCATTTGCACAACATATTACTATTTTCAAAAGTAAGATTTTGTCTTAAATCTTGAAAACACTCAATTAACAAAAATTGTATTTTCAAAAAGTGTATATACATGTATGTACGTATATATTTTGTATTTTTTAAATTGTTGGGAAAGAAAGAAAGGAAAAAAAGCCAAATGTAATTATATTCCTTTAAGTATGAAAAGTAACATTAAAAAATAAAACTCAGTTCAATTCAAATTAGTTCTGAAAATGGCGACACAGTTTGTTTTGGCCCATTCATTAGAGAAGAGGATGAACTAAGGTTTTTGTCCAACACATTTAAAATGAATATCCATCTACTCATACATGTGTCTAATACGTTTATGTTTTGTCATATTACTCTTCTGCGTAAATTTACAGTCACACTGATCACATTCGAAGGGTTTTTCACCACTATGAATGCGTTTGTGTCTGATCAAATTACCCTTAAGCGTACATACATATTCACACTGATCGCATTTCAAGAGTTTTTCACCACTGTGAATGCGTTTGTGTCTGATAAATTTACGCTTATTTGTACATTCATATTCACACTGATCGCATTTCAAGAGTTTTTCACCACTGTGAATGCGTTTGTGTCTGATAAATTTACGCTTATTTTTACACTCATATTCACACTGATCGCATTTCAAGGGTTTTTCACCACCGTGAATGCGTTTATTGTGCCTGATCAAATTACCCTTATTTGTACATTCATATTTACACTGATCACATTCGAAGGGTTTTTCACCACTGTGAATGCGTTTGTGTCTGATCAAATTACCCTTAAGCGTACATACATATTCACACTGATCGCATTTGAAGAGTTTTTCACCACTGTGAATGCGTTTGTGTCTGATAAATTTACGCTTATTTGTACACTCATATTCACACTGATCACATTTCAAGAGTTTTTCACCACTGTGAATGCGTTGATGAATGTTCAGAGAACCCTTCTGAGTGAATCCATAGTCGCACTGATCACATTTGAACGGTTTTTCACCGCTATGAATGCGTTGATGTTTGATCAAATCAAACTTATAATTGCATGAATAGTCACACTGATCACATTTGAAGCGTTTTCGTTCTTTAACCTTTCTAATGCGACGTTTTAGGCCCTTTTTATATTCAGTTGAATATTTGAACCCTGTGGTACGTTTCTTCTTGACTTTCCCTACAGAAAATATAAAAACCACAAACATCATTTATAATTTAGTATCAAAATACAATAACATTCAAGCGAACTTCATAAAAAAGTAGTGCGTACGAAAACGCAGTGTTACAGAGAGGCTGAAAGGTCGTTAAGTGCTACAATTCAAATATACTTTATGTATAATCTTAAAAATAACATAAAAAGCGTGAACGTTTTGTCCAACACATTTAAATATGTTCCATATAGGATATAAGTGAAATTTTAGGCGGCCATCAAAACCATTCTATTTGCCTATGCTTATCCCAAGCCTTCAGCATTTTTCTTAAGGCACATTGATCACATATAATGGTTTTTCTTTTACCAATTTGCAAATAACACGAGGTGCGCTTCCAAAGAAACACCAGGAAAATAATCACAGTTGAAGATTTTATTATTTCTGGCCCGCTTTTTAATGCGACCCTATAGATTTCATCCATACTAAGTTTGATCTTGAACTAAATAAGCCTGAATGAAACAAAAAAACATTTTGGGGTAGAAAGGACCACTTTTCACATGAAGTTTACAAAGAGGTATTAAATATGTAGAATTGTGCAGGCGTAGTTCTTAAAAGCTAGAAAGCCAAGTTTTTAACTAGTTAAGCTATAGTACAAGGAAAGGAAACCAACATTTTATAATAGTTTTAGACCAGAGTCCTGGTTTAAATTATGGGTCGCTTAAAATTTGAGTAAATTTCAAAATTATAGGATTTTTGACGACTTTTGCCAAAAAAAAAAAATAATAATAAGATTTTATAGGACAGTTTTAAACATATAGGCTTTCATAGGAATTATATGACCTTTAAGGGACCGGCATTGCGAATGCGTTTGTGTATGATGAAATTACCAATACGATTACAAGCAAAGTCGCACTGATCACATTTGAAGGATTTTTCGCCACCGTGAATGCGTTTGTGTATGTTCAAATTACTCTTCTGAGTGCATCCATAGTCCCACTGATCACATTTCAAAGGTTTTTCACCACTGTGAATACGTCCATGTCTGATCAAAGAAGACTTGTGCCTGCTGGCATATTCACACTGATCACATTTGAAGGGTTTTTCACCACTGTGAATGTGTTGATGTGCGATCAAACTAATCTTCTGTGTACATTTATAGTCACACCGAGCACATTTGAAGGGTTTTTCACCGCTGTGAATGCGTCCATGTCTGATCAAAGAACACTTGTGCCTGCTGGCATATTCGCACTGTTCGCATTTAAAGGGTTTTTCACCACTGTGAATACGTCCATGTTTGATCAAAGAGCTCTTGTCAGTGCTGGCATATTCGCACTGTTCGCATTTAAAGAGTTTTTCACCACTGTGAATACGTTCATGTCTGATCAATGAACACTTGTGCCTGCTGGCATATTCACACTGACCACATTTGAAGGGTTTTTCACCACTGTGAATGTTATGATGTGCGATCAAACTAATCTTCTGTGTACATTTATAGTCACACCGAGCACATTTGAAAGGTTTTTCACCGCTGTGAATGCGTTGATGTACTGTCAAACCGAACTTCTGCGTACTTGCAAAGTCACACTGATCACATTTGAAAGGTTTTTCACCACTGTGAATGCGTTGATGAATGTTCAGAGAACTCTTCTGCGTGAATCCATAGTCACACTGATCACATTTGAACGGTTTGTCACCGCTATGAATGCGTTGATGTTTGATCAAATCAAACTTATAATTGCATGAATAGTCACACTGATCACATTTGAAGCGTTTTCGTTCTTTAACCTTTCTAATGCGACGTTTTAGGCCCTTTTTATATTCAGTTGAATATTTGAACCCGGTTGTACGTTTCTTCTTGACTTTCGCTACAGAAAATATAGAAAACCACAAACATCATTTATAATTTAGTATCAAAATACAATAACATTCAAGCGAACTTCATAAAACAAAGTAGTGCGTACGAAAACGCAGTGTTACAGAGAAAAAAAGTGTGTTGATCAAAGGCAACCTTGGCTCGAAACCAGAAAGGTTGTACGTTTAACTTTCCTTTGCTCTTGATTTTCATTAAATCGTTTTAAGGTGGTTCATTAGAACTTACTGAATGATGAAACTAATGTTGAAGAATGTAGGACTGGTTTAGTTAAAATTTAGGAGGTTCATAATTGTTATGAATCATTAACGATCAGGATAAGAACAGATGCGCAAGTCCCGCAACGTGGAGTTTAGACAGTTCAAGTAATCTTACCCCTAACGATAATAATGGAGGTGCAGGCAATCATTTGAAGATGAACAGCGAAATTCTGGGTACATTTTGTGTAAGCCCGCCCTTGGAGGCTAGACGTTCCTCGTTAAATCTAACGATGCCAATGAAGTAGAAGCTAATCTCAAAGATACGGAATAGATGTACGCCAGAAGCCAATGCAACAGATTTGGTTTATGTGGAATGTACGAGAGATTAGGCAGATGAAGGAATAGTGTGGATTGGTACTCAAGAAGAAAAGTATTATGACATAGTGAAATACAATTTCCCCCGATTATTGGAAAACGCGAACACGTTTACTTCCATATGCTACCTGCGAACGCGCTCTATTGTAACAAAAGACAGGCACAGAAACGTCCCAGACAGTAACTCTCAATGATACATGTCACTCGGAGGGGTAAAAAGCAGCGTTGATTAAGTATGTTTACCGAGGAAAAAAAGTTATAGCCACCCATAGTAGCACCATAAGTGCACTTTTGGTAGCACTGATCATATTCGAAGCGTTTTTCACCGCCATGAATGCGTTTATGCGCGATTAAATGACACTTGCGCCTGATCACATTTCAAGCATTTTTCTTCGTTTCCCTTTTCAAATATGACGTTGTACACCCCTTTTATGATCAGTTTAATATTTGAACCCGGTTGTACGTTCCTTCTTGACTTTCCCCACAGAAAATGTATAAAATATAAAAAACGACGTATATCATCGAACGGTCGTATTTTAAACTTTTCTTTGCTTTCATAATATTTAACGTGTTTTCGGGGAATCAAATGCCAGGTGTCGCTGCATGATGACAAGTTACCTCTTTAATTCGTCATCGCACCCACTCTCTATTGTCAAAGTATTTTTGGCTGAAATAAGCACCAGCGATGATAAGAAAAGAGTGAAGACCTTTGGGAAAGTTTTATTATTCAAGAGGCTGAAAGGTCGTTAAGTGCTACAATTCAAATATACGTTATGTATAATCTTAAAAATAACATAAAAAGCGTGAACGTTTTGTCCAACACATTTAAATATGTTACACATAGGATATAAATAAATTTTTTGGGCTGTGTAGCCTTCAAAATTAGACTTAATACCGAGAAGGCGGAAATAGTTGCTTAGAAATATGACTTCTTAATCTAGGTACTCAACACTATAAAAGTATAAAATGACTTACGTGTAATTCCCGAACGAGGCGATGAGGTTTTACCTTCTGGAATATTTGGAGCCACATCTTCAAATGTCTCCGAGTTGGAAACCAAACTATTATTTTCAACTTCAATTGGAACTTCGGGTAAATCGCTTTCCATAGAGACGGAAGTCAATTCTGATAGTTCATTTGGGCAAAGTTCTTGTTTAGGAACATACACTGGCACACTCAATGAGCTCGGATCTACAAACAGTTCCATAGCTTGATGTTGTCTATTATCAGTTTTCTTTGCGTCTGTCAAGGCGATTCTGCATTGGTTATCATCAAGATCGTTTTCTCGGGCTTCCTTTAGTGAATCGCTTTCGACATTTGCGTCGAGAGAAAGATGCAAATGTTTTTCGGATTCGACATTCAATTCAGGAACACGAAATTCCTTCGATCGAGTTGTATTATCCTCAATTTCTAACTTTGTCGAGACACTTGGCGATTTACGATAAGAATCATTAATGTTAAGACTGTTTTCAAGAGGTTCTCGTGGCGAATCGCTTTCCGTCGTTGTGTCAGGAGGCATTTCAATTTTGTTTTCGATCTGAAGGTTAGGTGAAGGCGCACATAGAGGCAAACTGTCACTGTAGTTCAGTTTAGGGAGACACGGATTCGTATTTCGCGTTATAAGCCCCATATTTTCAGTTTTTTTCAAGGTAATTTTATTTTCGGTGTTTGTATTGCCAACTTCGGAAACACGTGATTCTTGACTAACATTTTCTTTACACAGAATGCCTTGGACATTGTGCATCGCAATAGGAAGGGTTAACTCCTGGCCATTATTTCCCAAATCATTTTCAACGGGTTCAGTTTTCACTAATTCATCATTAGGAAATTGATGTAATCCACTTTTCTCCTATTTTTAAAACAATTAACAATAACTTTCATTCTTTAAGTAGTTCTCTTTCCAATTGACTATGAAAATGAAGGATCTTGCATACCATCAGATCTTTCACTCTCTTTTCCAAGTCTTTAATGACCCTATTGAGTCTTTCAATATCGTCTATTTGCTTATTTATCGTTAATGATGTTTTCACTCTCTCTTTTGCCATTTTTGAAATTAAAACATTACACTAAACAAAATGAGATTGCATTACAAAACAATCTTCGGACTTTCTTTGGCTGAACGTATTTTGAAGGGGCAAGCGAGAAAAAGGGGAAGATAATGACACGCAAGAAGGGGGATCAGTCTCTTGGTTAATAACAACGGATGCGTTACCAAACCCCTTAGATTAGAGTCAATCGTGATTGGTGTTTTCACAAATAACCATAATTATTCACCGACCCATAGAGTTTGGTCCTACTTTAAAGGGACTGTTAAGTTGTCGGCGGACCATTGAATTTTGTTTTTAAAAAGTCACTAGACCCCCGAGAGTCCGAGTCCCCCCTCCCCCCGCCGCGTTTGCTAGAAGGAAAGACCACTTTACAGAACCTTTAATTAAGTGAACAGATTTGACAACTTTATCCTGTGCATGTAAAACTTGGCTATTATCCCAAAAGGGTCTCATATCTCTGTGCTTAATTTCACACTACTAAAAAAGCTCCCCCATGCTTTGAAAAATACCTCGGCTTCCAGTGTCCTGACTCGATCATCCCTTGCTTTCACTACATGGATAAGATCATCTTTGCTTAAGTGATCGTAGTTACAATCTTCCTCATCTTTCATTTCCTAAAAACAAAGTTTCAATAACTTCCAGTTTGTCTAAAACAATGAATATTGCAATAATTTCGCAAATACCTTTTTAATCGCCACCCTTTGAAGATTTACTAAACTCATTTCGGAATTTTGTAAAGAGAGTTTGTGACATTGTAAGTCTTTCCTAAAATAAAATAATTTTCCAAAATGAGTGTAAATCAAAAAATAACACATAACAAGAAACGTTTTCCAATACATTGTACCTTTAGCTTTAAAAGCTAAGAAATGGCAAAGCTTATAGTTCAAAAAATTGTTTTAATTAACGCTGCAATTTTGTTCAAGAGTTATCTCAGAAATAGAGCTGTTCGATACTACTCGATGCCAACTTGGTATCGAGTACTTCAGTCTTTCGATACCGGTATCGAGTACCGTTTTTGAGATCCGATACTGGTATCGAGTACTTTCGAAAAATCCGAAGCATCGAGTACTTTATCCCCCTATCTTTTCCCCCTGCAATCGAAGGAACGTTTCGGCCAATCATTCGCTTTATATTTTAACACGTGAATGTTTCCCTCGTCGACATAGTTTAGTCTCGATACTCCATCCCTAGGTAGACTGACGTCAGACGTAGCTTCTTCAACCATAGCCCATTCGATCGCGCACAAAACGACGCAACCTGCTCGTGCTATAGAATCCCGTTCAAAGAATTGGATTTACAAAATTCGGAGTATCCGAAAATGAATATTAAGTTCTATAGGAGGAGGTATGTTTTTTGGCCAGTTCCTTCGTCCTATTGATACAAATGACCTGAAATTTAACTTAGACGCGTTTCGACGTGTTTTATTATACTTAGAAGGATTCTAGCTTTCAGAAAATTTATGTGAATAGCGCTAACTAAACTTCCACACACACATCTTAAAAATTAGATTAAATAAATTTAAATTAAATGCTAAAATATTGCAGCAATGCTTTTCCAAGAAATAAAAACTAATTACAAAGCTTATTATAATTAAATACGCAAAATCTATCATAGGTGGCGCTTTAAAAAAAAAGTACTCGATACTTTGGGTATCGAGTATTTTTTTCTCCGATACCGATACCCGGTATCGAGTTCAATATTCAGTACTCGATACCGGTATCGATACCAAAAATCTTCGATACTCCCAGCCCTACTCAGAAACCTTTGTGTGACGTCACCCACGCTATTTACCCATAAAATCTAAGAAGTACCAAACATGGCAGCCCACTGCCAAAGTCAATCGTGTGACGTTTTACCTAGGTACTGACGTCACAACTAAGATAGCTCTATACGGGACTTACGAGGTTACCGCCCCCTTTTCGGAGAGTTGTTCTGCCAAGGCTACGGAGCGCGTTCGACGACAGGGAATGTCAGCCACTAACTAAAGGCCGCCGACAGGTTATGGCAGCGCCCACAGAAATACCTCTCGTAAATCCCGTATTCCTCAACCCCATTTTATGAATACAGCAAAACGTTTCATTCCTTGTTAAGACTTAAAGACGCCGTCTTTGATACTTTTTTAGTAAGATAGTAGTAAAAATAGTAGTTTTCTGCCTTGCCTCGAACACAGAGCAAAATAAAAAAAAAAAAATACCGATGATGGATGAGGCATAATAGAGACTTGGCAATTCGGGCTTAACTCCGCCCCAGCGCCATTATGGTTTTTTTTTCTTACAGAATGAAAGCTATATAATCCCCTCCTCCTAGTGGAAGATAGCGTGACGTTGCATGACGTAGTACTGCCAAGTCCCTATTCAGATATGCAATAGAGTGCTGTCAGAAGCGCCGGTGTGACGTCACCCATGCTGTTTTCCCATAAAGAAAAAACGGTAACTGTCATGGCCGCCCATTCAGTGTTGCCAATGTTTGAAAGTGGATTTTCCCACTTCCATTTGAAAAATTTCCCACATTTCCCACAGCCCCTTTTTAGCCCCGCCCCCAGCTAAAATATGGTGGAAACGTTACAGTCATATTTATCTGTACTATTTTTTCCTACTAGGTTTAATATGGAATATCACTGCGCATGGCTTTGACAATATGTACAAATGCGCCAAAACGCTATAAAGCTTTAAAATTCTCAAAATATGCTACTTTTTTCCAGCGCCAAATTTAAAATCACCGAATTTATTTCGAAATATCGCTTGCAATTATTTAACCGAGCAAAATTTTCGAAAATTCAATAATTTTAACTGCATATTCTGCACTATTAACACTTAAACACGAAAATTCCCACATTTAACCAATTTTGGAAAAAAAATTACCTTTTTCCCACAGAGCCTAAAACCTTACAAAAATTTCCCACGATGTGGGAAATTTCCCACACATTGGCAACACTGCGCCCATTGCTAAAGGCAGACTCGTGACGTTTAACCTTGGATCTGACGTCACAACTGACAGCACTCTATATTCCACTACGAGGGTATAGATCCTAAATCTCACATGCAGAACTAAATCTCACTATAGCGAGGACATCTTACAAAGTTACACGAGTGGCTAAATGTGCGCCTCTTAGTCTTTTGGGGGTAGAATGAAATTAAATTAACACTATTGTTTAAAAGGCGGCAATAAACAAGCTAATAGCAATAATTTGAAAAAAGTAGCAATATTTAGGGGTTAAAACATATCTACTTTAGTAATATATTGGAAAAGGAGGGAATTTATTCTATAGGTTAAGGTTTAGATCCGTTACATGCCTTGTTGACATCCAAGTTGCATTATATTCATCACTTACCAACTTAAACGTTCGACCATAACACGACAGGCTGCCACTTTTTTACAGAATTACAGAAAGTGCCTACAAGTGCCCTCAGTAGGAAAACTACTATAGCAGTAGTTTTATAGAAAAAGACTTATATTTAAGTTAATTACCGGTGAAACTGGTTCAAAATTGCATATATATAATAAGTAAGCTATGATCTATATTATAAACCATTTTAAAACTTAATTCCGAACTAATTTACTTAAATTTAAAGATGACTACAACTTACTGTTATACACAAAATGCTTATATTTAAGTTAATTACGGGTCAAATTAATTCAAATTTACTATACATATAAAGAAACGTGTTTGGGTTAATATACACTACTTAAATAGTTAATAACTAGCTATTATCTCACTTAAATTCAGGGTGTCTACAACACACTATTTTACAGATTCATGGGTGCCTCCATAAGTAACATAATAAACATAAGTATGACATTTCGTTAAATTTCTTAGTCAGTGTGTGTTTCGGTGTACAGTATAATGTCCGTACGACCCAGCTTGTTTGTTTTCCTAATAGAGACCCCTAGTGGCAAAAAGTTCCAAAATCTTGCGCGGCGGTGCGACCGCGTTTGCGGAGTTAGAAAACCGTGAATCGTCTAGCACTCTAGCAGACAGCTTTTAAATCTCTGCCGGTAAAGTTCGGGCCTTTGCTGCTCTCTGGTAAATAATGAATCCCCTGGAACCGGAAGACTTAGAAGTTCGGGATATATATAAAAATCTATCGTCACAGTCAATTATGAAAGTATTTATTAGTCCGAGCATACGCGATTTGCATGATAATATTTACAAAAATACCAAATTAGTCGAAAAACTTATTACCAAGCTTAGAAGCCAATTCTATGAAATTCATAATAAAAACAAACCAAAGAGCCTGAAGGATTCAAGATTTAAAACTGCTGCAGTTCAATACCAGTTCATAAAGTCGGTTAGACAGAGATATGGAGAGTTTCTTAATCTTGTTGGCCAGTTTGAAAACATAAATGGCAATGATTTGTTGTTGCTTCTACAAAAGTATGCTGAAGAGGTCTTTAACAGCTTCTGTCGTAAACAACGAAATGAAGTAGAAGCGGCACTTACCAATGAAAATACCCTTATTAATAGTGAACAGGTAAGGGAATCAAATTACTTAAAAGTGAAACATATACGGACGTTACCATAAGATGATTGATGATATTATTATTATGAATAGCAGGATGACGAATGTCATGAGCGTTCCATTTTGACCATTGGAGGTGGATGCATGGGAGAAGTGTGGAGAAAAAGTAAGCGGCATACCGTCTTCCAGAAAAAGATATCCCACTTTTCTAACGACCAAAAGGAAAAGGCAAAATCCCTATATGACTCTGTTTTGAAATTGCGCCGGACACCTGAAGAGAAGTTAGAGATCCAATATGCAGGAATAAAACTAAGAGATGAAGGTGGACTTTTCATTCCTAAAGAAACTCTTAATCCCTATTTCTTATATTTGAACAAAGTATGCCGTAGTATTTTACAAGAAAATGGTATTAAGAAATTTGGACATAAAATCTTACAAGCAGTCTCAGATGAGGTTACAAAGAATTCTGAAAAATTACGTGAAATCTTCTTACAATGTGTCAGTGAAGTTATAACAGACAACCAAGCCTCTACGATACTTAAAGAACTGCAAAGGAAATTCATGCATGCCCTAACTAATGAGTTTGTTACTGCTCGCGACGAAAAGGAAAAAGAAGACAAAAACCTTCAGTCTAAAGGTTGTAGTGCCCTAAGAGACAAACTTTATGTATTGGCCAAGAAAGGTAAAGATAAGAGCGAAAAAAACGTTCCTAGAACACCCTGCTTGAAAAATGTTCCTAGAACACCCTGCTTGAAAAATGTTCCTAGAAAGAAAAAGCTATCGAAGTCCGTCATGGCTTCAGTGATATCAGTTATTGACGATGTTGTTTCTAATTATAAATTAAATGACGATACCTCAGATATTGACCTACCGCAAATTATTTCTAGTCCATATGTACCAGAAACAGGTGGTTTGGTGGAAACCACACAAATGGGCGAAGAGCAAAAAGGAACGACAAACTGTGATATCAATAATTTTGTTCAGATGAAGAACCTACGACAATCACCCACTAAGGTCAGTAGGCCTGATGTCTCAACCACTCCAATTAAGGAAAGAATAAAAACCAAAGAGTCACGTCATTCAAATGAAATTACTCCCACGAGGAATGTGCCAAAGAATAAGAAATTAACCCAAAAAAAACTCTGCGATAATTTTGATATTGACCCCGAAACTCCACCAAAGAACGACAAAAGAAAAATATGTGATAGAGATGATTGTGTGCCTTTAAAAAATTTACCACTGTCAACATCGAAAGAAGCTAATCAGCCTGTTCCACCTATGTCAAATTGTTATAAGAAAGTGAAAACTTGTGATAATTCAGTCATTGAACCCCAAAATAATTATGAACGTAGTGGTAGGCAACGCAGAGCACCGCAACATTTACAAAATTATTTATGGTAAAATTTTTTTATTAAAGTGTTATTGGGACTGGAAGCAATAAAATTTGTGATTTTTACTATTTGGTTTTAAGTGGTTTTTTTTTCGATCCAAACTTATTTTGAAATGCTTGCTTAAAATATAGTTTGGTGTCCCTATATCCACGTCCACTGTGATGTCCGCTAATATCACGATTAGTTAAGGTATTTTTTCGTGCTGTGCTAAAGTTCACGCCAGATACCTTTCCACCTGCGTTATGTTTAATTTGTGAAAAAAGTGTTTCTACTGCGCTGCCGTTTATTCTTAAAGGGCACAGGTAGTAATTGTCCTTGTAAACTTGAAAAAATTCCTTCACAAGGCCTTCCATTCCAAAAACCATAATTCTTAATAGACTCCATGTCTGAAACATTAGTAAAAATGAAGATTATGCAATAACTCTTGGAAGGGAGAATGAAGTCTATAATTTGTCCATTTTCAAATACCTGAAAAGAAATGAATAATTTCTGGCGTGGACTACTCGGATTGAAGTCTGGAAATTCACCTGTATCGTACATAAAAGAATGTAAATGAAGCAATAGGCGATTTTAATAATGACGTTTCACAAGTGCGCGCGTAGAAATTAGGGAGGGAAAAATGCCTTCCATCTCTGCTTTTCCCCCCGGCTACATATTTTGTATAGGGGACTTTTTAAAAAGGCTTATTATAAATGAAAAATATTTGTAGAATCTTACGTAAAAGGTATTTTAACCAAACCGAGAAGTAGTTAAGGCCCTCTCTTATGTTATGAATAACATCACTAGATGGCGATTTAATTGCAGTCTTGGAAAGCATCCCCTTTTCAAAGAGATTTTGACACGCTTTCAGATAAGCGAAGGTAGCCATACTCTGGTCGTAGTCTTCAGGTTTGACGTCTGATTTAGGGTTGGCGTGTTCGTATATCGCAGATAGAACATCATTTTGCTAAAAAATAAAAACATTTTAATAAATTAGTAAAAGTTTATGCCTTAATCTGGAAAAACCAAAATACTTGTAAAATTCGAGCAGGTTTAACGTTCAACTTGGTCCAAGAATCACGCTCCACAAAACTTTGAAGTAGCTGTGGAACTTTCCGCGCCACTCCTCGGCGTCGGTTTTCATCATCCCTTGCCTTTAGGTCAACAATCTGCTTCCATCCAAATTCCACTCCTAGGTTTAAAAATTTCTTGGCTCGTAAAGGATCGGAAGAAAATAATGCGTTTATCATATTTTTAAGCTAAATAAAATATTAGAAAAATATCATTATTAAGGTTCCCAAAAACAAATCAAAAGAAAAAACTATACCTGGTGTGATGGACATATAATAAAATATATATTTCGATCCAGATTAAATGGATTGGGGAATGATGGGTTTATGGAAATGTCAATCTCTCCATCATTATTTTCAAAACTGAATGTTCCGTAAAGCTCAGCGAGGAGTTTTATTACACTAAGATTGGAACTAGCTCCATCGCACACCAAACTCGCCACGTTAAATCCAGTGAACTGAAAAGCTTTCAAAACTTCGATTAAACACGCAAGAGTAAATTGAATATCAGCGGTGGAAGCGAGAGCAAAGTATGGTCCTATAATGTCATAATTCGCAGTGAGGTCACGCCACAAGAACTGGAGCATGTAGTTAGATTTTTTAATGTTTTTGTCAGGATTGATTTCTTCATATAAATCTTGAAGATATGGATATTCGTAAGATGGCATTGCAAGACCCATGAATTCATGGTTCTTGCTATTCCATACGACCTTAGCTGCCACGTTCACTTCGTCAAAGATTAAAACTCCATCGGCTTTCGGCTCATTAAACCCTAGTCGCGTTTGTTCTTCAACAAATAAATCATAACATGATTTTTGTTCTTGGAGTTTTTCATAATCAACACCAGGTTTATCCAAGTTCTTGGCTGTTTTTCTTTGGATTGAACGCCATGAAGGGAGGTTCAAAAATTTAAAACTCTGTAACGCTTCATACGCAGCTTTGCTCCGACATGCTACAGCCATTACTAATCGGTATGTGACTAAATTCCATCTATTCCCTTTGGAACCAGAAACTATAAATAAACAATAATATATGATTACATCTCACCCAACAAAATCAAATTGAAGGGATGGAGATGAGGACAATAAAGTGATATGGCTGAACATTTAATTTTCCTCTTAACTTTCCCTTCAATTACTAGCGATAAGTACCGTTTCTTGTTTGATCGTCAAAGAATGCAGCTTTTTCCTCTTCTAAATGCTTCTTGCAGTCTTTATCATAAGTTTCGCGGAGGAGTTCACGACATTCTTGTTGTTTTTCCATATCGTCAACTGTCAAAACTTCATCAAGGACGTGCGAGAACCTTTCTTTAACGATTCTTGTAACTGATTTCATTTGCTCGTGTTGTTTATTGTTTAATGTTATTTTCATTGCATTAATTTTTCCTTTAAGTTTGTCCACTTTTGTTTTAATATTTCGATACCTGTAAAGGGTTCGCCTTCGTTTCGTGGCTAAGCTTTCCGGGGATAAGAAGTCACTGCGGCAAGTTGAACTAGGATCAATTCTTCTTTTACGCACTGGAGATTTTAAACTATCATTTCTTCGTTTGACACAAACTTTTAAATACCTCGCCAAACCCTTACAAGCGACACAACAATTTCCTAATACGTTGTTTGGTCTTAAAAATAAGCCTTCGCATTTTTTGGCTTTGTAACATATCGCGGGGGTATTGTAAACCAGCATATTACTGGGAGTTCTGGATAAATTCTTCAAAACATCACCAGTGTCAAATCCCAGACCAGTACAAAACACTTGTTTTTCATCAGCGAATTCCAATAATACCTTAGAAACACCTCTATTGTCAAACTTGTCATCTCTTAACACGGAAAATTCATTCACAATTCCAATAAAGAGCACGCAGAGTTTCATTATTCCGGCTGAATCACAAACATATTTAAATGGTTCTTGATTGAAGTGCGAATCAAATGAGCCTTTTTTAGTTATTTCTAGAATGACCTGAAAACAAATTATGTAAATACTAGCTGTTTTTCTATTTATTTGAAAAGAGGAAACTACTAACCTGATTTGTCGATGATAATTTCACTGAGAATAACAGATTCATATGTAAGACACTGAGTTTTCTGAACCCATTACCAATTTCAAAAGGGAATAGCGTAAATTTATCATCTGTTTGTAAACAAACGTTTGAGGTACATTATCATTTAAACAAACTTGATGACAAAAATCCGATGTTGAAACTCTATCCGTTTGTTGAAATTGTGACAAAGGCTTCGCGATAATCTCCTTTAGAGTTTGAGTTTTAGCTACTTTACATAACACCGGCTGACGTATTTGTAGGTTACATTGAGTAGAAACCGATTTCTTAGCAAGAATCATTTTAAACTTTACAATAATGAAATAATTAACTTAAAGAAACCGTAAACCGAACTTGTTTTCGTTCCCGACGGCCGACACCAGACGTGCGATAGTATGACTGCAGAGTGCAGACGACGAGCACTATTTTATAAGAGGACTATTTTTATAAACGGCTGTAATTGGACAAAATTGAACTACGTTTCAGCGAGAAAGAGCCAATGGCTATAAAGACCAAGGATTCATGTATGATTTGTTAGTTGCTCACTCTTTTCTTCTTAAAAACATTTATCTATACTAATGAAACACACAGTGACTTACAAATTTAACATTGAAACAATGGGAAGTGTCATACTTATGTTTATTATGTTACTTATGGTGCCTCCAAATATACTATTTTACAGAAAATTCTTATATTTAAGTTAATTACCGATCAAATTAATTCAAATTACCTACATCTACATAGAATATTACGCTCTATAATATAAACGCGTTTAAAAATTAATTTCTATCAAATATACTTAAATTTAAGGGTGCATACAGATTTTGTACTCGGGGAAAGATGACTTATAGGAGGCACTATTTTACAGAAAATGCGATTATTTAAGTTAATTACGGGTCAAATTAATTCAAATTTACTATACATATAAAGAAACGTGTTTGGTTTAATATACACTACTTAAATAGTTAATAACTAGTTATTATCTCACTTAAATTCAGGGTGTCTACAACACACTATTTTACAGATTCATGGGTGCCTCCAAATATACTATTTTACAGAAAATGCTTACATTTAAGTTAATTACCGATCAAATTAATTCAAATTTACTATACATAATCAGAAACGTGTTTGGGTTAATATACACTACTTAAATAGTTATAACTAGCTATTATCTCACTTAAATTCAGGGTGTCTACAACACACTATTTTACAGAAAATGCGATTATTTAAGTTAATTACAGGTCAAATTAATTCAAATTACCTACATCTACATAGAATATTACGCTCTATAATATAAACGCGTTTAAAAATTAATTTCTGTCAAATAAACTTAAATTTAAGGGTGCATACAGGTTTTGTACTCGGGAAAAGATGACTTACAGGAGGCACTATTTTACAGAAAATGCGATTACTTAAGTTAATTACGGGTCAAATTAATTGAAATTACCTACATCTACTACGAATATTACGCTCTATAATATAAACGCGTTTAAAAATTAATTTCTATCAAATATACTTAAATTTAAGGGTGCATACAGATTTTGTACTCGGGGAAAGATGACTTATAGGAGGCACTATTTTACAGAAAATGCGATTATTTAAGTTAATTACGGGTCAAATTAATTCAAATTTAATATACATATAAAGAAACGTGTTTGGGTTAATATACACTACTTAAATAGTTAATAACTAGCTATTATCTCACTTAAATTCAGGGTGTCTACAACACACTATTTTACAGATTCATGGGTGCCTCCAAATATAATATTTTACAGAAAATTCTTATATTTAAGTTAATTACCGATCAAATTAATTCAAATTACCTACATCTACATAGAATATTACGCTCTATAATATAAACGCGTTTAAAAATTAATTTCTATCAAATATACTTAAATTTAAGGGTGCATACAGATTTTGTACTCGGGGAAAGATGACTTATAGGAGGCACTATTTTACAGAAAATGCGATTATTTAAGTTAATTACGGGTCAAATTAATTCAAATTTACTATACATATAAAGAAACGTGTTTGGTTTAATATACACTACTTAAATAGTTAATAACTAGTTATTATCTCACTTAAATTCAGGGTGTCTACAACACACTATTTTACAGATTCATGGGTGCCTCCAAATATACTATTTTACAGAAAATGCTTACATTTAAGTTAATTACCGATCAAATTAATTCAAATTTACTATACATAATCAGAAACGTGTTTGGGTTAATATACACTACTTAAATAGTTAATAACTAGCTATTATCTCACTTAAATTCAGGGTGTCTACAACACACTATTTTACAGAAAATGCGATTATTTAAGTTAATTACAGGTCAAATTAATTCAAATTACCTACATCTACATAGAATATTACGCTCTATAATATAAACGCGTTTTAAAAATTAATTTCTGTCAAATAAACTTAAATTTAAGGGTGCATACAGGTTTTGTACTCGGGAAAAGATGACTTACAGGAGGCACTATTTTACAGAAAATGCGATTACTTAAGTTAATTACGGGTCAAATTAATTGAAATTACCTACATCTACTACGAATATTACGCTCTATAATATAAACGCGTTTAAAAATTAATTTCTATCAAATATACTTAAATTTAAGGGTGCATACAGATTTTGTACTCGGGGAAAGATGACTTATAGGAGGCACTATTTTACAGAAAATGCGATTATTTAAGTTAATTACGGGTCAAATTAATTCAAATTTACTATACATATAAAGAAACGTGTTTGGGTTAATATACACTACTTAAATAGTTAATAACTAGCTATTATCTCACTTAAATTCAGGGTGTCTACAACACACTATTTTACAGATTCATGGGTGCCTCCAAATATACTATTTTACAGAAAATTCTTATATTTAAGTTAATTACCGATCAAATTAATTCAAATTACCTACATCTACATAGAATATTACGCTCTATAATATAAACGCGTTTAAAAATTAATTTCTATCAAATATACTTAAATTTAAGGGTGCATACAGATTTTGTACTCGGGGAAAGATGACTTATAGGAGGCACTATTTTACAGAAAATGCGATTATTTAAGTTAATTACGGGTCAAATTAATTCAAATTTACTATACATATAAAGAAACGTGTTTGGTTTAATATACACTACTTAAATAGTTAATAACTAGTTATTATCTCACTTAAATTCAGGGTGTCTACAACACACTATTTTACAGATTCATGGGTGCCTCCAAATATACTATTTTACAGAAAATGCTTACATTTAAGTTAATTACCGATCAAATTAATTCAAATTTACTATACATAATCAGAAACGTGTTTGGGTTAATATACACTACTTAAATAGTTAATAACTAGCTATTATCTCACTTAAATTCAGGGTGTCTACAACACACTATTTTACAGAAAATGCGATTATTTAAGTTAATTACAGGTCAAATTAATTCAAATTACCTACATCTACATAGAATATTACGCTCTATAATATAAACGCGTTTAAAAATTAATTTCTGTCAAATAAACTTAAATTTAAGGGTGCATACAGGTTTTGTACTCGGGAAAAGATGACTTACAGGAGGCACTATTTTACAGAAAATGCGATTACTTAAGTTAATTACGGGTCAAATTAATTGAAATTACCTACATCTACTACGAATATTACGCTCTATAATATAAACGCGTTTAAAAATTAATTTCTATCAAATATACTTAAATTTAAGGGTGCATACAGATTTTGTACTCGGGGAAAGATGACTTATAAGAGGCACTATTTTACAGAAAATGCGATTATTTAAGTTAATTACGGGTCAAATTAATTCAAATTTACTATACATATAAAGAAACGTGTTTGGGTTAATATACACTACTTAAATAGTTAATAACTAGCTATTATCTCACTTAAATTCAGGGTGTCTACAACACACTATTTTACAGATTCATGGGTGCCTCCAAATATACTATTTTACAGAAAATTCTTATATTTAAGTTAATTACCGATCAAATTAATTCAAATTACCTACATCTACATAGAATATTACGCTCTATAATATAAACGCGTTTAAAAATTAATTTCTATCAAATATACTTAAATTTAAGGGTGCATACAGATTTTGTACTCGGGAAAGATGACTTATAGGAGGCACTATTTTACAGAAAATGCGATTATTTAAGTTAATTACGGGTCAAATTAATTCAAATTTACTATACATATAAAGAAACGTGTTTGGGTTAATATACACTACTTAAATAGTTAATAACTAGCTATTATCTCACTTAAATTCAGGGTGTCTACAACACACTATTTTACAGATTCATGGGTGCCTCCAAATATACTATTTTACAGAAAATGCTTATATTTAAGTTAATTACCGATCAAATTAATTCAAATTTACTATACATAATCAGAAACGTGTTTGGGTTAATATACACTACTTAAATAGTTAATAACTAGCTATTATCTCACTTAAATTCAGTGTGTCTACAACACACTATTTTACAGAAAATGCGATTATTTAAGTTAATTACAGGTCAAATTAATTCAAATTACCTACATCTACATAGAATATTACGCTCTATAATATAAACACGTTTAAAAATTAATTTCTATCAAATATACACCCGTGTCTTTTGCGCGCGGGGGGGGGAGTACCTCTGGCACCACCATGTACCAAAGAGATTAACAGAATCATGGAAGAAGACACCCTTCTTCTTCCATGACAGAATCACGGAGGCTAGGATATTTCTCTTCGAAACAGTGATAAACAACTTTATAGAATGCAACCCTTTGAAAACAGGTTAAAATAAAATGTTTCTTGTCCGTGTGATGGCGCTAAGAGTCCATGTCAAAATTTGCTATTCATTTCCTCTTGCTTGTTGGTCGATCCGATTCTCTCACCGCGACGGCGACATACGCGAATCTTCCTTGTTCAAGGTTGGTTGGAGCTTTGTGGTTCCGTGTTCTATCTTGTCTCGCTAGAGAAGATTCGTTTTTATTTTTGCGCGAATTGAATGTGCGAAAGTTTCTCTCACCCCTTTTTTACTGGCTGGGTGGTGGTATATCTGCATTCTTTGGCAATTGAATGCCAAATATTATTTTTCTTCAAGAAACTAGAATCTTGGGCCGTTTTGGTCTTAAGCTCTGCTAGTTTCAAACACTTAATAAAGTGACCCTGTGGACCCGCAGTTTTTGCGTGCTGACCATATAAAGGGAATTTTAAAAAACTAGAATCTTAGGCCGTTTTGGTCTTTAGCTCTCCTAGTTTCAAACACTTAATAAAGTGACCCTGTGGACCCGCAGTTTTTGCGTGCTGACCATATAAAGGGAATTTTAAAAAACTAGAATCTTAGGCCGTTTTGGTCTTTAGCTCTCCTAGTTTCAAACACTTAATAAAGTGACCCTGTGGACCCGCAGTTTTTGCGTGCTGACCATATAAAGGGATTTTTAAAAAACTAGAATCTTAGGCCGTTTTGGTCTTTAGCTCTCCTAGTTTCAAACACTTAATAAAGTGACCCTGTGGACTCGCAGTTTTTGCGTGCTGACCATATAAAGGGAATTTTAAAAAACTAGAATCTTAGGCCGTTTTGGTCTTAAGCTCTGCTAGTTCCAAACACTTAATAAGTGACCCTGTGGACTCGCAGTTTTTGCGTGCTGACCATATAAATGGAATTTTAAAAAACTAGAATCTTAGGCCGTTATTTTCTTAAGCTCTCCTATTCAAAACACTTAAGAAAGTGACCTGTGGACTGTCGATATAAAGTTAATTTAATACTGAAATATGATTCTCTGTGAAACTGATTTGAACATTAGCATCTCTAAAGAGCGCGCATTGGAAATTTTGACGAAAGCGAAAAATGGCTCTCTCAAACATATGTCAGATCAAATTCCACGAGAGTTGATCAAAGGCGGAAACCTATTTGTTTTAATGGTAAATGATGATCGCCCAGAGGAATATATACTAAAACAAGATGGCAGGTTATGGAGAGCAAGGGCATCCACCAAAAATAGAGACAATCACGCAGTGATTAAACGGTATTTCCATATACGAACTGGTAATGGGCGAGAAGCTCACTCAGTTAATTTTAAAAGGGAAATTTATACGCTACGGAATGTAGATAATGAATATCCCATCATTATTCACTACATTGGTGATGAGAAAGTGGGGATATCGCGCCAAAATTATGAGAAGTCAATGAATAAACCTTGTCTAGTACAGACCCTTGATCAAGAGCCAAACTCTCATAAAGAGACGGAGTCTACAATACCCCTCATAGAAGGTACAGTTTCAGAATCTGAGCAATTAGATAAAAGCCGTAGTGAAACATTTCACGCTTCAGATATTCATAAAGCAAGACTCTGCCGGCCTTCACTTTACTCTGTAATGGCACTAAGGCAAACCGTATTTCAAGAAACTATACGAAATTTCTCAATAGAAAAAGATGTTAGAGTAATTGGCGCGCACAAAGAAGCCATAAATCTGGCCAATCACCTGCTTAAAGCGAAACACGCCAAGCAATACATATCTTGTAAGACCACACAAAATCTTGGTGGTTTTTACGTAACAACTATTTCAATGCGCAATATTGAAATGAAGGACGATCCACAATTTGATGTGTGCTTCCTACTTCATCAAAATGTTATCGTGGCAACGTCATTTTGGGACGAATTCATTTTAAATGAATTACATTTAGAAAAATTCGGCAAATTGGTCCTTTTGTGACTGATGATTCCGAGAGAGTTACGTTTGATAGCTTGCGCACGCCGCAAGAAAATATTTTATTTTGTACTAGTAAAATTTTCAATGACGTCACAGTTCATCTAAATGAAAATTGCGTAACCAACATTGACCATTATGTTGCTCAACTTAACAAATTAATTGACTCCATAACAGTGAATGAATTCGATATTCTTTATGAAGAATTACGTAGCGACTGGCCATTACATTTTCAAGAGTACGCCGATTGGAAATTAAAAAAATATTTAAGAAACAACTGTATCTTGGCTCACTTCAAACGTTTTAAGGCTTTCCAAGACGAAAGACCGATTAATAATCCTAGTCCAACTTTCCACAATAAATTGCATTTGGCGGTACAGGAAAGAAACATCACGATTGACGAAGCAGTAACAATATTTGCACTGAAACATCTAAACGTTTTGAATGAGTTTAGCAAGGCTTATAAAATGGAAGATAGTCAATTTGAGTTGAAAGAAGCCATTACGCCTTATGAACTAAACGTATCGAGTCAAGTTAAACTTCAGTCTGAAATTGAAATGATAGACTCGGTTCTCTCTGGATCGTACTCTCACAAAGAAACGAGCGAAAAACAATTGTAGAGGCCACAAACTAAAGTATCCTTTAAAGAGATGGCGGAAATGTGTGTAGAAAATGCATTCGTACATTCTTGGGAAGAACCTGGTGGCTACCTTGTCAGAGATCCTTTTCAACAAGAAAGATTTAATTTTGTTGATAAGCAGGGTAGAAAACCAACCTGCACTTGCGACCCCAAAAGAAAAATATGTTTCCACATAAAAGCTGCTCTTATGTTTTCTGAGAAAGGTCAAAGACAAACTAGAGAACACGTGTATCCTCTAAGCGAGTTAAAATCACGTAAAAAAACTAAATTGGGAGAAACAAAATCTACAAGGAAAAAGGTCAGCGATTTCTCAAAACCAATTTTGACAAATTCTCAAGCTGGAAGTTTTGGGAAAAAAATTAAACCAGGGAAGAATTTTGATGATTCTCAAAATAAAAAGACTAAAACTTCCAAAAACGGAAACATGTCTAATTATTCTGAAATAAGTGAACCTAGGAACCTTAATATAGACAATCACTTTCAACTTGAAATAACTGGAAAAATTGGAGATGAAAAAGGTTTACTGGAAATTCAGAAGATTGAAGGATTTCAATCTCTAGGCCCACAAAAATACATCATAAATCATATTTTAAATGATTCCATGGCAGTTTTATGTAATAGGTTTGGCATGCAAGAAAGACTTTTGCCCATTAACTCGGATCAATACATAAGAGCATACTGTCGTAACGATGATTTCCATATAGTGTACTTACAAAATTTCTTGGCTGTTAAAAAAGCTTCCGAAAAAGAATTAATTGTCGTTTTGATTCCCCTTAATCCGGAAGAAATTGAAAACGCGGATCACTGGATGTTAGGCATAATCCATAAAGCTTCAAAATGCATATTCATATTGGATTCTATGAATTATGTGGCCCATCAACTTGTTGAACATTTCAAAACTTTGCTTTATTTAGCTCTGTCAAGTTACAGGGATATTAATTGTTCGGAATGGAAGTACCATATTTCATCAGACGTGATGAAACAACCAAACGGTTATGACTGCGGTCTCTATACCCAGTTATTTCTGTATTCAATTCTTAAATGTGAAACAATAAATCCATTAGAAAGCACTGAAGGTAGAAAATGGTTATATAGCGTAGTAAGAGGAAAGAGAGAGACTGAAAATGGATTTTATGAAGTTGAAATGGCCGACAGCGTTAACATGCCTGAATTAGTATTAACCGTCGATGCGGTAAACAAAGATATCACAGAAGCAAAAATTGATCCCTGTTTCTGTTTAACAAACAATACAATGATTAGCTGGCTCAAGCAACCGCCCACTCAATATTCCGTCGCCCGAAAATTATTCATGGACGATTCACCTACTACATCAAATATAAGAAAACATGAAACTAGCGAACTTAAACGGGAAAATGCTAGTATTGAAATTAAAAAATCAACTAACGATGACCAGGTGAGCAAATCTGATTTGTTCCCAAAAGTGTCTTTAAACCAAGATAAAGGGAAGGATGAAAAAGTGTCACGTGACACAAATGCGAAAGAATTGTTGAAAAGCTGGGATTACAAGCTTGAAACAGCTCCTATTCACGAGATAAATGAAAATGTTTTCGAAAAAGGAGAAGAATGGGAAACCCTTAAAATAGGTAAATTTATAAGCACGTTACTTTTAAACCAAACAGCCGAGGTTTTGGTGAAAAAAATTAGACATGCTAAAAAGCTGAAGCTTGAAGAGTACGTTTTGCCCCTACCGTCCCACACATATACAAATGCATACTTGGGGATTAACGAAAATTGCCACGTTCAATCAAACCTAGTAGCTGGGTTTTTACACTATCACAAAGCTATGAACATGGACCTTATACTCGTGAATATAGTACATCCTCCGAAAGAATCAAATGTTCACTGTATTCTTGGCATTATTCATTTCCAAAGTCGAAAGATTTACCTACTAGACCCGCTGAGAAGCTTGAGAATTACCTATTCCGACCATTTTCGAGCTCTATTATTTATCGCTAGCCTTTCTCACGACGTAGCCAAAGTTGGTTTTCATTACGAACGTTGGAAGCTAATTGTTAGCAATGACTGTCTTCAACAAAAACCGAACAGCGTTGATTGCGGTCTATTAACTCGTTTATACATCTATTCGATTTTAACTTGTCAGACTACTAAAGAAGTTGAAAGAGAAAGCGCCAACGGTCGCAAGTGGTTATACTTACTTGCCAACGCTCATGTGCATGGTAAACATAGCTACAATTTAAATGCAATTTCAGTGGCGAAATTAGGAGAAATTTCAGATATAGGGAGCGTAACGGAAGACTGCCAAAAACACGAGATAAAGTTCGTGTTTGAAAGTACTGAAGAAATTAGCAGTAAGTGGTTAATGATTACTGATGCAGATTATTCTCTTTGCCACAAAGAATCGCTCTGTAAACGTATACGATCTAGTGATCAAATTTTTTGTATAGTTTGCCGTGAATGGTATCATTTTGAATGCTTAAATCTACGCTCCAAAAGTTACAGGAATTATTATATTTGCGAATCATGCACCTCTTACATAAAATACGAAAAGAAAAGTAATACTACTACACAGACAGTAAAACGCAGAAAAGTACAATTAGTACATCTTCCATATTAACCTATAAGTAATATGTCTACCTCTAGAACGATTGAAAGTAAATGTAAGAATTCATCATAGATGTTAAATTTTATGGCCAATATAAGAAGCTTATAACCTCCAATATGTAATAGGTATAAAAAACTGGGGGAGCTAAAATTTAAAAAAGAAACTAAAAAATAATTTATGTTAAAAAAGCTAGAGAAATGTAACCTCATTATATCGTATTTTAGTTTATCATGTATGCTTGACAAGGGGTCACGTACCCGAAAGCTCGCCAGATTTTAAAACTCTTTTAATAAAAAGTTACCATGAAGTATCCGTCTCGTTTTTAAATAAAAAATTTAAGGATTAATTAATATAACAAAATAAAACACCTAAAAATTGCCCGCATTAAAATAATAATTCGCGAGGCTATGGTTCTGAAAGTCCGATCTGTAACCTCCCCGTGGTAGAACCGGAAACGATTTTAATCGGCTAATACAGAAGGCAAAGCTCGTTCGTTGCACCGGTAGTCTTATTGAAAGTTTGAGCACTTATTTAGCACAGGAAAAGTGATCGAAAAGGGTCCCCCTAAGACAGGAATTTTAAATTTTGGGTCTATCTAAGGTTTTAATATGAAATTGTGAAAAATTAAGGGGTGTATGCCCTCCTTGGTTTTATTTTCTCTCAAGCCATGTTATACTCGTGTTTAGTCGGACTTGAGTAGCACTACTTTCTTTTCTAAGAGACTCAACACTGTCTATTCATACGTCTTAATTTTCCCGATTACATCAAATCCGACTGAACACAACTATGGTATTGTGAAAAAAAATAGATAAGATTGAAGCGTGTAATCGATGGAAATGGGTTTCGCACTTTCTCTTTAAAATGTCGCTTCCCTATACACCCCCCTCCCCTGAGCCACTTAGCATCACACTAAGGCAAAATCCCCCATCCCCCTGGACGCGTGACGTAATTTATGAACGGCCCCTTTGGTAATCTCGGGGAAAACTCGCCAGCTTCAAACCGGGGGGGGGCAGGTACAACGCAAAGGAGAGTAGACCATGGTTCCCTAACTTCGTGTTTTACACCCTATTTCCTTCCCCCTTTAGTGAAAAATCCTTCCGTGAGCTAAGGAACTGTTCTCCTTAATTTTCTTTTACCATCTATTTCAACGGAAGCCCTCTTCAACATGCAAGCATAAGTTTATAAGGCATATTCCCAAAGTATAATACTTCCAATAGCTTGATATACCATTTACGCTTTGGTAGCGTCTTATAAGAGAATCCATGATGTTCCACTAATTCTAGCTCTAAGTAACCATTGTCAAACTTATAGGACACGTCTGATATACTTATGATGGTACAAAAAATGGTTGCGTACGATATTTGCCAAGAAATGAGCCACACCACAAAAGTCACCGTGAACACAAAGCATACCGAAAGCTAACTTGTCATTCCTCTCGGTATATTTTATCTGAAGCAACGATACCGATTGAATGGACATGAATCATGATTGGGAGATATAGGCACTGGTCTCCCTACTTACTTTTGAAACGGAGTTTATGAGTTTATGGGCCTAGATGTAATTAAGCCCTTTATTTTCTATTTCCCCCTCTACCCCAGGGATCCCACGTCTTTAAGTAAGCCCCACAAATAAAGTTTCAAACCGTTAGCCCTCTGTTTTAGCCGATTAATTTATTAATCTTAATCGTTTCCAGTTCCACCGCGGGGAGGTAACAGATAGGACTTTGGAACCATACCTTTACGTATTAATTAAATACGAGGTTTTTTTTTTTTTTGGAATGACAGAAAATTCGAAAACGTTTTTATTAGAGATATAAGGATTTTTTTTTTTTAAATATATTGAAGTCTTGGTCAAACATTGTTGCCATCGATCGCTTTATGTTCTGACTTTGATTTCTACCTTTCGAGAAATTTAGCAAATGACCATTTCGAAAGCATTATAAAAGCTTTATTTTCTATTAAGTAATATCCCCATTTTCTAATTCTCTCAGTACTAAGCTTTGCGAAAAAATCGAAGGTAGAAATGCAGTTAAGAATGCAAAAAACATAAATGGGCAAAAAATACCCAGACTCTCTAATATAAGGGGACTTAAATGAATCGGTTATTTTTATGTTACAATACCTGCGTTTCTCATTTAAAAGTATGTTTGCCAACTTCAACAGACTGTTACACTCTGCGTCATAGCTACCACTTTTATCATAAGGATTGAAAATATATATATCTTTAGTAGACTTTTTCGTGACGGCAATTATGTACATACTGTTACATGGTACAATAAAAATAACCCTTTCAAAATTCTGGATTTTTATTGTTTTTAACTCATCTATCGCCAATTTCTTTTCTTTCCAACTTCCTTCAGTAAATGAACGATATATTTTGGGTTCAATTAAGACATATTCATGGGTAGGATTTATTTCCATAACTATTTTACAAACTTCGACCATATGTGGTTCTTCCATTTCTAATTTAAGATAATCATTATTATGTTTCGTCACTATATCTATTTCGTCTTCGAGATTAAGATAATGATTATCATTAGGCAACTTTTGATCGTTTACGTCTTCTACATTAAATGATCTAGGGTCAAAGGAATAGACAAATTTGGCCAATTCGCGATCGGAGTCTTCTTCATCATATTTGTCCATTTCCGAGGATTCTGAGTTTTCAGTCCTAACACTAGCCCTTTCGTTCGGTGAAGGACAACTCGATTCTTCAAACAATTGAGGTGTGAACTGTCCCTCAGATATATTTTCCACTAAGTTGTCAATACCAACACTTGGAATTTCGTCCAACACATTGATTTGTGTAGGGAGGATCGTCTCTTCAGACGATTGAGGCTTGGACAGTAACTCAGACATATTTTCGACGAAGTTACCTATACCAACACTTGGAATTTCGTCGGACACATTCATTTGTGTAGGGAGAATCGTCTCTTTAGACAATTGAGGCATGGAATGTCCCTCGCATATACTTTCCCCTAAGCTTTCCACCGCAGCCCTAGCAATTTCATCGAGCGCAGTAAGCGGTGAAGAACAGTTATCTTTCTTTCTTTTAAAAAATAAGTTCTTCATTCAATAGATGATAGGAATGACCTTCATAATTATTGTCAGTTTCGTATGATTGCGCAACATCTATTTGGTTCTCGATTGATGGTGAACACTTCCTTTTATTCATTTGAGAACTTGATTCTTCAAAATCAGAAGTTGTACTACTATCCAAATTTTCACTGGAGTCAACTTCATCCCATAGTAAAGAATCCCTCTCCATAGCGTTAATAGAGTCTGGCGCATCGACGATTTTATAGTCCAAGTGTTGAGGAAAGTGGCCTTTTCTCCCTCTCTTCCCTATGATTGAACTTTTGTAATTTTCTGATAGCGAAAATAGTGGCTCTTTGATAACGGGTTCAACTCTTTCCCAAAGCTTCTGCACAGCTAATAAGTGATAGCACACTCCTTTTGAAAATTTACACGAACATTGTCTTTCCGTGTCTCTTGGATTAACAACAAAATTCCTATTTTCAAACGGGGCTTTAACCAGATATACCCGGTTTTGCGAGTTGAAATAAATGAGTTTGTTTTTCACACACATTTCCGCAATGTAATTAAATGTTTTCCTGCATAACGCAATAGGAGTTTTTGAATCAGAAAGACGTTCCATTCTAACACTTTCGATAATAATCTCTTCAGAGCTCAATTCCACTCTTATGTCAAAATTTATTTTTTGGGGGACAACGCCATCTTTTAATGCATAATTTCCCAGATTTCGATGAGCTAAATCAAACTCCTTTAGATAGGACATCTGTTTGATAGTGAATATCATAATGGCTTCATCAAAATTAAGCTCTTTATTTTGACAGGTCAATTTCAACTGACGGTTGAAGGACTCGCTGAGATTGTTTGTGGGTTTTTTCGTTTGAAACGCGGCGAAACGTTTATATTGCGCAGCAATACCGCGACTTCTTAAGTCATCACGTAAAAATCGATCTGCGTATAAGAGAAAAGCCTGTGCCCATGTCTTACGGAACTCTTCATAAAGCTCATTATATTCATTTACGGTTTCACATTGATACAAATCGTTAAATTGAGCCTTAATACCTTGAACATCGTGGATTGTTTTTCCGTCTTGACGATTTAGCCAGACTTCAATGTCTTTATTTATGTGATTTGTGCAGAAACACAAATTTTTCTCCCCAACTTGACAACTTTCAATGACAGCGTTAACAATCCCCTTCTCTCTATCCGTCACTATGGGAACATTCCATCCCCACAAATCCAAATCTAGTTCTTTTGCAACGTAATCCCTCCAAAACAATTTATGTACTGATCCAAATTTATTTTGGTGTAGCATATACAACACAGGGAAAATTGGGTCTTCTCCTCGACCACTAGTAAATTTCAGTTCCGTGTTTCGAATAATAATGGTAGTAACGTAAAAATTTCCAAGATTAAATGTTGTGTCGCAATTTATACACTGTTTTGGGTTTTCGTTTCCCTGGTAAGCCTCCCTGAGAAGTCGTTTAGCCAAAGTGACGGCTTCAGGGTGACCAAATATGATACACAATTCTTGCTCAAAATCAATTCTTCTAATCATGCCACTAAATATTTCAGATTCTTCCAAGGCGATAACAGAGTCTAGCGAATCTTTCGATATTTGATGGAATTTATTTTGTCGGTATTTAGCGTTTTCGGCCTGTTTTGTATTTCTGGGCAAAATTGAGGACTCTATATCGCCAGTATTTACGTCTATTGTTTCGATCCCTTTATTTACTTCATTTTTGTTCAGTTCATTGTTTATTTCCTTTTGAATTGTGGAATATACCTTTTGGGGAGATGATTGCTTGGTAATCGTTTCACATTTAACCTTATGCAAAGTTGAATGATAAGTAGGGTACCAATTACGGTTAATTTGTTTAGCGTTTCCATGTGCTCTATTAACCCAAAGGTTTTCATTCCCTTTGTACTGAATCAACACAGGTCTAGGTAGAGTTTGCTCGTTTCTTAAAGTGTAAACGAATTTCTGAAACTCTTTACAACCATGAGCTTTGTTAGTAAGCCTGATATTATAATAACGTTTCACAACTGGATGAGTATCTTTTTTACTCGTATTTCCTACCAAATCCCAACGCATTCCGTCATTGAACATATCTCTCTCTTTAAGTTTGTCATTTGTTGACAAAACGAAAATATCTCCTCCTCTTAGATTTTTTTTTGGACAGTAATTAAGAACATTATGTGTAATAGTTCCATCTTTCACTTTTAATAAGACATCTAAGGCGTCATCTTTAGTAAAAACTTTACACACACCACTCCTATACGCCAAAGATGTCTCAGTGGGCAAATCATTAGGAACGTGATCAGTTTTTGAATCAGTTTTGCCAGCATTCTCAGCCATTTTAAAGGGAAAGTGCAAGAATTAAGGGGCCTTAATAAAAGGCAAAAACGGCTCAAGTTTCTACTTTGTTGAAATAAACTTAATGGCGCGAGTCCACAGGGTCACTTTATTAAGTGTTTTGAATAGGAGAGCTTAAAACCAAAACGGCCTGATTAGATTCTAGTTTTTTAAAATTCCCTTTATATGGTCAGAACGCAAAAACTGCGAGTCCACAGGGTCACTTTATTAAGTGTTTGAAACTAGGAGAGCTAAAGACCAAAACGGCCTAAGATTCTAGTTGTTTAAAAATCCCTTTATATGGTCAGCACGCAAAAACTGCGGGTCCACAGGGTCACTTTATTAAGTGTTTGAAACTAGGAGAGCTAAAGACCAAAACGGCCTAAGATTCTAGTTTTTTAAAATTCCCTTTATATGGTCAGCACGCAAAAACTGCGGGTCCACAGGGTCACTTTATTAAGTGTTTGAAACTAGGAGAGCTAAAGACCAAAACGGCCTAAGATTCTAGTTTTTTAAAATTCCCTTTATATGGTCAGCACGCAAAAACTGCGAGTCCACAGGGTCACTTTATTAAGTGTTTGAAACTAGGAGAGCTAAAGACCAAAACGGCCTAAGATTCTAGTTTTTTAAAATTCCCTTTATATGGTCAGCACGCAAAAACTGCGGGTCCACAGGGTCACTTTATTAAGTGTTTGAAACTAGGAGAGCTAAAGACCAAAACGGCCTAAGATTCTAGTTTTTTAAAATTCCCTTTATATGGTCAGCACGCAAAAACTGCGGGTCCACAGGGTCACTTTATTAAGTGTTTGAAACTAGCAGAGCTTAAGACCAAAACGGCCCAAGATTCTAGTTTCTTGAAGAAAAATAATATTTGGCATTCAATTGCCAAAGAATGCAGATATACCACCACCCAGCCAGTAAAAAAGGGGTGAGAAAAACTTTCGCACATTCAATTCGCGCAAAAATAAAAACGAATCTTCTCTAGCGAGACAAGATAGAACACGGAACCACAAAGCTCCAACCAACCTTGAACAAGGAAGATTCGCGTATGTCGCCGTCGCGGTGAGAGAATCGGATCGACCAACAAGCAAGAGGAAATGAATAGCAAATTTTGACATGGACTCTTAGCGCCATCACACGGACAAGAAACATTTTATTTTAACCTGTTTTCAAAGGGTTGCATTCTATAAAGTTGTTTATCACTGTTTCGAAGAGAAATATCCTAGCCTCCGTGATTCTGTCATGGAAGAAGAAGGGTGTCTTCTTCCATGATTCTGTTAATCTCTTTGGTACATGGTGGTGCCAGAGGTGCCCGCAAAAGACACGGGTGTGAGAGGGCCGTCCATAAATGATGTCCTAACCTTAGGGTTCTAGTAACATGCTCTCCATGTTATGTAATCCAAAAATTATTAGCCTATACCGAGCTCTCTTTTATGTGCTCTACGCAATAGTACAATTGTTTCGGTAGATTCATTTTGATCCATTTTATTTGGGGTCCAACTTAATAAACCCCGTATTAACTTAGTATCACCGATGTGTATAGCTAAGGTGCCTCCACATCAATTAATTTGAAATGTGGAATGTAAAAGTAATACGTGACGTTAAAAACAGTATACCCAAACACCCCTCGTCTATAGACCATTCCTGTAAATACTTGTAGAGAAACAAACGTGCAGGGGCGGAGAGCTGTCTTCCGACTCGCTAAGAGGCAACGCCAGATGGGGCCACAGTTCACTAAACACGGGAGGCTAGGCAACTCGCTCTGCCTCTAGCGGTGCTTCTCAAAACACCTCTAGCCCCTGTTAAGCCATGTCAATAATGGAATGGTCTATTGACCTTTTCGACGGAAAAAGGGGGTAGGGAACCCTTAATATCGTGTCATACATGGGGGTTGATCACCGTCTCTGTGCAAAGATCCCACAGCGCAGGTGCCGAAAAGCGAGATGGAAGGCAGTGTCTCACGCCTGTTATTTTCCCGGTTATTTCCATGGAAATTTTTCTACGTTTCAAATGGTTGCTTTAGTAGTTTGCTCGCTGAGGGAAATCCTAGGTGAAATCGGGTTTTCTGTGGTAAATTTGGGCCATAAGTTTATAAGATATGTTCCATAAGTGTGCCCCTGGTTACTGAGAGCTAGTCGTGGAGTGACGCAGGTGGAACGTCAGAGATTATCGTGAAGCGACGCCTGGTGAGGCATTGCCAAAGGCTTACAGGGAGCCATTTAAAAAATGAAATTCCTTATAGGAAAAATTGTATTTTGTGGTCTGTTTTATAAGACCAAAAATTTTATTTTGAAATGATGAACTTATATCTCAAATGGAACCTATAGTATCACTTTTATGATTATCCGACAATCAGATGAGTTATTAAAAATATAAATAAATAGGAACTTTATAACTTTTAAGTCCCTATGAAATAAAGCCATATTGCGCGCTTTAGACTTATACACTGAATTTATCTGAAGTCGGTTCTGGGATTATTTAGTTAAAAGAATTAGTCTATTTTTAAAGTAAAACATGAACAAAAAAAAAAAATTTATTTCGGCTAAAGATTCTTAGCTCTTCCCGCTACAAAGTTTCTTTCAAGACTACCTTTTTTCTTTACACAGTGGTTCCATACAAAAAAGAGGGGCTTAAGAGAGGCAAGCTAAGACGGTGAATTCCCGAGAAATTTTCCATTTCATTCTCTATTGAAGAGTCGTTGCCCAGATAAACCTAGGGGCGCTGAAAAAGGGAAAACTTCTCGGGAATGGTTTTTACTTCGACATGAAGTTATCAAATACACTTAAAAGGAAGTTATCAAAGGAAATTTTCAAAAACACAAACTTAATTTCTTAGGTGAAATCAGGGATAGATAGACTTTTTTAAGACGGAATGGGTAACAGGGTTATTCGGGTGCGCGTCCTAGTCCACGACCCCCTTACCCGTGACGGAGGGGTATGAAAGAAGAGGCGGGTCTTATTTTCGTTATGACGTTGTATGTATATCCGGGTCAAGTAAACGTCGTCTGCCCGTCGTCTGCCCATTCGTCTGCCAAGTTGGAATGGGCTCGGATTGTAATTTTTGAAATAACATTGTTTAAAAATGGAAGTTACACAAGACATTGGGCTTGCAACTAAAAAAAACGGGGAAGACCCAAGAAAATTAAAAGTGAGTTAGAATTGAGTAAAAGTCTTCATAGATATTACAGCACGAACAGGTTTTAACCAAACACTAAGCTCACAAAACTCCTGGCCATTCACTAAGCCTTGGTTAACTTCATCAAATTTGTTTACAAAATCATGAGGATAGTAGAAATGATTGGCTTAAGAAAGAATTAGCGAACACTTTTCACCTTTACAGATGTACTCCAAATCCAAAACACCGGCACCAAATTCACTAACAACCTTTAAAAACAATTCCCGAATAATTACCTGGACCCTCGCATTTAGAGGGCTCCATTTTGAACCCCTGTGAAGACGCTTATCTGTACAACCATAGCCCACTCGATCCACGCTCTATAGCTATAGCGCGAGCAGCTTGCGTCGTGACGCGCGTGATCGAGTGGGCTATGGTACAACGCAAGAGGGGTCGTAGTCATGGCGACAGAGGTAAACAGGAATTACGTATTTTTGGCCCTCCTTGTCAGCAACGTCACCAATACGTAGTTTTTGTGAGCCAATAAGATAATTTAATTTTTTGGTTACGTGTTGAAGGAAGGGACTATATACTCGTCTATGAGTCGGACTGAAGTAAAGGCCAAACATTATTTATTCCGTCTTAAAAAAGTCTATCTATCCCTGGTGAAATTTAAATTAAATCTTAATTTACCACACCCTAAAAACAAAGCCTGGATTTTAGTAGGTTTTTTTTTTGGAAAATGCGGGTCAATAAGAGAACTCTGAAAATGTTTTTACTAAATTTTCTACTAAACAATATAATTATGTTGGAAAATTGGACTCAGTCAGAAATATAGGGTTTTATATGAGATCTTATGAAATTATAGGTTAATACATATAGGTTAGGTCCAAAAACATTTGTTTTATAAATACGGAGATGGACTGCAAAGCCGCGTATAGTCAATTGTCGCGTCGTCGTCGAACTAGTTTTCACTAAATTTTTAGCATTATGAATCATAGGAAGTGTCAGACTTGAAGAATATATCTTATACACTTATTGTGACGTCCCAATATTTAAATCAAAGGAATCCATTTCAAAGCAAAAATCGTTTATGAAATTGAGATATTCGAGGGGTCAGACAGTTGCTAAAACCTCGTAAATTTTGGTCGAAAAAAATCTTTAAATATGTTCGATGGAGAATTAACAATGAAATCATAAAATCTCTCTATGTTGCTTTAAAATCCAAAATCTTTCTCAAATTTCAAAAACCCGTACATAAAAACCCCACACGTTCTAGCCCTCGGAGAAATAAATTACATACAATTTCGACTTATGATAGTAAAAATTTTAGGCTACTAGCCATTTAATGAAAATAGTTTATAGCATTAGCTCTTTAAAGTCTAAAAATTACCCGTGGGTTTCTCAGGAAACGTCCCATAGCTAAGTTTCGCTTAGTGAGGGGTTTTCCATGATGTTACCATTTTAAAGAAACTTTCTTCCATTTCCAAAGGGGCAAATCAGAACTCAAGATTTGTCCTTTAAAGGGAGGGTGAAGAGGAAAATCGATTGATTTTTAATATATTATTCTGCTAATTGTAAGACCTAAAACATTCAGGAAATATCTCCCAGCGGTTTTAAAAATTAAAATAGATTCTGATTTCACTGATAAATTAAACGCAACGCCTCCAACAAGATCGTGAAACACCCTGCCTTCCAGCAAACAAAATACTCGTCTAATTTAACAGTGAAATCTGAATCTCTTTTGATTTATGAAACCGTTACGCGATATTTCCTGAATGTTTTACTATGCAGCTAGGTTTTATAATTAGTAGAAGAATCGATTAAAAATCACTTGATTTTCCTCTTCACCCTCCCTTTAACATTTTCGTGTCCAAAATTGGGTTTTTTGACGGTTCTGAGGGTTTCTTCAGGAACCGGGGGTTAGCTTATAGTAAATTCCACCTTGAGAAGTCTGCATATACAAAGCTAAGGCAATTCTTATTTCTAATCGTTGGTCTGTTGATAAAAGCAAGGATGACTCGTCGTACCTTCGTACGTACTGACATTTCGTCTTGAAATCGAATAGTCTATAAATACGATCGAAACCTTTCATCTTCAAACACACTTTAAAATCATGTCAAACGGAAAAAACGAAGAAAACCTGAACGAAGAAAATCTGAACGAAGAAATGGCTGCATTAAACATAGATAATCAGGTAAATATATTCTTTCTTAGCAATTAACTCGCCTAGCTATTTTACCCCAAAACTTTATATATATTATAGAAAATGTCAAATAATAGGCGTTTTAAAGGGCGAAAATATGTATAAGCTATAAAGTATATATAATCATTAGCCCTTCTATCATGTTAGTTTGGGATGGGGGTACCTTTCCATGAACTTGACTGACGTCACAAATACTTGGCCTCTCTCATCCCTGAATATGTTGTGACTAGTTAATCCAGATTAATACAAATTCAGGCCTTGTTTTAAACTGCTATAAATTATGTCAGTCACTACTTTCTTGCCTATGAGATCTTACATTCATACGCCTTAGTTTCCAGTTTACAGTTTACAGAAAACTGTAATCCTTTGATAAATTTCCATTTATGCTATCATAAATTAATAACCATTTTAAACTATGCTACAGCTACCCGACGTCATATATCATGTACCGACCGTCGACGATCTTTTAAAAAAAGAAATTACGGGAAAAGCCGCAAAGGTGGAAAGCGGACTTTTCGATCTTGAACACAAATTGTGTCAGAAGTGGAAACGTTGGGTGGAGGCCCACAGAAGTTTGGACGTAAGTGTTTCTATTATTTTAATTATATTATTGTGGATATTCTTTCGTTAGATAAAAGATAATTTTTATAACTATTATTATTCATATATATGCTATGATAGGTTAGCTTAAGTTAGGTTATGGTTAGGTGAGGTGACGTCAAGATCTACTGTTCCAAATTTTAAGCATTGTACTTCTTTGCGGTTAAATGTAGAATCTTTGCATTTCCGTAATTTTTTTACCCCCATCGGGAATATTGAAGAAAAGATTTTTGTCCCATTGGACCAAATACAAAATCCGCAAAGTTCGGTCGTATGCGAGACAAGCTTTTATTATTTTTATTATTTTTCTAGTATAATTCATATTATTTATCTATTAATAATAATATTTTTTTAGGCAATTGAAAACCACAACGAAGGACAGGAGACACTTGCCAATTTTTTTGCTGGAGAGGTTGCCAGCATCCTCCAAGACATTGCATCTGTTGAAGCAATGCGTCGTGACAACATCATAAGCCACGTTAACTTGGAGGATGCAACCATTGAGGCGCTCAAAGAGGTCGTGTGGGAGAAATCAGACAATCTCTTTGGCCCTCAATGGATGGCAACTCTCCGGCTTATGACCGATAGGAAATGTATGGATAACTTAAAGAAGGACCGAGGACCAGGCAGAGGCCGAGGCAGAGGCCGAGGAAGGGGAGGACCAGGAAGAGGAGGACGAGGTAGCAGCCGCGGAAGAGGGGCCTGGGTTTACGCCCCGTATTAAATTTTCAAAGAGGATAAATAAAAAAAAATTCTTGATATAATAAAAAATGTGTATTAAATGGAAATAAAAGGATAAATAAAATATATTTTTTTTCTTGAGATGCTTAAATAATATTCTTTAAATGTGGTATAATTTCAAACAAATTCCTTTGAGGCTTACTTTCATGGTGTGTTATAAAATTTTATAATGCAAATCATCGGCTCAATTTAGTATTGCCTCCTATAAGCTTAAATGGGTTTATATTAAAGGGCATAATATTGTCAATATACATATTGAATTTGGACAAATTTGGTTAAAATTGAACAAAATAATCGCATTTTCTGTAAAATAGAATATTTTACAGAACCTACCCTGAATTTAAGTGAGATAATAGCTAGTTATTAACTATTTAAGTAGTGTATATTAAACCAAACACGTTTCTTTATATGTATAGTAAATTTGAATTAATTTTATCGGTAATTAACTTAAATGTAAGCATTTTCTGTAAAATAGTATATTTGGAGGCACCCATGAATCTGTAAAATAGTGTGTTGTAGACACCCAGAATTTAAGTGAGATAATAGCTAGTTATTAACTATTTAAGAAGTACATATTAAACCAAACACGTTTCTGATTATGTATAGTAAATTTGAATTAATTTGACCCGTAATTAACTTAAGTAATCGCATTTTCTGTAAAATAGTGCCTCCTGTTAGTCATGTTTCCCGAGTACAAAATCTGTATGCACCCTTAAATTTAAGTATATTTGATAGAAATTAATTTTTAAACGTGTTTATATTATAGAGCGTAATATTCTATGTAGATGTAGGTAATTTGAATTAATTTGATCGGTAATTAACTTAAATATAAGCATTTTCTGTAAAAATAGTATATTTGGAGACACCCACGAATCTGTAAAATAGTGTGTTGTAGGCACCCTGAATTTAAGTGAGATAATAACTAGTTATTAACTATTTAAGTAGTGTATATTAAATCAAACACGTTTCTGATTATGTATAGTAAATTTGAATTAATTTGACCCGTAATTAACTTAAATAATTGCATTTTCTGTAAAATAGTGTGTTGTAGACACCCTGAATTAAGTGAGATAATAGCTAGTTATTAACTATTTAAGTAGTGTATATTAAACCAAACACGTTTCTGATTATGTATAGTAAATTTGAATTCATTTGACCCGTAATTAACTTTAATAATCGCATTTTCTGTAAAATAGTAAGTTGTAGACACCCTGAATTTAAGTGAGATAATAGCTAGTTATTAACTATTTAAGTAGTGTATATTAACCCAAACACGTTTCTTTATATGTATAGTAAATTTGAATTAATTTGACCCGTAATTAACTTAAATAATCGCATTTTCTGTAAAATAGTGCCTCCTATAAGTTATCTTTCCCCGAGTACAAAATCTGTATGCACCCTTAAATTTAAGTATATTTGATAGAAATTAATTTTTAAACGCGTTTATATTATAGAGCGTAATATTCGTAGTAGATGTAGGTAATTTCAATTAATTTGACCCGTAATTAACTTAAGTAATCGCATTTTCTGTAAAATAGTGCCTCCTTTAAGTCATCTTTTCCCGAGTACAAAACCTGTATGCACCCTTAAATTTAAGTTTATTTGACAGAAATTAATTTTTAAACGCGTTTATATTATAGAGCGTAATATTCTATGTAGATGTAGGTAATTTGAATTAATTTGACCTGTAATTAACTTAAATAATCGCATTTTCTGTAAAATAGTGTGTTGTAGACACCCTGAATTTAAGTGAGATAATAGCTAGTTATTAACTATTTAAGTAGTGTATATTAACCCAAACACGTTTCTGATTATGTATAGTAAATTTGAATTAATTTGATCGGTAATTAACTTAAATGTAAGCATTTTCTGTAAAATAGTATATTTGGAGGCACCCATGAATCTGTAAAATAGTGTGTTGTAGACACCCTGAATTTAAGTGAGATAATAACTAGTTATTAACTATTTAAGTAGTGTATATTAAACCAAACACGTTTCTTTATATGTATAGTAAATTTGAATTAATTTGACCCGTAATTAACTTAAATAATCGCATTTTCTGTAAAATAGTGCCTCCTATTAGTCATCTTTCCCCGAGTACAAAATCTGTATGCACCCTTAAATTTAAGTATATTTGATAGAAATTAATTTTTAAACGCGTTTATATTATAGAGCGTAATATTCTATGTAGATGTAGGTAATTTGAATTAATTTGATCGGTAATTAACTTAAATATAAGCATTTTCTGTAAAATAGTATATTTGGAGGCACCCATGAATCTGTAAAATAGTGTGTTGTAGACACCCTGAATTTAAGTGAGATAATAGCTAGTTATTAACTATTTAAGTAGTGTATATTAACCCAAACACGTCTCTTTATATGTATAGTAAATTTGAATTAATTTGACCCGTAATTAACTTAAATATAAGCATTTTGTGTATAACAGTAAGTTGTAGTCACCCTTAAATTTAAGTAAATTAGTTCGGAATTAAGTTTTAAAATGGATTATAATATAGATCATAGCTTACTTATTATATATATGCAATTTTGAACCAGTTTCACCGGTAATTAACTTAAATATAAGTCTTTTTCTATAAAACGACATTCTTTAACAAAATCCATCACTCTTTGTACAGTCTTCCTGTTAAGATAACATACGAAACATTTTAATAATAATAAAAATATGGCCATAAACAAAGACTTAAGTGTCACTAATGTACATTATCACTTACCAGTCAGGGGCCGGCTGATGCTGATTTGAAGTTAGGAACACTTTTCCGGGAGACACTATTTGACCTTAAATTTCCTTTTGACCAATTTTTATCGAATTACCTCAAATTCTAAAATAGTGGGAATCCTCCTATGCGTCGTCTGCTAAAACATTTTAACGACTTTCAGCTTTGGCTTTTCGGGGTCAAATAGTGAGCTTCGGCAGAAAAATGTGGGGTAAAATTTAAAAATGCGAAAACTCCCAATAAACGTTGCAATTAAATTAGGTTACTTGAATTCGTTTCAGAAACTAAATAAAGCTAACTAAACTACCCTCTTTGCCTACAAAAAACCTGAAATTAACCTAAAAAAGGCATTTTTTATGTGGGAACACAAACTGCATAAACCTATTAATTTATGAAAAGGCGCGAAATTCGAACATATTGGGTAAAACAGTAAATATACAGTAAAAATAAAATAAACTATACTTAACATTGCAATTAAAGACAAGTTGGGAAAGCCAAAATATTACCTCTCCGAGTGGAGATGACTATCACTACCCCTTAAACAACCTCAATATATGCATCTATCGCTTTTTTTAATTCTTTGCAAGTGCAGGAATTGAATTTTAAAATAGTCTATTGTTCAAGCCTTTTCAATATCTCTCAATTGCTGTGGAAACTCTACTCTCTCGCTATACCTCAACCGCATTCTTAGTCTACCAGTATGATTTGTAACATTTGTCCATATCAAAGCTGAATCATACCTTGCCACACAAAAAGCAAATTTGCCCAAATCATGGAAGCCACAACCCAATCACACATAAGCTAGGCTCCCACTTAACCAAAATAATTATTAAACAGTTAAATACTCACAAAGGTTGGCAAAATCAATCTCCTTCAGTAATACGTAAGGCTTAATTATATTATTTGCCGAACAAAATTAATCGAGCAAATCTAACACTTAACTTCTTCCTTCGAAATTCTATCAAAGAATGATTCAACTGTTTAAAAAAAGGTTTTTTTCGCAAATAGGGCGCTATCATATCAACCGCAATTCCGTCATATTTAAAAAATATACATGGCCAACACTTTTTTAGACACAATAGTGGAAGTTTTAGTCTCATTTAAAACATGTAAAACAATTATCTCATCTACAAATAGCTTACACATGTCTTTTTTTACCAATATCTAGCCGTTTGGATTTTTCTAAACCAATCTTACCACCAAAATATTTTTTGATATAGAATAAATGTTCTATGTTCTTCATTTTTGAAAATATATTTTTTAGCGTTTGTAATGATTACTCTCTACACCTACACTAATCTAACAAGGAGTATAAATCCACTAGTGGAAGCGGTGTTTTTATTGAAAATATATTTTTTAAGCATTAAATCTAACTGGGAGTAATATGAAAGGAGTAGAAGCTTATCTGTCTTAGGAAATATGAAATTTTATCTTAACAGTTCGTTAAATCATAAGTTTATAACGAAAAAACGCGGAAGGGGAAAACGAGCAGACAACAACGATTTTTGGGGGTAGAAGTTTAAGAGCGCCATCTGTCGTCCGTGCCAAAGTTGAACTTCCACTCGAAGGCAATGGGAAAGTGGATAAAATAATGCCATCAGCTATTTAACTGCGTCGATATATTTAACGACTTGACCCATGACATGCCCTTAACACTGGCTTCTATGAATCCTATTTATTCTTGGATGCTAGGAAACTTGGTAGACGTAACAGTCTGTACCAAGTACCCAAGCATCCTTCAATAAACGCCTGGCAACATTGTGGTACGCATGGTACAACTAAAAAATAGGATGTGTGTGATCTTTCGACTCACTCCATGCCTTTAAGCCCTCAATACAAAGGATTTGAAACACTATCGTAATTCCTAGTGTCTCGAATCTCTACGTTCCTGTCCATTATGAACAGTGCTGAGAGAATGATACATCAGAAAGAGCCATTCAAATCGAATTGCCGAAAATATTATCCATATTTTCATTTCATATAACTGAGAAAACAAATTATTATGGTTCTGAGAGGAGCTTCCCATTTTGGTTGTTGTTCTCAAAAATATATCGCAATGCACGGGCCTCGATAGATATTGGAGGCAATGAAGGAAATATATCACAATGCATGGGCCTTGATAGATACAGGAGGCAATGTAGGAAATATAACGCAATGCACGGGCCTTGATAGATATAGGAGGCAATGATTTAACGACTTCGGTACTTGGGTTTATCTTTAATATTTAAATAAATATAATTATTTTTAATTATTTTAATCGCCAGTAAATAACTTTAAAAATAGTTAAATCGTTTAAAATAAAGTTGTTCATAATATCTTTCGAATCTTTGCTAATATTGACGTTTAAAGTGAAGGGTACCCTTCTTGCCCGCTTTCTTCAAATTTTGGGGTATATATACGATCCGTTTCCATTATAATAATAGATAAAAACGCATTCGCGTGAACCTTTGGTGGAAGCCCTGCCATTGGGAGGCTAGACGTTTCTCGTAACCCTAGCTGATCGCCGCGTATATCTTAAAACCATATAATGGATAAAAACGCATTCGCGTGAACCGATGGTGGAAGCCCTGCCATTGGGAGGCTAGACGTTTCTCGTAACCCTAGCCGCTCGCCGCGTATATCTTGAAACCAAACGATGACGGTGGAAAAGAAGCCAGAATGTACTGACCGGCGTCCATGTGGAATGGACAAAAGACCTGAAGATGGTGGTGCATAGAAGCTGGTGTCAATGTGGAATTGACGAAGAACAGAAGATGGTGGTGCATAGAAGCTGGTGTCAATGTGGAATTGACGAAGAACAGAAGATGGTAGTGTATATAAGCTGGTGTCAATGTGGAATTGACGAAGAACAGAAGATGGTGGTGCATAGAAGCTGGAGTCAAAGTGAAATTGACGAAGAACAGAAGTTGGTGGTGCTTGGAAGCAAGCACGTACAGACTAGTGTCCATGTGGGATGGACAAAGACTAGCAGATTGTGGTCCTTAGAAGCCAGTTAGTAAAGACTGGTGTTGGTAGATGAATGATCAAATTTCCGTGAACCGCGAACGCGTTCCGGAAATCGGGTATTTGTTTGCTCCGATTTGTAAACTGCGAACGCGGTCACGTGGGGTCTGACAGACAGACAGACACACAGACACACAGACACACAGACACACAGACAGACAGACACGGCCGGTGTAATACCTCTCCGTGACATACGTCACTCGGAGAGGTAAAAATTATTAATTTAAACTCGTTTTATACTCTAAATGAACACTATTTAGCACGCTTCAAGATATATGTCAAATGAATTAAGTATAATTAACGTGAAATCTTTGTCTTAGGAAAGTTAGGTTTGGGCTCAATGGGGAGTAAGGTTGCCGTCTTCTAATCTTGGCTTTTTTTATGTATCTAATAATTAGAATTTGAGATCTTTGACTTGATCTACTTCAGATACCGTTATATATAACCAACTAAAAAAAGCTTTACTTATTTGAACAGTTGCCTATTGTACTACCTTGATTAAATGACAACCTTTGTTACATTTTTTCCGAGAATTTTAGCGATGGAAAGCTTGTGACGTCAATGATTTCGTTACATAAAAATCATAAATCTCATATTGGTTTTAAATTCGCAGTTATAACATGGAATATTACAATGAAATATTATTGCTTAGCGTTTTTATTATTGCACCTAATTGCGGCAGAATTTGACCCGAAGAAGGTTTTGGAGGAAATTAATGAAAAGCTTAAGAAACTGCAAGAAGATTGGCAAGTGCAACAAGAACAATGGCAGAAAAAGTGGGCTGATGTGCAAGTCAAAGGTCAGGGCTTCGATTATAAAAAGATGCAAGAAGAATTCAAAACTCTTAATGATGGAAATCAGAAAATGATCAAAGATGTCATTGATAGTTATCAAGCGCAATTGCAAGCGCAAGGATGAGCTTCAGAATTGTTCTTAGAGCATTAATTTTAAAATAAATAACATTAAAATAAATTTTCACTGTATCATGAGCTAACGGCTCAAAAGTTTCTTTTCATATAGGCTTTCTTAAGGGTACATAGAAATCAGTTTCAACCACATTCAAACCTAAAGTATGGACTTGCAATTAATGCCCTCCTGAGGGGCTAACCACTCTCAAACTCTCGGTACACCGATTAAGAATTACGCGTGGTCATTTTAGCGCTGTCAAGGGGAAGGGCTCTGCTTTTAACGATTACGTATGACCAGATTAGTACATTCAAAGGAACACCGATTGTGCTTAATGCTGAGTGACTTGTACCTCTTGTCCTCCCCATCATATATTTCTCGACACATCAATATTCGTTAAGAATAATTTTGGTATTTTGGAATTCAGTGCGCGCTCTAGCAATTGATGGAGTAACACCACATGACAATAATATCACATGTAAACACACGTTTGTTTCTCAACGGCAAACTTTCAGGCCTACCTCGTTCCTACTGACACTGAAATCCTCCCCCATTAACGTTTTTGGATCCAGTCACAAAATAACATCATTATGACGTATTTTAAGTCCTTGATATAAAGTATATTAGAATTAAATCAAGGAAAATAAAATATTGTTGATTTATCTAACAGGTGAGCAATTATTGTTAACTAAGATTTGAAGGCAAATTAGCAACTTCCACTTTACAACTACTGTATCCCGAGAGCTTGCTGGAAAAAGACATGAACAAAACTTCTAAATAACGATGTTAACTTTCATCTCTTGTGTAATTACACTTTGAACAACTTTTACATTACCAGCTTAGGCACATTTCTAACCTTTAAAACGTACACTTCTGCAACTGCTAGATAAAGGCTCATCAACGTTCTTACACTCTTAAAAATATTGGGTTGTTTTCAGTCCAAAATGTGTTAATTGATAACCCAAAAATGAGTCCGTACAAGAAGTTATATCAGTATCTCAGAGAGAAGGTATAAGATGCCTTTGTATTCGCGCGCCATAGTCCCAGTCCCCCTTTCAAAATACAAGGGGGGACGTAAAAAGAGGCGCCGGGCTATTTCGCCTCTCCTCAGTCGGAAAATATGACTGTAATTTTCGTCACTCGCGTCGTCGCGCTGACGTGAGTATTCAAGAACCAATGAGATGCTGGTTGTAATTTAGAGACGGGGATTTAGACTCCGGACCTACGTTTGGACTGGAGATAAAGCTGGAAATCTGGCGAATTTATACCTTCTCTCTGAGATACTAGATATAACTTCTTGGTCCGTATTTACCCAGCCCAATTTTTTTTTTTTTTTCAATAACCCAAATGTATGTTGTAAGTTCAACCTAATTGTAGTTAAAAATAGGCAACTTCTTATTTGGGTTTAATTTTACTATAATATTTGGGTTGAATTTGACCAACGTTGGGTTAAAATTGACAACAAATTAGGTAGTTATTTCAATATAATTTGGTAAAAACATAAGTAACATAATAAACATAAGTATGACATTTCGTTAAATTTCTTAGTCAGTGTGTGTTTCGGTGTACAGTATAATGTCCGTACGACCCAGCTTGTTTGTTTTCCTAATAGAGACCCCTAGTGGCAAAAAGTTCCAAAATCTTGCGCGGCGGTGCGACCGCGTTTGCGGAGTTAGAAAACCGTGAATCGTCTAGCACTCTAGCAGACAGCTTTTAAATCTCTGCCGGTAAAGTTCGGGCCTTTGCTGCTCTCTGGTAAATAATGAATCCCCTGGAACCGGAAGACTTAGAAGTTCGGGATATATATAAAAATCTATCGTCACAGTCAATTATGAAAGTATTTATTAGTCCGAGCATACGCGATTTGCATGATAATATTTACAAAAATACCAAATTAGTCGAAAAACTTATTACCAAGCTTAGAAGCCAATTCTATGAAATTCATAATAAAAACAAACCAAAGAGCCTGAAGGATTCAAGATTTAAAACTGCTGCAGTTCAATACCAGTTCATAAAGTCGGTTAGACAGAGATATGGAGAGTTTCTTAATCTTGTTGGCCAGTTTGAAAACATAAATGGCAATGATTTGTTGTTGCTTCTACAAAAGTATGCTGAAGAGGTCTTTAACAGCTTCTGTCGTAAACAACGAAATGAAGTAGAAGCGGCACTTACCAATGAAAATACCCTTATTAATAGTGAACAGGTAAGGGAATCAAATTACTTAAAAGTGAAACATATACGGACGTTACCATAAGATGATTGATGATATTATTATTATGAATAGCAGGATGACGAATGTCATGAGCGTTCCATTTTGACCATTGGAGGTGGATGCATGGGAGAAGTGTGGAGAAAAAGTAAGCGGCATACCGTCTTCCAGAAAAAGATATCCCACTTTTCTAACGACCAAAAGGAAAAGGCAAAATCCCTATATGACTCTGTTTTGAAATTGCGCCGGACACCTGAAGAGAAGTTAGAGATCCAATATGCAGGAATAAAACTAAGAGATGAAGGTGGACTTTTCATTCCTAAAGAAACTCTTAATCCCTATTTCTTATATTTGAACAAAGTATGCCGTAGTATTTTACAAGAAAATGGTATTAAGAAATTTGGACATAAAATCTTACAAGCAGTCTCAGATGAGGTTACAAAGAATTCTGAAAAATTACGTGAAATCTTCTTACAATGTGTCAGTGAAGTTATAACAGACAACCAAGCCTCTACGATACTTAAAGAACTGCAAAGGAAATTCATGCATGCCCTAACTAATGAGTTTGTTACTGCTCGCGACGAAAAGGAAAAAGAAGACAAAAACCTTCAGTCTAAAGGTTGTAGTGCCCTAAGAGACAAACTTTATGTATTGGCCAAGAAAGGTAAAGATAAGAGCGAAAAAAACGTTCCTAGAACACCCTGCTTGAAAAATGTTCCTAGAACACCCTGCTTGAAAAATGTTCCTAGAAAGAAAAAGCTATCGAAGTCCGTCATGGCTTCAGTGATATCAGTTATTGACGATGTTGTTTCTAATTATAAATTAAATGACGATACCTCAGATATTGACCTACCGCAAATTATTTCTAGTCCATATGTACCAGAAACAGGTGGTTTGGTGGAAACCACACAAATGGGCGAAGAGCAAAAAGGAACGACAAACTGTGATATCAATAATTTTGTTCAGATGAAGAACCTACGACAATCACCCACTAAGGTCAGTAGGCCTGATGTCTCAACCACTCCAATTAAGGAAAGAATAAAAACCAAAGAGTCACGTCATTCAAATGAAATTACTCCCACGAGGAATGTGCCAAAGAATAAGAAATTAACCCAAAAAAAACTCTGCGATAATTTTGATATTGACCCCGAAACTCCACCAAAGAACGACAAAAGAAAAATATGTGATAGAGATGATTGTGTGCCTTTAAAAAATTTACCACTGTCAACATCGAAAGAAGCTAATCAGCCTGTTCCACCTATGTCAAATTGTTATAAGAAAGTGAAAACTTGTGATAATTCAGTCATTGAACCCCAAAATAATTATGAACGTAGTGGTAGGCAACGCAGAGCACCGCAACATTTACAAAATTATTTATGGTAAAATTTTTTTATTAAAGTGTTATTGGGACTGGAAGCAATAAAATTTGTGATTTTTACTATTTGGTTTTAAGTGGTTTTTTTTTCGATCCAAACTTATTTTGAAATGCTTGCTTAAAATATAGTTTGGTGTCCCTATATCCACGTCCACTGTGATGTCCGCTAATATCACGATTAGTTAAGGTATTTTTTCGTGCTGTGCTAAAGTTCACGCCAGATACCTTTCCACCTGCGTTATGTTTAATTTGTGAAAAAAGTGTTTCTACTGCGCTGCCGTTTATTCTTAAAGGGCACAGGTAGTAATTGTCCTTGTAAACTTGAAAAAATTCCTTCACAAGGCCTTCCATTCCAAAAACCATAATTCTTAATAGACTCCATGTCTGAAACATTAGTAAAAATGAAGATTATGCAATAACTCTTGGAAGGGAGAATGAAGTCTATAATTTGTCCATTTTCAAATACCTGAAAAGAAATGAATAATTTCTGGCGTGGACTACTCGGATTGAAGTCTGGAAATTCACCTGTATCGTACATAAAAGAATGTAAATGAAGCAATAGGCGATTTTAATAATGACGTTTCACAAGTGCGCGCGTAGAAATTAGGGAGGGAAAAATGCCTTCCATCTCTGCTTTTCCCCCCGGCTACATATTTTGTATAGGGGACTTTTTAAAAAGGCTTATTATAAATGAAAAATATTTGTAGAATCTTACGTAAAAGGTATTTTAACCAAACCGAGAAGTAGTTAAGGCCCTCTCTTATGTTATGAATAACATCACTAGATGGCGATTTAATTGCAGTCTTGGAAAGCATCCCCTTTTCAAAGAGATTTTGACACGCTTTCAGATAAGCGAAGGTAGCCATACTCTGGTCGTAGTCTTCAGGTTTGACGTCTGATTTAGGGTTGGCGTGTTCGTATATCGCAGATAGAACATCATTTTGCTAAAAAATAAAAACATTTTAATAAATTAGTAAAAGTTTATGCCTTAATCTGGAAAAACCAAAATACTTGTAAAATTCGAGCAGGTTTAACGTTCAACTTGGTCCAAGAATCACGCTCCACAAAACTTTGAAGTAGCTGTGGAACTTTCCGCGCCACTCCTCGGCGTCGGTTTTCATCATCCCTTGCCTTTAGGTCAACAATCTGCTTCCATCCAAATTCCACTCCTAGGTTTAAAAATTTCTTGGCTCGTAAAGGATCGGAAGAAAATAATGCGTTTATCATATTTTTAAGCTAAATAAAATATTAGAAAAATATCATTATTAAGGTTCCCAAAAACAAATCAAAAGAAAAAACTATACCTGGTGTGATGGACATATAATAAAATATATATTTCGATCCAGATTAAATGGATTGGGGAATGATGGGTTTATGGAAATGTCAATCTCTCCATCATTATTTTCAAAACTGAATGTTCCGTAAAGCTCAGCGAGGAGTTTTATTACACTAAGATTGGAACTAGCTCCATCGCACACCAAACTCGCCACGTTAAATCCAGTGAACTGAAAAGCTTTCAAAACTTCGATTAAACACGCAAGAGTAAATTGAATATCAGCGGTGGAAGCGAGAGCAAAGTATGGTCCTATAATGTCATAATTCGCAGTGAGGTCACGCCACAAGAACTGGAGCATGTAGTTAGATTTTTTAATGTTTTTGTCAGGATTGATTTCTTCATATAAATCTTGAAGATATGGATATTCGTAAGATGGCATTGCAAGACCCATGAATTCATGGTTCTTGCTATTCCATACGACCTTAGCTGCCACGTTCACTTCGTCAAAGATTAAAACTCCATCGGCTTTCGGCTCATTAAACCCTAGTCGCGTTTGTTCTTCAACAAATAAATCATAACATGATTTTTGTTCTTGGAGTTTTTCATAATCAACACCAGGTTTATCCAAGTTCTTGGCTGTTTTTCTTTGGATTGAACGCCATGAAGGGAGGTTCAAAAATTTAAAACTCTGTAACGCTTCATACGCAGCTTTGCTCCGACATGCTACAGCCATTACTAATCGGTATGTGACTAAATTCCATCTATTCCCTTTGGAACCAGAAACTATAAATAAACAATAATATATGATTACATCTCACCCAACAAAATCAAATTGAAGGGATGGAGATGAGGACAATAAAGTGATATGGCTGAACATTTAATTTTCCTCTTAACTTTCCCTTCAATTACTAGCGATAAGTACCGTTTCTTGTTTGATCGTCAAAGAATGCAGCTTTTTCCTCTTCTAAATGCTTCTTGCAGTCTTTATCATAAGTTTCGCGGAGGAGTTCACGACATTCTTGTTGTTTTTCCATATCGTCAACTGTCAAAACTTCATCAAGGACGTGCGAGAACCTTTCTTTAACGATTCTTGTAACTGATTTCATTTGCTCGTGTTGTTTATTGTTTAATGTTATTTTCATTGCATTAATTTTTCCTTTAAGTTTGTCCACTTTTGTTTTAATATTTCGATACCTGTAAAGGGTTCGCCTTCGTTTCGTGGCTAAGCTTTCCGGGGATAAGAAGTCACTGCGGCAAGTTGAACTAGGATCAATTCTTCTTTTACGCACTGGAGATTTTAAACTATCATTTCTTCGTTTGACACAAACTTTTAAATACCTCGCCAAACCCTTACAAGCGACACAACAATTTCCTAATACGTTGTTTGGTCTTAAAAATAAGCCTTCGCATTTTTTGGCTTTGTAACATATCGCGGGGGTATTGTAAACCAGCATATTACTGGGAGTTCTGGATAAATTCTTCAAAACATCACCAGTGTCAAATCCCAGACCAGTACAAAACACTTGTTTTTCATCAGCGAATTCCAATAATACCTTAGAAACACCTCTATTGTCAAACTTGTCATCTCTTAACACGGAAAATTCATTCACAATTCCAATAAAGAGCACGCAGAGTTTCATTATTCCGGCTGAATCACAAACATATTTAAATGGTTCTTGATTGAAGTGCGAATCAAATGAGCCTTTTTTAGTTATTTCTAGAATGACCTGAAAACAAATTATGTAAATACTAGCTGTTTTTCTATTTATTTGAAAAGAGGAAACTACTAACCTGATTTGTCGATGATAATTTCACTGAGAATAACAGATTCATATGTAAGACACTGAGTTTTCTGAACCCATTACCAATTTCAAAAGGGAATAGCGTAAATTTATCATCTGTTTGTAAACAAACGTTTGAGGTACATTTATCATTTAAACAAACTTGATGACAAAAATCCGATGTTGAAACTCTATCCGTTTGTTGAAATTGTGACAAAGGCTTCGCGATAATCTCCTTTAGAGTTTGAGTTTTAGCTACTTTACATAACACCGGCTGACGTATTTGTAGGTTACATTGAGTAGAAACCGATTTCTTAGCAAGAATCATTTTAAACTTTACAATAATGAAATAATTAACTTAAAGAAACCGTAAACCGAACTTGTTTTCGTTCCCGACGGCCGACACCAGACGTGCGATAGTATGACTGCAGAGTGCAGACGACGAGCACTATTTTATAAGAGGACTATTTTTATAAACGGCTGTAATTGGACAAAATTGAACTACGTTTCAGCGAGAAAGAGCCAATGGCTATAAAGACCAAGGATTCATGTATGATTTGTTAGTTGCTCACTCTTTTCTTCTTAAAAACATTTATCTATACTAATGAAACACACAGTGACTTACAAATTTAACATTGAAACAATGGGAAGTGTCATACTTATGTTTATTATGTTACTTATGGTAAAAACAAATAAGTTGGGTTGTTTGCGACCCCGCTATTGAAATTCTCTAAACAAGATGAACAGGCTGATATGCCTTGCTCAAAGAGTGTGGCAATTTCTTTGTTTTAGGGGCCAAAGTTTGGGGAGCGCACGTACCTCCGAAACTAAATGTTTATAACATTTTTTCAAGACCACATCCTTTAATTTATGACATAATTATTGGAAACATCCTGTATATTACTGATAATACTCCAAAAACTCTGAACAGCAAGTCAATGGCTTGCTAGACTGCCTTGAACTTAATAAAAATAAGATCAACTCGAGTTGTTGTTTTCAACATTTCTCGGAATGAATTTGACGTCAACTAAATGAATTAGTGTCGAACAAATACTCCACTAAGTTCCTTCCAAATAAATAGAACCATCACGCAAAAATTCGAATCAGTAATAACAACATGACTTTAACAAAGGTACGATTTGTAGTGGCCGTCTCTCTTTTGATCAACTTTTCGTCTCTAGTGACGACTGAAGACGATCAACCTGTAAACCCTAGTAAACTAGATATCACTTCTTGGTAAAAGTGAAACTTACCGAAAATGCAACCCCAAAGCGTTTTTTACAGTTTATTCACAGCGGCCATTTGTGGTTACGTTTAATTTAAACGCAGTAAAATTTATAAATTAAATAATAATAAATTGCATTTCAGGTTGCAACCTCCACTAATTACCCAAAACTTTCCACGAACTACCTCTCGTTCAGAAATTACTTTAAAGCTTTCATGGTGAAAATTCTTCATATAATTTTAAATTATTTTTTTTACGTTTCAAAGTTCAACGTATATCTACGACCAACGCTTTTTTAAAAAATTAGGCATTCAAGTGCATTAAAACAAGCTGCCCCAGCCATGGCCAACTTAGATTACCGGTGGTAGAAGGCCTGTCAGCTTCAACGGAGCCCCATGTTAAAAAACGACTAGCAAAATCGCCCAAATCGCAAAGCAAGGGGAGAGACCTTTAAAGTCGGCGCAATCCTTTTTGCACTAGTAATTGTTTTTCAATTAGCTTTTAGGGGCGTTTCATTGCAAGAAAATGGCTAGAAAGAAAAAAGAATTAACTGTTGAATGACAAGAGGTCGTTTACCAAATATATATAGGCTAAGGACCTTTAGTTTATTAATTTTTTTTTAAAAGTTTTATTATTAAATGATGCTTTTTTAAACCATTCTAGAATAGACTCTTTTGAAAACTCGAGGGCAAAATAGATAATAATGTTCAACAACCTTGTTGTCTTACGATGGATGCAAAGACGTTAGAGCTTTGGTGGACTGACAACCTGAGATCGCCGTCTTTAGATTAACATACCTGATTTTCCGTTGTAACCCTATATCGAGCATACTTTACTTTGCCCCTCGGGACCTCGCCCTTTTTGAAACGGTTCTATTACTGAACGATGATTTTAAATGAAATTGTACGACTACTTCATTTTCCCTTCGATCCACCTCTACCCTGCCTCTACGTTCTAAATCAAATTATTGTTTCGTAGAAACAAGTTTTTCATAAAAATAACACCGTAAATTTCACATACATCAAGAACAAAGAGCACTTGCCTCAAGAGTCTATGGGCAATATCTAAAATAGATAAAAACTTAAATTCTTTTAAGTATTCATAAATTACTATACGTAGTTTGTAGCTATTATTTACTGCTAAGTTTGAAACGTATTCAACGGAAATTCGATCAAATTGTATACGAAAGGTTTTTAAAAAGCTGACAATACGATTACATTAATATCTTAAATAACCACAGGTTTCTAACAATTAGAAACAGATTAACTTACCTGGACTTGAGTTTTTTAAATAAGCTCGTAACTATTCAAATAGATTGTAAAATATTATTAGAAAAGATACATTTTCAATTATCGCGCAAAATTCTCCGTGGCTACAAAACATTTTACATAGGCAACTCGAACAAATTCTTATTAAAACCAGGAATTATGAACTCCTGTTAAAACCCATAAAAAGAATGCAAAACAAGTCACGCTACTGAAAATAGACTTTTTCGAAAAGAAAAAGACTCGCTTTAAATGTAGCTACTTTATAATTGTTAATACAAATACCATTAATGAATAATTTTCGTGATTTTTAAACTCATATTTTGTCTTAAACCTAAATAACGCTAAATTAACAAAAATTGTATTTTAAACAAGTTGGGAAAACCAAAATATTACCTCTCCGAGTCAAGACGACTACTTACAAACTTATTTACCCAGATATGGAAATGTTTCTTAAGTTAAAATTTATGAAAAATTAAAGCAGTATACAAAGCATAGCAAATTTACTGTAAATCAGACGACATTTTACATCCAATAATGATATACTTGTACACATTAAAATCATCCGATGGGGGAAAAACGGGTCATCGGCGTTTTATAAATGACGCTAGCGCAATAAAGCGTGCAAGGTACCAAGGCTTAACAAAAATTGTAGGATAACATATTTATAGAGATAGATAACAACTTTTAAAATTAAAATTAGAAACTAACATATCTCTTAAAATTCTCGCGTGATCAACTGGTTTCACGCCAATTAAATAGCTATAGTCCCATAGAGCTATTCGTATTAATTCCTCCATGGTTTTTTCGCCAAGCTGAGAACTACGCGTTTTACGTCACGTTATCAAAAAAGCAGACTATTTTCTTTGAAGACCGCGCTAGCTCAGCGCTAAGAACCGTGACGTCAAAATTCAAAAACAAAATCCCTGGGCCGCGTTCAGCAACGCGAGGCTCTGCTGAACGCGACCCAGATTTCCACCATGATTATAAATCTAAGCCTAATTATTTAAAAGTGTATTTAACTTTCGGCTCACTCTGAACCGTTAATGTCTCTGCATACAGAAACGAAAACCAAACCCAAACTTTTACTTTTTGGTTCACTAGGCCTATTGACAAATAAGAGTTCATTTGACCAACATAGTAGCGTTGAACTTGTATTCACTTTAGAAAGGATTATGCTATAAACAGATGTAGTATAGCTTAAGTAATATATAAACATCCATTTTAAATAATAATATTAAAAAAAATCTTTGGAATATCAAAATGAAATAGAGCTTTAAAGCTACAAAAGTACTAAATGCATCATAATTACGAAAAATATTTCCACATATTCAGTTTATATTAAGAATAAAGGGAATATTATGGTTGTGTTGGATTTCTTTACACATCAAAACAAAACGAACTTCTAACGCAGCGCACTACTGTAACAACGGACGGACACATACAGACAAAAACATAGACTGCTTTTAACTCTTTCCGTATTAATTTTGAATTGAGAAACAAGATTATCTTAAATATTAAAATAAATATAATTAATATTTAATATTTTCTTCGTTAGTTATTCGCCTTATTGAACGTTACATCGTTTTAAAAAAGAACAATTAAACATTCTTGAGAGACTTGACTAATATTGGCGTTTAAAATGATGCATACGCCGGTTGCTTCGCCTTACTAAAATAGGTAGTATATAAGGGTTTCGAATCGCAGCCATGGATAAGAACAGCGCAATTGCGTGAACCTTTGGTGGAAGCCCCACCTTAGGGAGGCCGGACGTTTCTCGTAACCCTGGCCGATCGCCGCGTATGTCTTAACCTTAACGATGATGATGGAGTAGAAGCCAGGTGTGCAGACTGGTGTCCATGTGGGATGGACAAAAACAATGACCAGAAGATGGTGGTGTGTAGAAACCAGTGTGTACAGACTGGTGTCCATGTGGGATGGACAAAAACAAAGACCAGAAGATGGTGGTGTTAGAAACCAGGTGTACAGACTGGTGTCCATGTGGGATGGACAAAGAGCAGATAACGGTGGTGATTAGAAGCCAGTGTGGACAGACTGGTGTCCATGTGGGATGGACAAAGACCACAAGAGGGTGGGGATTAGAAGCCAGTGTGTACAGACTGGTGTCCATGTGGGATGGACAAAGAGCAGCAGATGATTGTGATTAGAAGCCAGTGTGTACAGACTGGTGTCCATGTGGGATGGACAAAGACCAGAGGCTGGTGATGTTAGACAGGCAATGGAGTAATAGCCTGTAAGTGTAATACAATTTTCGAAATTTCCGGAAATTGAGAACACGTTTGCTCCGATTTGCAAACTGCGAACGCGGTCACGTGGGTGTAACAACAGACAGACACACACACACACACACCCACACACACACACACACACACACGTTCTAGAACAGACACGTCGAAATTAGAACCTCTCCGTGACATACGTCACTCGGAGAGGTAAAAATTGTGTTAATCTTGTTTAACTATGAAAAGTAACATTACTGTTATGTTGTTTTATATGATATGAAAATGAACTCAGTTAAATTCAAATTAGTTCTGAAAATGGCGACACAGTTTTGGCCCATTCATTCATTTCAGAAAAGGATTAAATAGGGTTTTTGTCCAAGACATTTAAAATGTAAATCCAACTATTCGTGCATGTGTCTTCTACGTTTATGTACGGTCAGATTACTCTTCTGCGTACATTTATAGTCACACTGATCACATTCGAAGGGTTTTTCACCACTGTGAATGCGTTTGTGTTGGATCAAATTACTCTTCTGAGTGCATCCATAGTCACACTGATCACATTTCAAGGGGTTTTCACCACTGTGAGTGTGATAATGCGCGATTAAAAGATTCTTACGATTACTAGCATATTCACACTGATCACATTTGAAGGGTTTTTCACCACTGTGAATGCGTTGATGTATGATCACATTACTCTTGATTGTGCTGGCATAGTCACACCGATCACATTTGAAGGGTTTTTCACCACTGTGAATGCGTTTGTGTAGGATCAAAGAACTCTTCCGCTTGCACGCATAGTCACACCGATCACATTTGAAGGGGTTTTCACCGCTATGCATGCGTTGATGTATGATCAAATTACACTTCCACGTACTTTCAAAGTCACACTGATCACACTTGAAGTTTTTTTCTTTACCCATTCTAATGCGACGTTGTAGAGCCCTTTTATGTTCAGTTGAATATTTGAACCCTGTGGTACGTTTCTTCTTGACTTTCCCTACAGAAAATATAAAAACCATAAACATCATTTATAATTTAGCATCAAAAATACAATAACATTCAAGCGCTCTTCATAAAAAAATGCAGTGTTACAGAAAACAAGTTGGGAAACGAAAATAAACCTCTCCGAGCCGAGACGAATTTACTTTCTAAACACAGGACCATCAGGCAATGAGAAAAACCGGAAATGCATAGTTCAAATTGGCGGGATACTGCCAAGGTCATTTGTAAAGGTTTAAAGCGTTTAATAATTTCCTGTGCATCCTCAATAATTCTAATGAAGACCTAATATCAGAAGTATAATACTTCTATCACTTAAATGTGTATTTAACTTTCGATTCACTCTGAACCGTTTAGACCTCCTATAAGAGGACACGAAACAAGGTAAATTCTGGTTTAAAGCTAGGGTATCTTATTTCATGGACCCAATCGTTTCAACAGTTATAGCGAGATAAACTATTAACATCCATATTATCTAATGAAGTTGAAAAATACGTTCACACTATATATAAATGTAGTAAAGCTGAATTAAAAAGTAAACACCAAATTTGAAATGCTAATATAAAAGATGTTCTTGGAATATTGAGATGAAACAGAGCTTTATAGCTACGCAACTACTAAAAGAATCGTTATGCCGAAAATTATTTAAAATATTTCCATTTAATATTCTGCAAAAAGGAAATGTTATCGTTTTGTAAGAGATCTTATCATCCTACTCGCTTATTATTAACTTTGATAAGCGTGTAGTGTTTCGATTCGGATGCAATCTTCATTATTCGTTCTATATAAACTCTCACTTGTGTCATTACATAGAAAGAAGTTTATCTTAAATAATTAATTAAATATAACTGATATTAATTATTTAATCGTCAGTATTTTACGTTAATTATAGTTAAGATGAAACAGAGCTTTATAGCTACACAACTACTAAATGAATTGCAACCAAAAGATAGGAGAAGACAAGTTACAAATATTTATTCGTTCTTGATTGCACGTTTGGAAATTTTCCAGCCCAAAACAAGATGAAGAGGCGTCTCTTTATTTTTTTATTTTAGTAACGTCATTTAATTTCACATTAATTCTGAAAACGGCGGTTAGTGAACCAAGAGTCCTGTCCTTGACAATGCGCAAAGTTTCCGTTAATACAATTCAGAAAGGAGAAATTTAATGGATTCTTACGTAAACAGTTTCGTCAAATTCATTACAAAAGAGGATGAAAGATGGTTTTTGTACAACAAATTTAAAATGTTCATTTTAAGATTAAAAAGAAAATTTACATTGTCTAGCAGCCGTCAAACTCATCTATTCGTTCTTGTGACTTCTACGTTTATGTACTATCAAAGAACTCTTCTGCGTGCTTGCATAGTCACACTGATCACATTTGAAGGGTTTTTCACCACTGTGAATACGTTGATGATTGATCAAAGCATTCTTCCACGTACTTGCATAGTCACACTGATCACATACGAAGGGTTTTTCACCTCTGTGAATGCGTTGATGTGCGATCAATTGAACCTTCTGCGTGCTTGCATAGTCACACTGATCACATTTGAAGGGTTTTTCACCACTGTGAATGCGTTGATGCGTAATCAAATTACCCTTCTGCGTGCTTGAAAAGTCGCACTGATCACATTTGAAGGGTTTTTCACCACTGTGAATGCGTTGATGTGCGATCAAACTAATCTTCTGTGTACATTTATAGGCACAACGAGTACATTTGAAGGGTTTTTCGCCGCTATGAATGCGTTGATGCGCGATCAAATTACCCTTCTGCGTGCTTGAAAAGTCACACCGATCACATTTGAAGGGTTTTTCTTCGTTACCCTTCTTTGTGTGACGTTGAGGACCCCTTTTATATTCAGCAGAATATTTGATCCGAGTTGCACGTTTCTTCCTGAATTTCCCTACAGAAATTTATTAATGAAATATAAAAACGACACATACGTCATTTACAATATAGTATAAAAAATACAGTAACATTCAAGCGCACTACGAAAACTCATTGTTTTTTTTTAAAGTATGAGTAAACGACCTTATAAACAACAAGTTGGGAAACCAAAATAGACCTCTACGAGTCGAGACGTTGTTCTTAATTAAATATAATTTATATTGATTACTTTTATCGTCAGTAATTTAGCTTAATATTAGTTTAGCCATTCTAAGAAACGTTATTCCTAAAATCATTTTAAACATAGCTATTGTTGACGTTTCAATTCAAGTGTATGCCTCTTTAACAATTTTTGGAAAATTAGGGTATATAAGGCGATTGAATCACAGTAATTGAAAAGAAAGCCGGCAATTGCGTGAACCTTTGGTGGAAGCCCTGCCATTAGGAGGCTAGACATTTCTCGTAGGTGATCGCCGCGTACATCTTTACCCTAACAACGATAATGGAACTGTGAACGAGTTCCGGATATAGCATATACGTTTGCTCCGATTTGTAAACTGCGAACGCTGTGACAGACACGTCCAGTGTAATCAGTGAGCACAAAAATAGAGGAGAGCCGGAGAGACCAAATTCTCCGTCAGCCCCCCTTTCAAAAACGTTACCAGTGCCACTGGCTCTCTAGGAGCGTGGCGCACATGCGCAATCGGCGCAAGCGAGAGAGAAAAAAATCAGAGAAGTTTGTTTACGTTATTACGGCCGAGGCTTAAGTTTTACGGCGATACTCCGATACTCGTGCCGCTTCGTGAATCGCGCGTGCCGCGTGAGTGCTTACAGAGCCTCGGCGACGGTTATTATCAAATTTGTTTCATGTTTTTAATCTACTGACCCTTTCCAGTGTTTTATTTTTAACCTCTTAATATTCACAGAAAAATAATAAATATGGTTATAATACAGGGTTGCCACGGAATTTTCAGAACCATATTCCCTGACTTTTCCAGGTTTTCCCTGACCTTTTTCTGAGATTTTCCCTGACCTTTTTGGGCCGAAAGTGTAAATGTTTACAGCACGTTTTAAGTGGTTATAATTAAATAAACTAGATCTACATTAACCCTCCTCCCTTCATGTCCAACTACTATTACCCGGAGCTGTAAGGTTTATTGTAAACCCTAGCTCGTCATCCCACACGGAGCAAAAAAAAAAAAAAAAAAAAAAGTTTTCCAATGTATTTGTTTCACCAAAATTATTAAGTAACATTTTAACTATAAATAACAGTCCCAGAGATTTTTTGAAGGCATTGTACTTTATGGAAACAATTCTAGACATTTTTTGAAGGCATTTACTTTATGGAAACAATTCTAGGCATTTTTAAGGATTACTCTAGAGTTTTCTGTGTTAAGAGAGGATGAGGCGAAAACTTTCATTACTCTTCCGATACAGACTTATCCCCAGGGTGAGAAATAAGGAAATTTTTTAAACTGGTCATTTGACCAGTAGAGCTCAAGGGTTTTAATTAAAAAACTGGTCAATGACCACTTAATATTTCTACATACTGTATGAGCTGCACTGAAATGGATTAATTTCTATAATCCACTACTGGGAATTTATTTTTTACTAAAGAAGGGGAATTTAAAAAGTGGTCACGGTGACCACTGGACCCCCAGGCATTTAATAAATAAACTGCTCAAAGCAATTTTTAAACTGGTCATTTGCCCAGTGCCACCGCCTTATTTCTCACCCTGCTTATCCCCAGAAATTTTACCCACTAAAATCAAATTCCCCCCCCCTCTCTCTCTAACCGTATTTTCGGGTTATAGAGTGAATTTCCCTCTCAAAGGATCAGGTGTGCGCGAGGCAGGTGCGCGTGAGAACCATGGTGCCCGGCCGTTATAAAGTACCTTCCCCCTTCTAACTTTGACTCCTTTGGATTTGTGCTCCCTGGTGTAATACCTCTCCGTGACGACATACACGTCCAGTGTAATACCTCTCCGTGACGACATACACGTCCAGTGTAATACCTCTCCGTGACGACATACACGTCCAGTGTAATACCTCTCCGTGACGACATCGTCAAACGGAGAGGTAAAAAGGGGATGAACATAAATTGAATGGCAAGAGAAACCCTGGCTCGAAAGGACGTATTTTCAAATTCAACGGATGTTCGGAGAATCAAATGCTAATTACTGATGCTGCGTGCAGACAAGCTACCATTTTCTTTCGTTCTGGCACCCACTCTCTGTTGTCACATCTAGTTTTCACTTTGTTTCTCTACCTAGCAAAAGGCACCCTGAGTGCAACTACATCTTCTTCTTCTACTTCTGATAGAACGTTGTCTTCGTAAAGAAGAAGCAATGTCGAAGAAAAGTAAAGGCTTTGATCACGTACGCTTCAATAATATAAGCAGTATCTATATCTATATAAATCAAAGTCCTGACTGACTGACAGACTGACTGATAATCAACGCCCAGCCCAAACCGCTTGCCCTAGAAGGCTGAAAATTTGAAGGAACGTTACTCATAAGTAGTAGGCGCGTACTAAGAAAGATTTTTCCAATCCGCCGCCATCTTAAAAAATGGCGCCCAGAAATGTAAAAAACATTCTCTATGCAATTAAGTACGCGCGTTTCAACCGATTTCACAAATATTTAGTACACTGGTTTGCTTTAACCTTAAGACGGGCTGAATGGTATTTCGGGTTCGATTTTTCACCATCTTTTAAAATGGCGCCCAGAAATGTAAGAAAATATTCTCTATGCAACAAAGTCCGCGCGTTTCAACCGATTTCACAAATATTTAGTACAATGGTTTCCTTTAACGTATAGACGGGCTTAAAGGTCTTTTGGGTTCGATTTGTTGCCATCTTTTTAAATGGCGGCCAAAAACTTAAAAACCCTTCTTTATGGAATAATGTCCGCGTGAAAAGTAATAAAAAATATCCCGACGGGCTGACGGACTGTGCCGAGTGCCTTCGCTCCTTGGGTGCTACAAAAATATTAGTCATCAGTAAAATCTACACATTCTTTATATCATTTTAGGTGGAAGTTCTTATAACACGCGTGCGACGCCGCGGGTAACGGCTAGTAACTATACAAAAGTGCGCAACAATATGGCGTCATGCCACTGTTATTTGTTATTAAGTATTTACAACCACAACGATTGAAAATAAGCATCGCTTAGGGGGCTTTCGACCCAAGATTAGTTTTCATCTAAGTTTAAAGCGGAATTACGTCCAAAAGCAGGGAGGCCGTGTCTCCATCATTCGCGTTTTTCGGAGGGGGAAAAAATACATTCGGATTGTATTACGAGCAGTTAGTTAAATGAAATACGCGACTTTATAACGAGAAGGCGGAAATAGTTGCTTAGAAATGTGATATCTCAATCTAGGTCCTCAAGACTATTAAAGAATGAAATGACTTACCTGCAATTTCGGAACGAGGCGATGAGGTTTTACCACCTGGATTCTTTGGAGCGACATCTTCTAATGTCTCCGAGTTGGACACCGAACTATCAAGATGAACCGCAATTGGAACTTCGGGTAAATCGCTTTCCATAGAGACGGGGGTCAATTCTGATAGGTCATCTGGGTTGCGTTCAAGTTGAGGAACACACACTGGCACACTCAATGACTTCGGATCAACACGCTTCAGTTTTGGCAAGCACAGTCTCATAGTTTGATTTTGCTTATTGTAAGTTTTCTTTGTATCTGTCAAGATGATCGTGGATTGGTTATCATCAAGATCGTTTTCACGGGCTTCTTCTAGCGGATCGCTTTCGGCATTTGCGTCAAGAGAAAGATCCAAATGTTTTTCGGATTCAACATTCAATTCAGGAACACGAAATTTCTTCGATGGAGTTGAATTATCCTCAGTGTCCCCCTCTGTCGAGACACTTGGCGATTTACGATAAGAATCGTTAATGGTAATATTGTTTTCAAGAGGTTCTCGTGGAGAATCGCTCTCCGTGTTCGTGTCAGGAGACATTTCGAATGGATTTTCAACCTTAATTTTTGGTGAAGGCGCAGATAGAGGCAAACTGTCACTGTATTTCAGTTTAAGGACACACGGATTCGTTTTTCGCGTTATAAGCCCCATATTTTCAGTATTTTTCAAGGTAGTTTCGGTGTTTGTATTGCCAACCTCAGAAACAGGTGATTCTTGACTAATATTTTCTTTACACAGGTTGCCTTGGAAACTGTGCATCACAATAGGAAGGGATAAGTCCTGGCCATTATTTCCAGAATCATTTTCAAGAGGTTCGGTTTTCACTAATTCATCATTATCTAATTGATGTAATCCACTTTTCTCCTATTTTTTAAACAATTATTAATAACTCTCATTCTTAAAGCAATTCTCTTTCCAATCGACTATGAAAGTGAAGGATGTTCCATACCATCAGATCTTTGATTCTATTTTCCAACTCTTTATTGACCCTATTGAGTCTTTCAATTTCGTCTATTTGCTTATTTATCGTTAATGATGTTTTCACTCTCTCTTTTGCCATTTTTGAAATTAAAACATTGCACTAAACAAAATGAGATTCCATTACAAAACAATCTTCGGAGTTTCTTTGGCTGAACGTATTTTAAAGGGGCAAGCGAGAAAAAGGGGAAGATGATGACACGCAAGAAGGGGATCAGCAACAAAGGCCCTCGTCGGGTTTCTTTGTTAATAAAGAAACGAAGGACGTGTTGCCAATCCCCTTAGCTTTGTGCCAATCCTGATAGGTGTTTTCACCAATAACCTTAATTAATTAACCCACTCATAGAGTTTGGTTCTATTTAAAGGGACACCTGATTCAACAACTGTCCATTTAAAGTTTCTCATATCTCTGTGCTTAATTTCACACTGCTAAAAAACCCCTATGCTTTGAAAATACCTTGGCTTCCAATTTCCTAATTCGATCAGCTCTAGCTTTTACTTCAATGATTAGATCATCTTTGCTCAAGTGATCATAGTTACAATCTTCCTCGTAGTCCATTTCCTAAAAACAAAGTTTTCGTCATCTTCAGTTTGTCTTAAACAAGGAATATTGCAATAATTGCGCAAAATACCTCTTTAATTGCCAACCTTTGAAGATTTACTAAACTCATTTCGGAATTTTGTAAAGAGAGTTGGTGAGATTGTAAATCTACCCTAAAATAAAATAATTTTTCAAACTGAAGGTAAATCAAAAACGGACAAGTTAAGTTTCCCCTTTCATTGTAGCTTTCGCTATAAAAAGCTAAGAAAAACATAGCGATGCTTAAACTGTGCCACTTTTGTTCAAGACTAGGGATTTTCTCAAGCACATTTTCTGAATACAACTACAACTAGCTCCGTATAAATTATTTATTCTGCTAGCATTTTTAATTTTTTAAACAGCAAGAAAGATCTATTTCTTTTCAAGGTATAATAGTTTAAATAGGTTTGGATCCGTTATGCCTTGTTGACATGATCCAAGTTGCATTATATTCATCACTTACCAGTTTAAACGTTCGACCATAACACGACATTCTTTAACAAATTCCATCACTTTTTGTACAGTTTCCCTGTTAAGATTATATACGTAACATTTTAATAATAATAAAAAGTATGGCCATAAACAAAGATTTAGTGTTAAAAAGGGCGTTTCCCCTCAGTTTAATATACATTCTTACCAGGCAAGGCTTATATTAACGTTGTTTTGCTTTCACAGTTACTCACACTGTTCTGTTTTTGGGGTTAAAAAAAAAGAGAAAAAGCTTCAACCTTTATTAAGAGCTTTTCTTGTATATAGATAGTCTTTTTAATAAAAAATACATTAAAGCCTTTAAAGGAGGAGCCGTTACCGTAACAAAGGAATTCACAACAAAGTACAAACGCCAAAAAAAGAGAACGTCTAGCAGACAGCTTTTTTCCTAACCGCCGTCAATCAGTCTGGGAAATAAGGATATTTTTTAAACTAGTCCTTGGAGTACAGGGTGGGAAATAAGGATTTTTTAAACTGGACATTGGGCCAGCCACCCCCTGGTCTGGAATAAATAAATTGATCCATGACCATTGACCAGTACGCGTCGTCTGCTAAAATGAAGCAGTGGATAATTAAAATAGTTGAGATAACAACTGGACTCTGGTTACCCAGTTACCCTTGAATTTTATTAGTGGTCAAGTACACCACTGACCCCCCTCCGATTTAATTTTTAAACGGGCCCAAGCAATTTTTAAACTGGTCATTCGCCCTATGCCGCCGCCTTATATCCCACGCTGCTTGGGACCAGTGACCCCCCTAATGTCCGAAATAATAAACTGGTTTCTGGACTGGCCCCCACCTTTGTTCTTAATAAACTGGTCCTGAGGACCAGTAACCCTCACTTCTTGAATTTTAAAACTAGTCCAAGCAATTAATAAACTGGTTTTGAACCAGAGGAAGTGTGCTGAAGACTGCTGTCACTGCTGTGGAGTGAACTGTGGTTCTCTAGAAGTAGCAGTATCATGTCGAGAAAATATCGGAGATTCTGCCAGACTTGGACCGCAAAAACTATCTATGACAATTTTCAAAAGAAAACTAAATATTTTTGTAAAAGTAGGTATTTTGCGATGAAATCAATTCATATGTCTTCACTCACAAATCACTCGTTCCAATAAAGAACTAATTACAATACAGAGCTAATTAAAATACAGGTTTTTGAGCGGAAAAAACCTTAAATCTCCCCCCCCCAACGGTGAATTACCTTGAAATTTAGCATAAAGATACTAATTGAGCTCCACATTCGAATTATCCTTGTCTCGTTAATTGCAACTCGGTCATTCTAATTCTAAACATGTTTTTAAGGTACAAAAAAGCTTTCATTGTTTAGTTTATATACAGAATCATCAGATTGCAAACTTAACCCAATAAACGTATGATAAAATAAACTTGACAATATGAACAAACAGTAGTATTCAGCCATTAAACCTCTATACGTGAATACACCTACTAAGTACTAAAAAAAAGTGAGCATGAATTCAACGGTAAAGTTAGCGACAATTTTCCTGTATCTGTGTAGACAATAAACACTAAATAGACTTGCAGACCACCTCTATGAAATATCTTCGTGATATTGTTTAAATTTTTTTACAACTTTCAAATTCAGTGTAACAATACTTAAAGAGTGGTTAATCATAAAACTAAATTGTTACGGGCCCAGAATAGGACGTTCTTAACAGGCTTAAAGGCTACGGGTTCACTGCATTACCAGTCTATAGAAGAACTCAATCAAACCAGGCAGCCAATATATTTAGATTAAAATTTCATCAGAATCATCACTGAAACGGTACTAAGACATTATACAGAATGCAAACTTATCCTAATAAACGTATGATAAAATATACGTGACAATATGAACAAACAGTAATATTCAGCCATTAAACCTCTATACGTGATTGGTGATACACCTACTAAGTACTGAAAAAGCAAGAGCATGAATTCAATGGTAAATTTCTGATTAGCGACAATTTTCCTGTCTCTCTTGTTTCTTTTGAAATCATCTACTACCAGAGCTGATGACGAAGTTAAAGTAATTAAAGACGCAAATGACGATCCAGGACCTTTAGCAAGTACTACGCCAAAACCTGAAGAAACTTCAGACAGTGGTAATGAAAGTTCCGAGGAGTCTGGTGGCAAAAATGGAACTCGTTCGAAAGAAGAAAAGCTCAAACGTTTGGAAAAGCGCTTGGAACAATTCGAAAAACGTATCCAAAATCGCCAGGAAAAGGTTATGAAAAAATTTGAGAAGAGATTGGCAAGAATTGAGAAAAATATTGAACGTAATTTGAAACAACTTTCCGGTATGAGGGTCAGTTTTGCCGTGGAAGCAACGAAACTAAATAATACCTTGAAGAAATTTAAAAGGGAGATGAACAATAAAATTAGTCAATTATTACAGTAAGGGAAGATATAATTACTGTAATTTCAGTTGTAATATTAATTGATGTTAAATAAAGCCTTTGAGACAATATTGTTACTAATAAATTTTACTATCAGTTCGCAATGGTTTTATGAATAACTAGCAAAATCATATTATTATTACTACTTTTAGAAAAAAGGGTCGGCGTTGACCGTTAAGACATTTGGTTAGTTCCGGCCGCCATTTTAATATACTGCAGTATATTTAAAGCACACAACCAGAGAGCCGTATGGTAATTATTCGGTTATTAAGGGTGCTTACATCATTTCTAAGAATGGAAAGTTTTCTTAGAGATTACCTAATACAATTGTAAAGAACAATATTTATTCAGAAAATAAAAACATTTGTAGTACAACACATTTAGTAAATGTTCTTTCCAAGTTTGCTGAGTATCCTTAACTATAATCCATTTTATTATTCCTAGTGATTACTACGTTGATGTCGGATTAAATGGCTCTTCCGTGCGCTGCCATATTCACAATGATCACATTTGACTTTCACCTCTGTGAATGCGTTGATGTCTGAACAAATCACTATTCCGTGTGTAAGAATAATCACACTGATCGCATTGAAAGGGTTTTTCACCAGTATGAATGCATTGATGTCTGGTCAAATCATTCTTCGTCGTACTTGCATAGTCACACTGATCACATTTGAAGGGTTTGTCACCACTGTGAATGAGTTGATGTGTGATCAAATTAATCTTCTGCGTGAAGGCATAATCACACTGATCACATTTGAAGGGTCTTTCGCCGCTGTGAATGCGTTTGTGTTTGATCAAATTACTCTTGTTCTTGCTACCATAGTAACACTGTTCACACTTGAAGGGTGTTTCACCACTGTGAATGCGTTGATGTCTGATCAAATCATCCTTCCGCGTACTAGCATAGTCACACTGATCACATTTGAAGCGTTTTTCTTTGATATCCTTTCGAATGTCAAGTTCGAGCTCCCTTTCATTTTCAGGTGAACATTTGTATCGAGTTGAACATTTTTTCTTGGATTTTCCTACAGAAAGGAAATAAATTAAAACTTCATATGATATCAAACAACTCGAATCACAAACATTTCAATGTTCAAAGGCAATTGATATAACAGGTTATGCTTAGGCTTAAAAAGACACTAAGGCAAACAAAACAAGTTCAGAAACAATAATCGATGTCCGAGTCGAAATAGCGGTTTTCAAATATTTGACCTTACCAAACCTAATATACGCGTTGAGAACGTGGAAGATTCAAACTTGATCCCACGTTAGACACTTGTGTAATACAGAATGCAAACTTCCCCGTAATAAACGTATAATAAAATATACGTGACAATATGAACAGCCATATTCTGCCATTAAACCTCTGTAGGTGCATGATAACACCTACAAACTAGTGAAAAAACACAAGTACGAATTCAAAGGTAAAGTTAAGCTTATCGACAATTTTGCTGTCTCTCCTGATGTTTCTGCTGAAACCAACTAGCACCAGAAGTGATGACAAAGATGAAGTTATTAAAGAAGCAAATAAGATTCAATGCAATAACATATTAATCAATTATTAGGGTAACATTTTTATTCTTTAATAGCGAAGATGATATTCCATTTTTAATATAAATATTGTTAATTATAGTCAAATAAAGGGCTATATTCAATATTTTTGGTGAAGGATTTATAAATAACTAACACAAACATAGTATTACTACTAGTTTCCCGTTAAGACGTTAGGCTAGTTACATTTCACAATTTTATAATACGATAAGAAGTGATGACGAAGTAAATAAGGAAAGAAGCAAATTATCATTAATCAATTATTATGGTAAAAATATCATTCTTTAATAGCAAAGATATAATTACTGACAGGATAAACTATTTGTCATATAAAATATTGTTAATTATAGTTTTAAAAAAAAGGTTACATTAAATATTGTCGTGAAGGTTTTATAAATAACTAACACAAACATCGTATTACTACCAGTTTTCCGTTAAGACGTTAGGCTTGTTACATTCCACAATTTTGTACAAACCATGTGGCCTGCCCTGTGACTATTCCGTCGCGATAGCTTTTTAGTTTTTTATAATTTTTCTATGAACGAAAACATTTTGTTAGTGAGCATCTACTACAGTTGTCAAAAACAGTAATATGTGAAACTAAAATGAAAACACGTTGCGAATTAACACATTTTGAAATGGTTCTTTCCAAGCAGGGTTCGTACGAAATTTTTACATTCAAAATTCCTGACTTTTCCAGGTTATCCCTGACCAAATTTTCGCAATATCGCTGACCATTTTAAGGTATTTACCAGAGCCCACTTTTCACACCTGGCTCATATTTAGCATTGCTCGAAGCATGGTTTGATATAAGTAGGTAGAAAAGGGGGGTTCTAACTCAGTGGTATTCAATGGTATCAATGGTATCGATGGTATCGACGCCATTTTTTTTTCTGGGCGCCATTTTTTTTTTTTTTTCTGGGCGCCATTTTTTTTTTTCCGGGCGCCATTTTTTTTTCTGGGCGCCATTTTTTTTTTTTTTTTTTTTTTTTTCCGGGCGCCATTTTTTTTTTCTGGGCGCCATTTTTTTTTTCCGGGCGCCATTTTGTTTTTATTTGGGCTGGAATTTTGAAAATGTTAAGTCTTATCTGACTTCAATCAAAGTTCGTTGAGATATTCAAAATCCCGGGCTTCAATCATTTGCTGATAAGGCAAGCAATCAAAGATTAGGTAGATAAACCACAGTTATGATATATTAGAAAGTGAACGTCTTATATACTAAGATGTTTTGGGAATGGTGACAGACGGCATACATTCTGATTCAAACCTTAATATTAATTTATGCATACCATTAATAATAATTATTTTGACTTAACAGGGTGCAACGCACGCTAACTTAAATAATTGTCGAAGAAATAATTAATATTAATTATATTTATTTAAATATTCAAGAAAAACTGGAAACTCAAAACACTTTCTTCAAAACTTTGACACGAAATTTGAAATTGTTAAGCCTTTGCGTGGGTAATTTAAATCTCGGGTATAAAACCAAACCAACTTAGCCAACCAAACCTACCCCACTGCGAATATTCTATGTAAATCTCTACACTTACCCCGAAGTTGATATTTTCAAATCTCGCGCCAAAGCGGAATTGGGATCGGAATTCCTGGTGTCTGTCCAAAGTGTTTGTTTAGGAACTTTAGAGCTTTAGTCGACCTCGGGATGAAGCCAATTAACTAATATATTTAGCTAAATTAAATAATTGTCGAAGAAAATAATTAATATTAATTGCATTTATTTAAATATTTAAGAAAAACTGGAAATTCAAAACACTTCAAAACTTTGACACGAAATTTGAAATTGTTAAGCCTTTGCGTGGGTAATCTAAATCTCGGGTATAAAACCAAACCAAACCCTTACCTACCTATTCTATTCTATCGTGCTTGAAAGTGTTGTTCAATGACTAAATCGTGCGTGAAAGTGCTGTTAAATGAATAAAAAGTCGTTGAAAGGGTTGAGAAAAAGATGGTTGAACTTGCTGATAAATGACTAAAATGTGGTTGAAAGGGTTGAGAAGATTGGTTGAACTTGTTGATAAATGACTAAAATGTGTTGAAAGTGTCGTTAAATGACTAATGCATGATAGAAAATGTCGTTAAATTACTGAAAAGCGGTTGGAGGTGTTGTTAAATGGGTGAATTTGGTTGAAAGTGTTGTTAAATGACTAAATCGTACGTGAAAGTGCTGTTAAATGAATAAAAAGTTGTTGAAAGGGTTGAGAAAAAGATGGTTGAACTTGTTATAAATGACTAAAATGTGGTTGAAAGTATCGTTAAATGACTGAAATGTGGTTGAAAGTGTCGTTAAATGACTGAAATGTGGTTGAAAGTGTCGTTAAATGACTGAAATGTGGTTGAAAGTGTCGTTAAATGACTAAAATGTGGTTGAAAGTGTCGTTAAATGACTAAAATGTGGTTGAAAGAGTCGTTAAATGACTAATACATGATAGAAAATGTCGTTAAATTACTGAAAAGCGGTTGGAGGTGTTGTTAAATGGGTAAAATTTGGTTGAAAGTGCTGTTAAATGACTAAATCGTGCGTGAAAGTGCTGTTAAATGAATAAAAAGTCGTTGAAAGGGTTGAGAAAAAGATGGTTGAACTTGTTGATAAATGACTTAAATGTGGTTGAAAGTGTCGCTAAATTACTAACACATTAATGGAAACTTCGTTAAATGACTATTTATTTAAGTGGGTGTTGCTTGTCTCCGAAACAAAACATACGAATAATAAGAAAACTTGGTAAGAACTGATTGTAAATATAAGTTATAAGCTGAATATTAAGCCTCGGATCTCTGTTTACAGTATATGGTAGTAGATATGCAATATTTCACCTATCAAATAAATTCAACTCACCATTTAAAACCATTCCGGAGGAGAATTAAAATGTTTAGACTGGTTTACATGTGGTGGTGGTTTGAAATATCTAGATATGTGAATGGACACGTTGCCGGCGATAAAAAAGAACCGATAAGAAATATGGAATCTTCTATCGATAAGATATGTTTCCACGTGGTAGGAAAATTTCCAGATAGTAAACTAGAACCGAAACTAGAACTATTTATCGATAAGATATCTTTCCACGTGGCGACGGAAACCAGAACCCAAACTAGAACTGTTTATCGATATCTTTCCACGTGGCGACGGAAACCAGAACCGAAACTAGAACTGTTTATCGATATCTTTCCACGTGGAGGGGTAAACCAGAGCCGATAACTGAAACAAGAACTGTTTATCGATATATTTCCACATGGCATGGGTAAACCAGAACCGATATCGTGCTATTTCCAAACTTATCGATGTCTTGGAGATCTTATCGGGCTTATCAAAGGTTTCTCAAGTATAAAAACTCCTGCACGTGGCGATAAGATATGTTTCTACGTGGTAGGAAAATTTCCAGATAGTATAGTAAACCAGAACCGAAACTAGAACTATTTATCGATAAGATATATTTCCACGTGGTGGGGGTAAACCAGAACCGATAACGGAAACAAGAACTGTTTATCGATATCTTGCCACGTGGTGGGGAAAAACCAGAACCGATATCGTGCTATTTCCAAGCTTATCAATGTCTTCATCGAGTGTTATCAGACTTATCAAAGGTCTTTGAGTTTATCGGGCATAAAAACTCAGGCACACGATGATAAGATCATTCTACGGCTAACCCAACTCTCTCCAGCAACTAAAGTACCAGCAGGACTCTCTCTCTCACCGCAGGAAACTCTACGCTATGTAAGTACACTCTCCGGAGTCTAAAATTCTATCCTTAATTAAATATATATATAGAACATGACCTTTTAGAATATTTCTAGAGATAGGTTTAAATTATGTGTGTGTGGATTTTAATTAATTTGTTTTTCTCTAATTAGGGACACCACCAATATCTTCGAAATATCATCCACGAAGTCCGTCTCGGTTACTCCTGACTGTAAAGTTAGACTAGGCTTAACGGACGGTTCAACCGGCATCACGTTGACGGAGGCTGAATATTATCAACTCTACGGAATGCGGGAACAAGTAACCAACTATTTCCTGAATGATGGTGCTACACCCGTCGTCTTCGTTCTTTGATGGGTCGAACCTGAAACGTATCGAACTGAATATGTACCAGGATTGGAAAGTACTCAACATTCGTGAGATGAGGGCGGGAAGTGGTGTAAACTACGGAACACTCTACCCGACCAGGATTGGGTTTGCAATTGGAGCCGTCCTTTGGGGAAACTTTTGGAGAAGCACGATCAAGTGGTAACATTTCTAAACGCCGCTAAGCGCGTGTCCTCGGAGGTCGACGAGATTGTTAAACAACAACTGACCAAGTACATAAAGGATGCCTGCAACGGTTGTATCATATCCCACGGATCTCAGCTACAACACGAGTGCATGACTATGGACTGGATTGAACGCGTGAATTTACATTACGAAAATGCTGTTAATAATTTAGATATCAATGTAATTATCCAATTGTTTATAATTCAACATTTTAAGTATGGAATTTTGTAAAAGAATTGCTTCAAATGTAATATGTTATTCAAAACTTGCTTTATGAATAAAACTTGAAAATATTGAAGTCTTATCATTTATAATGAATAATTAAATAGGTTAGTTTAAATTAGGCCTAATTTTTTTGTGAATTAGAAGGTTCGCATCCTCGAAATGACTAAAAATGTAAATTTCGCACATTTTATTAATGTTTTACGGGGTCCATCTCCACATGCTATAATTATATCGCGGACTTTCTATAACTACGTCTGACCTCGATTGTCTAAACGTGAAAGATTTATATCAATATAATATGGTTGAAAATGTATTTAAGACGAGTTGTATCTTTAAAACCATTCCGGAGGAGAATTAAAATGCTAAGACTGGTTTACACGTGGTGGTGGTTTGAAATATCTAGATACGTGAATAGACACGTTGCCGGCGATAAACAAGAACCGATAAGAAATATGGAATCTTCTATCGATAAGATATGTTTCCACGTGGTAGGAAAATTTCCAGATAGTAAACCAGAACCTAAACTAGAACCATTTATCGATAAGATATCTTTCCACGTCGCGGGGGTAAACTAGAACCGAAACTAGAACTGTTTATCAATATATCTTCCACATGGCGGGGTAAACCAGAACCGATAACCGATATCACTCACGCTATTTCCAACTTATCGGGCTTATCGATGTCTTCATCGAAACTAGAAATCTTATCGGGTTTATCGATGTTTTCATTGAGACTAGAAATCTTATCGGGCTTATCAAAGGTCTCCGGTTTATCATGTATAAAAACTCCTGCACGTGGCGATAAGATCATTTTACGGCTAACCCAGCTCTCTCCAGCAACTAAAGTACCACAGCAGCGGAATTCAGCAACTATAGTCCCGCAGGAAACTCTACGTTAATGTAAGTACACTCTCTGGAATCTAAATTTCTTTTAGTTTGTAATTATATACATAGTGCATGACCATAGTAATTTAAATTACTTAAATTAATATATATTAAATTATGTACAACTAAAATTGCTCCTAAATCATCTTTAATGTAAGTATGATTTTTTTATATGTTAAACCTGATATTTACGTATAACCTCTATTTCTTTCGATATTATATTTTGTTCTCTAGTATACTAGATCTTTCTCTCTCAATATTTTATTTTGTTCTCTGGGTATTTTATATACGATATCTTTCTCTCGATTTCAACAGGGATACACTCAAGGAGAGTTGGAGAAATTGGGATTCGGCACTGTACCCGTTAGTGGAGAATTGGAGTGCCCCTATTGCGAGGGCGAGTTAAAGGAGTCCCCCGATTGCGGAAAACTTAACCACTATTGCATTTCACCGGAATGTGAAAGATTTCGGAGGGTCGTCCTTGTCCAGAGGAAAACCATCCTGAGGATTCCAACACCGCCGAGTCTCGGCACTTATTGGACGCCCGGAACCATTGCGCTGAATGCGGGCAGTATAAGCGCGTCATTAAAGTATTTGTCCATGTCGGGAGTGGGTAAAGGAAAACGAATGATGTATTTCAATTGTTTTGATTAAAAAAGAACATTTTGCACCGTCCTTAATGTGTATGCATACATTTTTTTTTAAACTATTTTAAATCTGATGTTTTCATTGTTATTTACAAACATTCCATATCTACAGCTTAACACAGCACAGCCGCGCATTTATCACGATGTCAGAGATTAGGCGTATTTAAAAAACATTTACTCTTGACTTCTATTTCAAAGCCAATAACCTAAATTTCTATAAGATGTTATGGTGCAAACCCTAAGGCTTGACAATGAATTCCTAGAAGAGACGCCTTACTCTTAACCGAGATACATTAAAACCTGTAAATTTCTGATTTT
>JAEQBA010003853.1:0-78264 GCA_019434445.1 Phalangium opilio | reverse complement strand
AAATCCATTATTTTAAGAGGTTTTCTTTAAGACTATGCCTTATTTTCGCCAAAAGATCATCATTTTAAATTTGAACGGGGAATTTACTTCTAGTTAATAGACTCCGATATAAAAAATTCAGAGTAAAAAAAATGTGGGCTTTGAAGTTTATCTTGTATTCGGTTTTTTGCAACGATCGCAACATGACTAAGGCATTTAGGCCTTTTAGGGCTTCGTTAACCAGCGAAACTAGAACCATGTAAATTTTATACATACATTTGCGCTTATGTTTCGATTCTCGTTTCGACAATAGCTTCAATGGAACGGTTTCGTTTTCTGATTTGCAAATATTAAAATAGTTATTTGCAGTTTATGATGATAATTTTCAATGTTTGTTATGGCGTTTCTCGTAGGTTCACTTTGCGCAGAATCCCGGTGGCGTAACCAATGGAAAGAGCTCGTCTTACTTATCAGTGCCAAAATTCTCTAATCAGGTGACCGATGAAGGGATGTCCACCGCTGTTTCTTCTTACCTTCTTATCAACAGAGACTCTCTGTTAGTCGTTCAGGTGTGTAACGGAATTCTATTATGGTTATGTTTTGCACGCTACCTTTTCATAATATTATAATAATGTAATATTATCACCACCTCTATGGCTGGTGCGTACGGTTCAAAGGTTAGATATAGCCAGGCCCGCAACATAGTTGGTTCAAACCGGGCTTGGTTCAATCTCTCCGTTACAAAATGAAAGGATTAATAACCACCATAAAGTATTAGCATATCTCAAAACTGAGCTCCAATAAATGCCTTAATTGATTATTGATTTTCCTCTGAAATTTGAAACGGGTTGACCCCGTGGGCGGTTTAATTTTAAGTGAGCTCGAACCTGAATTTGCCCTAATTTCTCAGTAATAGTCGAATAGGAATTATACCCAACCGAACGTTTATTTGTGGAAAGCCAAGGCTAAAAGTTCCATATTCATATAAGCATAAGTTTATGAGATATATCCATAAGTATGACACTACCTATACTTCGTAATGCTAGAGACTTACAGCTCGAGCTAGTTCGAGAACGACAAGCGAGAATTGAAGTCCTACACTCGGTGGTTTATTTTCCAGGATTTCCATCTAGGTCCTATTTAGTCTGTACTAAGCCTTTGACAGCGCCTCAAAAGGGGTCGCTTTACCTCGAATCTATGACCTACCTCAATCACTTCATGACAAGCTCCAGTTTGTAACGAGTGACAAACTTATGGGAACATATCTTATGAACTTATAATATTATTGAGATAATGGAATAAATGATTTATTTATTTAATGAAAAAGCTACGCTGCTCCGGGACATGAGTTCTGATTAAATAATTAGTTCGAACACGTTCGAGACCTTGTTACGTTTAAATTAAAAAAAAATTTAGTCGCGTGCATGTCTTAAATATACAAAAGTAGTTCCACTATATGTTTCAGGCGTTTACCCCGTATTAGGCACTATCAACGAAGAGAGTCGTGTCATGAACGGATACAGCGACGTCACTCTGGTACCCGTTGACAGTCGCAGCGTTAGCCCCACTCAGGAACCACCTCAGAGTAAGTAATAAAGGATCGTGATTCAAGATGCTAAAAATGAAGACGATTGAGACGAGGAAACTTCCAAAATGGACCGAGAATCACCCGAAGATTGCAGTCAAGTCGATGAAGGACGGAATACAGTTAACATCAAGGATACTCAACCCTTGCTAGGAATGAGGACCAATAAAGGTTTGATGAATTGCGTTATTTTTTCTCTTTCTCTTAATTATTGGCATGTAAGTATGAAGTAGCGGAAAGTGGCTTTACCTATCTCTTATGTGACTATTATTGTGTTGCATTATCATAGAATAGAGCTATCTGATTTGTGACGTAAGGTAAAACGTCATGGGCTTAGCTTTGGAAATGGGTGGCCATGTTTGATACCGCTTTGGTTCTATGGGCAAATAGCATGGGTGACGTCACACTAAGGCTTCTGAGAGAGAGCTCTATTGTTGGGCGCCAAGGGACAATTTTGGGCTGCTCAATGTCAGCACGGTTTACCTAACTTATACGGGCACTAGATGACTGTTTTCTTTGTAATTGTCGATTTTTCGCATGGATAAGGTCAATGATAAGCTCCTTAGCAGACAAATACTTAACGCATTATGGGGTTATGACGTTGTAGTTGCGATCCGCGATGAGCATGTCGTGTTTTGTGGTGCCCATTAACCGGGTTTATTTGCGCCTTTTCCAAATATTTCGGTCTGTTTTTGACGCGTTTATTTGCTTTGCATGATGAAGATTGCTGAAGTTTTGAAAACAATATTGATTTAGAGTGCCTTTCATTAAGTAAGTTTAATTAAAATTTTTAATTAATGACAGTTAATTAAATGTCATATTTATCGTTTCAGAATCAAGCCAAATTTAATCAGATACGATAAATTTTGCGTCATACACGCGAAGAACAAATTATTTTTCTTTTCCCTTTTTCGAAAATATGAAGCAAATTGGAAAAGTTTTACACAGTTAATTAATAATGAATAATTAATTACGAAGCGATGGGTAGGTAGTTTTTGGAAGAAGAAAACGTTTCCAAGTACATTTAGAGGTCCAAATCCCGTCAAATCACTCTCGCTTATAAAGGATTAATGGCACGGGCTGTGCCTTAAAACTAAAACACACACAAATCCACACACAAATAATAACGATCCCAAAAATTAATAGATTTACGTCATCGGAAAATTAATTAAAATTCGGAGAACAATGTAATTAAGGAAGAAATCTTGTTGGTTTATAAATACATTGAACGCTGTGCTGTCAGAGAACTATTTTGTACGTCAAGATGTTTGTACATAAATAATAGCGCGTAGAAAATAATCTACCATGCAGAGGATTTGAAAATATGATCTACAAGTTGAAGTCACGTCCACGTCTTTAGAGAGTTTGAGAAATTTGCTTTGAAACCTCTCAATTAATTAAACATAGTTTTAAAGACAAAGATCCCGCAAAAAAGGATTCTGAGAACTGAAAACCCACCATCGAACTAACAATTAGCGACCGTGCCGATGTCGACATTGTCGGCCTTTTAAAATTTTGAGGGCTTCTTTGTTAACTTCTTCTAATTTTCAGTTCGTCAATAATCCTTTACATTAGATCCCACCCTTTAACACGTACAAGTTCTTGCGAAATTTAGACATAATGCTATTAAACTGTAGCGTGTCTAGAGCAGGGAGAAAAAAGGTAAGATGGAGTGGTTATGAACGATGATGGGCGACCTGCGCACTGCACTGAAACACCCCTAATGTACCTCGCGCACGCCCCCACCCTTTCGTAGGCGATTGTTAAGTGCTGCCGCGTAGCGCCATTGTATTTGTATAAGAACTAGCTTAATTTTAAGACAATGTGGGGGTCCTTTACGATTCCCTACTGTACGACCCTACCTAAACGCCCAAAGAGGATGTGGGGAAGTTGAGGTACACAGGCAACTATATAGGTATGGTGGTTTACCACTCAATCCCTCTCTCCTTCAAGTCTAGAGTGATCATCCATGTTAAAACTCTTTCGGTTAATTTCTTAAACTCTCTATTAACTGAGACAGACAAAGATGTTGTTGCAGTTGTCAGTTGATTGAAGTAGATATAGTAGATTGGATTGGTTCAATTAGTAATCTAACCTTTCTGTCAAAGAAATGACTACCGATTATAAACTATACGAAATTCAGTTGCTCTTTGGAGAGTTTTATTATAACTTCGGTTCTTGATTTACTTCTGAAGCCGTGTTTTCTAGAAATAGGATAACGTAAATTAATATATCTTTAAATTATCTTAATTGATTATCTGAACCGCTTGAATATTGTGAAGACTACACCGCACCGAGAAAACTGTTTGTTATTAGGTTATTTATGGACTTTTCCATGTTTCTAAAAATAAGCTCTTTACCCTGCCTGAATGACTCGCATACTTTGTAAAATAATCAATAACAAGCTTACATTATTAACACACACACTGTATATTAATGAAATTACGAGATATTATAATAAAGTTGTCGTTTTTGTTTTTCCAAGAAAAATATAAGACAGCAAAAGTATGTTGTTGTTTATTTATTTATTTATTTATTTATAACCCTGGGTTGGTTCAACTCGGTGCAAAGGTATTATCAAGAAAAAAGATATCTAGTTTACTAGGGAGAAGGTATAAGATGCCTAAGTATTCGCGCGCCATAGTCCCAGTCCCCCTTTCAAAATACAAGGGGGCGGGGGACGTAAAAGGAGGCCGGGCTATTTCGCCTCTCCTTAGTCGGAAAATACGTAATTTTCGTCATGGGCGTCGCGCTGAGGTGAGTCTTCAAGAACCAATGAGATGCTGGTTGTAATTTAGAGGCGGGGATTAACTCCGGACCTACGTTTGGACTGGAGATAAAGCTAAAAATGTGGCGTCGAATTTATATCTTCTCCCTAGTAAACTAGATATCACTTCTTGGTATTATGGTTAACTAACGAATTTCGCGCAGAGTTTTCTATAGGTCTCTACACTTAGTAAGGGAATAAATAGAAGCGAGATGTGGAATTCTTACCTCCAGGTGTTGATACTTCGCGACGTAAGCTGGCAACGCTTGCTGACATTAATAGACTATTTCAATGTAAGTAAGAGGGAAAGACACTATCCCCCTTTTTTGTAGCCTGCGCTGTAATCTTTTTGTAACATGAGAGAGCGCAGAGACGGATGGCAACGTATCAACCCCCTTGTATTCCCTGATGCCGATTGTTGCCTACCCCCCTTTTATAATGTCGAAAATGGATATTAAACAAGCGACGAATTAAAGATTCCACGTGACCCTTCTATTATGTTTCCTGGATTAAACATTGATTGAAAAGAAGATATTGAGTATTATCTTACGCAATCTTAGCCTTTAATTCTGGCTCCTTAGAAATTGTATAACAGGTGTACCCAAAGGATTCTATACATAGCTTATAGACACGGTGTGCTCACTGAGAACTATGGAATCCCCTTTCTTGTATTATTGATTATTACAGACTTACTAAGCCCCTTTCCAAAGATATTCAAGCAGATATATAATAATGTTTGGCATGTAGCCTATACAGGGTGTTTCTGATAAGTCTGCCATAAATTAAGGGGGATGTTCCATGGGTGCACGATTTTGAGTCAGAAATGTAACTAACTTCTATGACCTTTTGCCGTACGAGCAGGCTTATCGGGAACACCCTGTATAATAATGTTTATCCTGTAGCGTATATTATTAATCTTTAATACCTTATATCTAGTCAAAGATGTATGCCTCAATTTTGAATAGAGTACATATTTATTTGGAATATACAGGGTGTTTGTGAAAAGTCCATCAATAATGAAAGGGCGTATTTATTGGTCCATTTTGAGTCGAAAATGTTCTATGACATTTTGCCGTCCAAGCCACGGTTTTCGAGTTATGATTTGAATATTTTAGGGATGACCCCTTCATTAAATTAGCGCTGTCTTTCAATTTCTTAATTAAATTTAAGGGGTCATCCGTAAATTACTCTAATCATAACTTGAAAGCAGAGGCCCGGACGGAAAAATGTCATAGAACATTTTTGACTCAAAATGGCCCAATAAATACGCCCTTTCATTATTGATGGACCTTTCACAAACACCCTGTATATCATAGAATATGCAAACAACAGGTGTTTTGAGATAAAGGTTTATGAGGTAAACAAGGCGAACTTGCGAGAATTTGTGAAATTTTGGAATTTCAACACACAAAAGAATGGATAGAGATAAAGATAAAAACAAAGAATAAAAATACCACTGTTTTTTGGGGGAGTATTTCGTTCCTTTGTTCATCCATATACCATGATAAAATATTTATTCCCAGCTGCCTATGGCGCCAGTGCCCAAGCTGGCATTGCTAAAGCTTGCAAGGTTCTTTTGTTTTTGGTTTTGGGATTCAAGAAAACAGAAAAATATTTCCCGAACATAATCTCGCTCTATTATACTTTATAATATTTCTACACAACTACATAAAATAACAAGAAAATTTAAATATAACCCGTATATTTTTTTCCCGCCTTAAACTTCTTCAAATATGTTTGGAATCCGAAGAAAGGGCGAGAAACGACTCGAGTTTTCTGCACAAATGTAGATTAAAATAAGATTTCAATAATCCAAAATTATAATACACCTGGATAAATGAATACCATTCAAAATGTTTCTCTTATAACTCATCCTTCAAAATTTCCAATTCCCAAATATTTAAGTAAGCATTTTAAAACTCAAATGTTGTTAATTATGTTAAAACTCTTGGTAACTTAATTAGGACGTTTCCCAGCGCGATAATTAGGGTGGTCCAGATAAAACAATCTACATAAGTTTAATCATAAGTGTTCTATAAGTATGACACTACCTATACTTCGTAATGCTAGAGACCTACAGCTCGGGCTATAGTTTGAGAACGACAAGCGAGAATTGAAGTCCTACACTCGGTGGTTAATTTTGCAGGCCATCTTCATATTTAATCAGTACTAAGCCTTTGACATCAAAACCGAGTTAAGATTGTGTGACGACAGCATTCCAAGTATCTACTTAAAAGGTTGGTACATAAGTTGTCAACCTGTACTAAGCCTTTGATATCAAAACCGAGTTAAGATGATGTGACGACAGCATTCCAAGTAGCTACTTAAAAGGTTGGTACATAAGTTGTCAAAACCAACCAACTTGATCTAAACCACGTGACTCTTAATCCCGATTAAATTGAGGGCCGGTTATAGCTACGCTGCTTGATTTTCTATTTAAAGAGAAACTGCCACGCGCTACCTCTATCGGAGAAATTGTTAATTAAAGGCTAATTAGTTTCTAACCTTCGCTACCTTACCCATGCATGCGTGCTCTAGCTCCTAGCCCGCATCTGTAGGTGAATAGAGCTCGAGAGAGAGGATGGAAAAGATTACCTTTCGGAAATAAAGAAGAGAGATGATGAGGAGGGAGAGTGGATTAATAGGGAATCGCCTCCCCTTGCTTGCTGGGGTAATTAATCAAAACCCATCCCTTTTCACGCCAGGAATGAGCTGCTGCTGTGCACGGTATGTACCCTTCTTTAGTGAACAAAACTATGATATTAATATTGATTCCGTTGAGATTCCAGAGTGTAATCTCGCTAGTGATAATGGGCTAACATTTATACCAAGGTGACTGGCCTTGCCAGTTGGAGTATGAGGACGCTGTGTTGTCAGGATCTTTCTAAGGCCGCCATTTTGAAAGATGGTGGAGGACCTGTTCAATGGAAAAACCATCTATTAAACCCGCGTTTACATTAGGCACTTTGAAACCGTTGCATTTTCTCGTAAAATAACTTAGACTTACAGCTCAAGCTAGTTCGAGAGAGAATGACGGAAGCGAGTCAATTGAAGTCCTACACTCTTTGGTTAATTTTGCAGGACTTCCATCTTCTATTTAGTCTGTACTAAGCCTTTGACATGCATCGCCTCACCAGGTGTCGCTTTACCTCGAATCTATGACCTACCTCAATCACTTCATGACAAGCTCCAGTTTGTAACCAGTGACAAACTTATGGTAGGAACGTGTCTTATGAACTTACGCGGTAACAATAACATAGTCGAATGAGAAGAAACGCTGAATATCGCCTTTATTTAAGGGATTTTCTACATAGCTTTTACGTAATGCCCTCGAATATGTTAAGTAAGGAATTTCCTAATACCCTACAGGGTGATTCGGTCCGACTTATATAAGTGCAAACCTTTTTCATATAAGGAATGATTGGTCGCGTCTTTTAAGATCAACGAAATAATATAAGCTCTTCGTTAAGACGTTTTTCCCGGAAACTTGTTAGTAAACTAGATTGATCAGCCCCATGCACTTATTTTTTTGTCTTTATTGGGCAAAATAAAAGCCAAGCAAAGTACACATCTCGTTAGTTCAACGTGCCACGTTAGCTATTCCCGTTAAGCTTATATTGCTAATGTATATTGCAGATGTTAGGATTTAAAATGACCGATGTTATGGCAAAGATTGGGTCACGTGGTTCCCCTACAAGTTGACTTTCCTTACGAACTCCAGCTTGCCGAAAGATATTTTATACAAAGATTGTGTTCTTGTAAATAAACTGTATATTTTAATATGTTTCCTAACACATTTTTACGCTGATGGCTTCGGAAGGAATTTCTCGAACCCGTTTGCTTTTGAGGGAAAAGCGTTAGAAATTCGGTCCATGATAGTTTAGAGGGAGAGATTATTTTACAGTATGGGCAGGGATAGATTTAGTTTTAGAAGTAGGAATGGAGAACTGTTAGTATTTACTTCAGTCCGACTCATAGACCACCCAGTATAGAGTCCCCCCTCCAACACGTAATAACGAAAAGTTTAAATTATCTTATTGGTTCACTTAAACTATACGTTTTGATGACGTTGCTGACGGGGACGGCGAAAAATACGTAATTCCTTTTTACCTCTGTCGCTATGACCCGCCTCTGATTTCATACCCCTCCCGTCCCGTGGAAGGGGGTCCGGGACTTTGACGCTAGCCCACATTACTCTGTTCTCCATTCCTACGTCTAAAATTAAATCTGTCCCTGTTATGGACAAGGGAAATGAAACCTTTAAGGAGAGAGGAGAGAGGAATGAAGTGGTAACGTTGCCTCTGTACCCCCCCCCACTCCACCTTATCTCATTTGAAACATCTCTGATGAAACGTTTTAGATTTATATTTACGCGTAAGATGCGAGGCTCTCTGCAGTATTTTCTTAATTGGTCCACCCTATAAAGTCCCTTGATGCTAAATTCTCTTTTCTCTCTCGCGCTGAATCCCTCGTGGCTGTACGTACTCGCCTCGGAATCTTATCAGCATTTTCACTCGACGTCTGCAGAAATAATTAACCCTTTCGTTCAACGCGTTTCCAAGTTTAACCCTAATCGAGGAGAAGGAAGGAAGCCGAAAGGGGAAGCTTTACCTCAATCAAGTTCGTTATAACGCCACCTTTTCTCTCCCATAAAAATCTTCTGAAACAAAACTTTTCATCATCGCCCTTACCAGAGCCCTTAATTTAATAGCTAGGCTGGCTGGCCTTAGCAAAAGGTCAATTCTAAGGTTTCTACTACGCATCTTTATTGCGCCTCTGCGCTTTGAAGCGGAGTAACTTTGGTTTTATTAAAGATACCTATAGAAATCCTTTGAGTACGTAAATTTTTCAACAATAACTAATACTTGGTGTTACAATTGCAATCAGGCCTTGAGTAATTAAGTAAAATGGCCAAAGATAGCGTTTATTCTCCCCAATCGCGATCTTTATTACACCTCCATTTTGGAGTGTAATAACTTTGGTTCTATTACACCTCCATTTTGGAGTGTAATAACTTTGGTTCTATCAGGGATAAATTTAATTTTAGAAGTAGGAATGGAGAACAGAGTAATGTGGGCGCGCGTCAAAGTGATGGGGGGGGGTGAAAGAAGAGGCGGGTCATAGCGACAGAGGTATAAAGGAATTTCGTATTTTTCGCCGCCCCCGTCAGCAACGTCATCAAAACGTAGTTTAAGTGAGCAATAACTTTTCGTTACGTGTTGGAGGGAGGGGATCTATACTGGGCTATGAATCGGACTGAAGTAAATACTAACCGTTCTCCATTCCTACTTCTAAAATTAAATCTATCCCTGATGTGATATAAGATACAGGGAAATTCTTTGAGTATGTTATAGCTCCTCTTTCCAAGAAGTTACGTGCAAAACTCAGGGATCGAACAATTACAAAACAATGCTTCTTAAGTCATTTCTCGAATTTTCTTGATTTATTTGGTGTTCCTATACGCAGTTATAAAGGTCAAAACTTTTAGTCTACTTTTCTATAAGCCGGTGAAACTAAGTTGTAATAATTTTGTCACAGTAAATTACATCTTTCTTTAGAATTGTATAACGAAGGATGAACGCATGCTGTTAAAAAAAATAAAATAACAAAATTGTCTTTGGCAACTAAACTTAATGCTCTATAGTTTTCAAGTTCCAGGAAGGAGAAGAAGAACGTAAGGATAATGGTATCGAGTGACCAATGGCTAAGAACTATTGTCTAAATCCTTTTGGGCTCGACTGGATGGGGGAAGGCGGGAAAAGTCCCATTAAAACCTTTCTTTTCCCGCGAAAGTCGATCCTTCTATATAGACGACTTCCACGAAGAAGCAGTGTTCGAAAATATGTACCGTGTACAGGTATGACCTTTCAGAGTATACAGTTGACTTAATGGTTCTGCCGGTAACTTTATACAATCAAACCCTACGACATCCTAAATTGGTTCGTAATTAGGCTTAACGTCCTTAAATTTCCTCCCCAGAGGACCCAGAATAGACGCACTAGGTTTCAAGGTTCGAGTTTACCAAAGCGAAAGCGGTATGTCGTGGCGTTGTACCCACCGTTTACTTAGCAATTTCACGGCCTAAATACCGTAAACAAACGACTCTATACCCTTTTCCCATAGTTTTAGGATAACGTGTTGACGTATTCAGGGATATAAGGAAACGATACGTCAGTTTAAGGTGGCATTTGATAAGATACAGTCCATCCAAAATTTGGCCGGACACTTCCGCGATGAGTTTTTGTCACCATATACCTTTACAAAAGTCACTGGACACTATAACGGAAGTATAAGAAGTATGGGTTAAATTACTCTTAACACCAGTCAAGTTTCGTTGGTATTCTGAATTCAAGTCAATAAATTTCGGCTGGATATCGAAAACTGTTTTTGACAGCTTTTTTTTTTTAAACTGAACAGATAACTCGATATCGAAAAGTAGGCGGAGTTAACCGTAATCATTTGTTGCTTGACTATGAATGGGAAGGTTAACTCCATTATCTTCTAGTGTAAATGCTAGAGACAGGAGATAATGGGTGAGGATATATAGTTACAAAGATAGCGAGTGTCATTTACGCCAACAATAAGGCTAAATCCTTTATAGAAAGGAGATCGCGTTTGATGTATCTGCTGCCAATTGATATGTATAGCTAAAGATACACATTTGAAGTAATACGTACTAAGGTGACGTCATTGCCTATATATATATTTCCTTTTTTTCCTTTCTAGCTAAGCCTTGGTCTCAAATGTCTAGGGGGTATTTTTATAACCCTAGGCATCCCCAATATCCTCTTTCTCACTCAGAAAACCGCAAAATTTTCCCAAAAAGCCCGTACAGTATCAAAATTTTTAATTAACGTCTAGACTAACCAGACCAAAGTGACAAGTTAATTAATTTCTTGGTGCGGTACAATCCATCCTGAACATCCTCCTCTTACTATACTGAATCTTGACATCTGTTTCCTTGATACAAAATCTTTAAAATTTGCTAGATTTTTCTCATCATCAAAAGAAGACAGTTTTCTAGAGGAAATACAAAAGAAACGTAGGTGTAAACAAGAAGTAATATCTAGTTTATTAGGGAGAAGGTATAAATTCGCCACATTTCCAGCTTTATCTCCAGTCCAAACGTAGGTCCGGAGTTAATCCCCGCCTCTAAATTACAACCAGCATCTCATTGGTTCTTGAGAACTCACATCAGCGCGACGCGAATGACGAAAATTACGTATTTTCCGAATGAGGAGAGGCGAAATAGCCCGGCCTCCTTTTACGTCCCCCCCCCTTGTATTTTGAAAGGGGGACTGGGACTATGGCGCGCGAATACTTAGGCATCTTATATCTTCTCCCTAATAAACTAGATATCACTTCTTGGTGTAACCTCATGGAGCTAAGTGGTGGACTTTGTAATTCTTAAGAGGGCTAGCACAGTTATGTTTAGGGTAATCTCAGTTACTTCGACACCTCCACGCCTACCTTTGAAACAGAGGTTTGAAATATGGTGGTGTGACCTTGAAATACCAGAAAGTACCTTTACATCCCCTGGTGTATTAAGTTTAGAATCTATAAAGCGGCAAGTTTCCAACCCCCATAGATTTCGTGAGATCCATGGCCTAATCCTAACGATACAATGCACTTAAAACTTTCCTGAATTTCAAGCTCTTTCTTCGGAAATAAAATTAAGGGAAGTCTTCTTAATTTACTGGGCGGGCGCCGAGCCAAGACCCCAAAAAGTCAACAACTAGATCTCAAAGACAGTTCTTCTCTTTTTTTTTATTTTTAATATAGGACAGTATATAGGAAACTCTGAACCATCGTTGAATTCTTGGAGTATTTAAATAAGAAGAGTCTATCTCCATCATCATCCAGGAGAAAAGAGGTAAGGTGGAGGGAGTGGCAATTATTATGGGCGACCTGTGGCAATGAAACTCTCCCAATGTACCTTGCGCACGCCCCTACCCTAGGGTAGGCGATTGTTAAGTGCAGCCGCGTATCGCCAATGTATTTGTATGAGAACTAGCTTCTATTTTTAGGACATAGGGGGCGTCCTTTACGGATCCGTACTGTACGACCACTTAGGATGCTGGGAGGACTTCGGTGTCATTCCGTAGGTGAGGGTACAGAGGCAACGTTTTAATTTAGGTATGGCGATTGCCACTCCTTCAAGATTCAATATAGGGTTAACCCAATATCCAATAGGTAGCTCCATATTTTATTACCCCAAGGAATTGGAGCGCGAGCCAGGGAAATAATAGATCGAAATGTAGATATATATATACGAAATAGGGTCCGAGAAAAACTGTCGAGTACTGGACACTTGTACACATTACAGTCCACCTAATTACGAGAAATGTCGTGAAAAGGGATGACGTGCATCTGCCAAAAATCAAACAAAATTAACCCCTATATATTAACGGAAGTAGAGCCCTTTATATGTTTCAGGTCATTTGCCATTTCAGGGTGTGTCTCATCCCATTACGATGTACATGTTATTGTACGTTTATTCCAGAACTGGAACAAAAATAGAGTATACTTTAGTAATTTAATCGTATAAAGAAGTATAGTTACAATTTTGGGAGATAAATGATTTTATTTAGCACACAAAGAAGAACCGTTAAAATTTATTTCTTAGCTATTAGAAAGTTTCAAATTCACAGCGCAATAAGACCCTTTTCTAAATTCGGGGCTAAAATGGATCCTGGTGTTTGAGCACTTTGTTTACTACAAAGATGTAAATAAAGATTGAACTCTACCATCCAAATTTGGTGTAGGACTGATAAGTAACTTTGAAGCCTTGGGTCTTTAGTTCAGTCCCTAAATGAAGCAGACGATACTGTGCTCTCCCGCCTATTTCCTGATTATAATAAACCTCAAATTATTACTCGACCTTGACTTAAGTCCGAAATAATGAAAAAGAAAAAAAATAACATAATAAAACTACCATAATACATTTCCTGATGATACCCCGTTGGGAACCCTATTCAATTATATATCATTCTCAAACCCTCCTAAGCCTAGTTTATTATTCAAAATGGCGGTCGATTTATCCCCTTATCCGTGATGGAAATTTTTCTCTCTCTTTGGGGGTTCCATATTTACCGCGTTTTTATTTTCGTTTATGACTTCATTAGGGTATGTCTTTTTTAGAAGAACTTCTTACCCTTCATTGATGGTCCAATATAGCTCATTTTTCTAATATGAAAAGATTTCTTTGTGGGTTTTGTTCCTTTTAATATTGAACTTTCCAAAGAAAAGAAGCCGAATCTTGGAGAGAAAGAGAGAGAGATAAAAAAAACAATTAAGTCAGCTTGAAATTTGAGCGCTTGTTAAAGTTGCATATCTCTTATTTCCATACAGGAGAGATAAGTTAAAGTGTAGCTTTGTACCTGCTTCAATTTTAACCTGACTCTTACCGGTTCAATCCCAAGTGACTTAAGAGAAAGCTTTCCCTCTTAATACCTTTCATGCTGCCACCAGAGACGCGGTTTAATATTACTTAAGCTTTTTGGAGGTTTTTGCAAATGAAGAAAAAATCTTTTACAGTAATAGAAATATACTCTACCGTTTTGAATAGCTTTTAGTGAAATTTATCTGATAAGTCTGGAATTAGCATAAATTAAAGGGGATGTTCATTGAGCGATTTTGAGTCAGAAATGTAACTTCTATCTCCATTTTGTTTGACCTAAAGGACACTGTTTTCAAGTTAAGATTGCATCCAGAGTATTTTACGGATGGCCCCTTAAATTTAATTAAGAAACTGATTAAGACAATGATTTCTATATTAATTAAAGGGTCATCCCTAAAACACTCCATCAAATCATACTTCGAATACATAAGATATGATTATTTGTTTTTAATAATAATGCAAGAACTTAGTAATTAAATTTTATTTACTAATACCATGAGTGAATCATATACTAGCTCCCTATAAGTTACTCAGTCACACTGGCCTAATGTATCCAGCATTTTCTTCCGAATAGTAGTCGAGAGGAGGGGAGGCGGGTGAAAGTGATAGTAGACGGCGCCCTCTCTTAGGGCCGCTTTGAAATTAATATATCGAGAACTTGAAAGTGACGATAGTTCCAAATGGTATTAACGGTTTTGGAGGTTTGACTTCTTTGCGTCACATTCATTCTTTTGCTTATTGAAAAATAATTTTGGTTTCACAACAGGCTTCGTTAAAAATGGGTTGGGCCTTTCTTTAAGTTTTTCTATTAGTTCTTTAGACGCATTATTAAAAAGTTTAGTAAGGTTTTCGAGATGACTATTAAGTTGTTGTTTAGCTCTTATTTTTTGATAAAGTTTGGTTCTCTCACCATAAATAGTTCCTGCCTCTGAATGTTGCCTACGGAATAAAATTTTTTATTCCGTAGGCAACGCTCTGAAGTCTGAATTTAAATGAGTTTCTATCATTTGGACTTTGTCAAAAAATATCCAAAATTCTGCCATTTTAATGCGAAAAAAATAAAACTTCCTATTGCGCCAACCCTAACCCATTAAAATAATTTCAAAGATAAAATACGACTCTGAACCTTCCGCAAACATTTCTAAAACGTCGTATGCTTATACTAACTACCTTTCAGTTCAAAGTTTCATTGGTTGATCTCCTTTTCCGGTTTTTTACCGGAAATACGTAAGCGCCGGGAGAAGTGTTATTTTCTCTTACTGGGGGTCGCATATAGGTAACACTTTTTTGGCGGGAAGAAAACGCTGGATACATTAGGCCAGTGTGGCTGAGTAACTTATAGGGAGCTAGTATATGATTCACTCATGCTAATACCAATACGTTCTGAATGAATAGTTCAGAAGTAGTGTGGCATTGAAGACCAAGGATGTTGATTTATTAGAATCTACATCTCCCCTTGCATACACACATGATTTTTCATAACATATTGCGTAACATTCTTCCGAAAGCAAACTTAATTAAATATAGTTTTATTGAAAGAATCTACTTAGTAATGGAATCGGTTATTTCGGGCGTATACATAGTTTTCAGACTAGGATTATTGATACCATTTACACCAGGAGGTAAGACCACTTGGTGATACACTTGTCCTCCATGTAGCTTGGCCTCCTGGTGTAAAAGGTATAAATCCTCCTAGTCTGAAAACTATACTTCATCTTTTTTTTTACTAAAGCATCTCTTGAAGGGTTTTTGACCTATATTTCTAAAGTTCTTAAAACGTTTTATTCGTTTAATTAAAAGGCTAATGAAATAAGAGATACCCTACAGCTAAAGGACCAGAAAAAAAAAGTTAAAAATAACGTAATCCCTTAGAGTATCGCTAATCTTTTGCCAATTTTTTTAAGTCGTTAATTAAGAAATGTTGGGTTAAAAAAAATTGACGGTGTAAATAGATCTTCAAAGGAAACTAGGTAAGGTAGTCTTTCATTCTAATTAATTCCTGTCATGAAACGCGCGCGGGTTTTTTTTTTACCAACTTTTAGTGAATAAATTAAATTCACTTTTTCATTCAATTAACTTTCTCCCCAGCATTCCTTTCGCCTTTGAAGTTTATTTAATTTAATTAAGTTTGGTTTTAAGAAACATTAAAGATATTAACCGAGAAAGGTCGGTACAATCGTCTGCTTTTTAAACAATTCCTGTATTAAATCCCACCATTATTTATTATTATAGAATTAGGCTTAGCTCAGGATGGAAGAAAAACATTATAGAATAAGGTTATCAACTTATTCCGGGTCACTCTTTTGTCCGATAATTGAACTAGAGAAGAAAGTTTCTGGTAGATGTGTAGGAGGTGGAGGTGACCGGGCTGTGTTCGGGACAGAACAACGTACGCTATGTGGGGGGGGGGACAAAGGTCAACGGGGTTAGGTAGGCATAATCATTTATCCGCTTCTATATTTTTATGTCAGGAGGATTGAAGCTTATGTTACTAACGCGGCACTCAGCTCCTGCAATCCCTGTGTCTAGCTGGTGTTTGGCTAGTTCGGATACATTATCGGTCCTAAAGTATTAGGCCTAAAATATAGTATATTGTTTTTTGGGCTATAAGCTCCAGAAATAATCTTTACAGGTTTTCACCCAACAAGCTTGACAACGTATTTGCTTCCACGCTTTTCCTAAGGGTCTGGATCATATATTTGCGCTTTTTCTTGTTTACTTTTCCCAATCCATATTAATAACCGATTAATCTAAGTTTTCTTCTATTTTCGGTAACCATGGTAACCGGATACTGAACGAGTACACGTGTCGATATCGTTTCTTCAGTTGTAACTCTCAAAATTTCGAGATGAAATTTGATTTTGTTTTTTATATAGGTACCTTCTCCAGGAATTTAATTTAAACGTGCTTCGAATTAAAGATGAAAACTCTTTCTTATTTCCAGAATTCGATGATGCACTTAACGAAATCATAGACCCGGATTTTAGATTCAGAAAACAAGTTGGGTGTTTCTGTAACTATAGTTTGCCAATTTTGGAAATAGCTGCACACCATAAACTTTAAATAAAAAGGAAGTTTTATGAACTTGTCAGTAATTTTCACGAGTTTCAAGGAGATCCGGTAGTTTTGTTTAGAAAAATAAAGTTCCCACAGAGCACAATATTGACCTTTTCGACGTTAAAAAAGGGGTCATACAAGGGTGTTGATACATTGCGGTCTCTGAGCACTCTCAAGATACAAAATGTCTACAGCGCAGGCGCCTTAAAAAGTTTTACCCCGGTGTCTTTCCCTCTTAGCTACATCGAAATGGTTTCTTGTAGTTGGCCATTTGGGGAGGAGCTAAAAGCAGCCCGGTATTAGCGGGTAGAGGAGTAATTCCACGACATTTCTACGAGCTCTTTTTCTTGGTAAATAGAGTAAGTTAAACCCTTCCTTTCTATCTAGCATGCAGCCATTGTACTTTAAGAAATGAAGATAAAAGACTAATTGATCCCCCTTCTCTTTGAGGAGCAGGTCGGATGACTTTGGCTCTAAATCTCGAGGGGCTTTTTCACGCTCCGTGGGGCTAGCCCTCATCATACCCCCAAAACCCCCTTTATAGCCCTTCAGTCCGATTGATCTGGCTAAGAGAAAAGAATTAAAAGGGCTTAATCAACTTAGAGAATCTCCAATACCAACGTGACGCCTGAATCGAACCAAGGCCCAACTGTTGTTGGATATAGAAAACGTAACTAGACTATATTGGACAACTGAGGCATGCACGTCTCCATTTTTAATTAAACTAAGCCTTATTTAATTATATTACGCCAATGAGATAGCTACGTCATAAAACGAAATGAACTTGTTTTAAAACTAACGGTATTGTAGTACACACACAAAAAAAAAGAAAACAAACTCATTTTAGATTAATCTTTACATTAAAATTTTATTTAAACCAAAATTATTGTTAAAATAGACCACATGTTTATATTAAAAACTGGGCAGTCAGTATATTATGTGTCTCATTGATGTATGTAAAGCGTTGGCGATGGATATGTTAGTTATTTTGTAAGGGAAAGTCCATCCGGCTTGATTGGACCTCCATCTAATATTGGTGCACACCTATAGACATAACAAAATCATTATACAAATATTTTTAATATCTATACTCGTACTTCTACTAAATTTCCGTCAGCTGCCATTTTGAATTTCTTGTAACGGAAGGCGATTGGAGTCTTTTTACGCAAAGCGACGTCAGTCAACATTGTAAACTCGCAGCTTACTTTGAAGTACAAGTTTGACGCGTAGATAACCTCTGTCACCACATAAATATACTTGACGCGACGTAGCGACGGATGCTTACGGTCAACCACGATCGTTGAACTTTCCAAGGAGTCATCTTTCACTTGGACGTAACTTGCGCCATTTATTTGAATCTCGTATTCGTTGTTAGGTTGAGATGGAACGATAAGGTCTTGGTGGTAACGCGGCATTAACTAAATGAGGAATTTATTATTTCCAACAGTTGGGGATTATTTTGATTGTAACCTACATCCCTGCTGTAGAATGTTCTACCAGGCTTTGTTATAATTTCATTCCAGTTAATTCTTTTAACCACTAAGTCCTTAAGGTTTCCGATGTACTCGAACACTGGTTTACGAAGAAACTAAGGAGAATAGTGTTAGTGTCAGGAGAAACACGTCACGCGTCAAGGAATACTTACCCTTTTGCATTTCTTGAAGACACAAAGAACGTTGCATTTGGTAGCCAAATCCAGTTTAGGTACAGGTATTAAACCTGGCCCTATGAAACGTTTAATTACTTGACCTCGAACGTGATTCCATTGTTCATCGGGGTCAAGTTCTTCCAAACCCCGATCGCACCGGGACATTCTGAGAGTTGCTAACAGACGCGACATTTCGTGGAAAAAATTTGAAGTTGCGACTGGGTTTAGTGCTTATATAAGGCGGTTTAATTTTTTTAAGAGTTCAAAGTTCTTTGACGAAAATAGACGAGGGTTTAATATTGTTTTTAAAGTTTTCAAAAAAACCCGCCATACTTACAATATTGATTTTAGCCTGTGCGAACAGAGACATCTAGGCTAAGTTAATTTTCTATTGATTATAGCGTTTTTAGGTAGCATCTAGTTTTCTTAGTAAAAGTAATTAGTAATTTTACATCACTTTTAAAGGTTTGACTCGTTAGAAAAATATTAATTGTAGAGTTAAATTTTATTTTCAAACATTTACTTCAGAAGTAAAACATTTGTTGGGAATATCTTGAAATGCGATTAGTTTAACTTAATCATAAAAATTAGTAGAAATTAGGCTTATTTTCAACGTACTAACCAATAATTAAAGTTATAAGTGTTTTTAAACAGTTGAGGGCACATAATTTCGCCTAAAATCTACCCGAAACCGGTTATGTAAACACTTTTAATTATTGTTTTACGCAAATTAATCATTAAAATAAACAACTTATAGGCCATATATGATTTTTTACACTTATTGAACACTATAACGGTTTTTAATTTTTAAAATTTGAAAATAATTAAGTATTTATGACGTCACTATAAATCTGGCAAACTACCCCGACGAGTGGCGCCCTCTACTCCTAGTACCTCCGTAGGCTAGCGTCACCTAGCCGCGGCAAAATCAAGAAGTGTATTTTTCCGCCAAAGACACCCGTGTTATCGCATTAGTAGCTAAAATGGCGGAGAAGTACCAACTCGGAGACCCTGTGTGGTAAGAAATTTTAACATTACGCCCTAATTATTATATTTAAATACGCAAATTTTGTATGAAAAGTTAGATTAACGTTTAGGCTTAACGTTTTTCGTCTTTTTTTCCAGGGCAAAGATGAAAGGATTTTCTCCATGGCCAGCTAAAGTAAGTCTACAAAGGGGGTGCCGAAAATTTTTCGAACGCGTCTGCTGTCTTTGGTTTCTAGCTTGAAGCTAAGCCTAACGTAAAACGTTGGGAAAGGCGGGATATGCCCAGTTTCCTATGTCTATTCAAAAACACTGCCGATTTTACTCTATCTAACTTGAGTGGCAAAAAGGGGGGTTGGAATTTAAGCGGGAAACCTTAGCCTTTTCCAAACGTTTGGCGCGCGTTTTTATTCATTGAAAATGAACTTCGCGAAAATTAATTATACCTTGTTTGCTCCTATTAATTAATGTTTTTGTTTCTTTTATTTTACTCTGTAGATTGTGGAACCAACTAAAGAAGTTAAAAGACCATCAGTAAAGAAGGCCATGCATTGCGTCTTCTTTTTTGGAACTGATAACTAGTAAGTAGTGTTTTTATTGTGTATTTTTTGAAATAAATTATTGCAAAACATTGATTGTAAACATATTTATGTTTAAATAATTAATGTAAAGTATGGTCAACTGAATGATACAAGACATGAGGGGTCAATACTCCCTTGTGTTGTGTTTAATTACATAATTTCACCAAAATTTAAATACAAAATTAATTTAACTTTAATTGGTATTATACCAATATTGATAAAACATCTTTTAAGGGCAGTTTGCATTGCAAACTATAGAAACCTGGGTCAGATTACATAATACAAGTATCCATTACAAACTGCACTTTAATTGGAGCATACATAGTTAACATTAAAGGGGGGGGGTTGTCCTTCCACCAGTGTTGCCAGACCATGGATGAGGCAAGAGACTACAGAGAGAAAGGTTAGCAGTTCAGTTTGAACTTGACTAACTTGCCTCACCAAGGGTCTGACAACACTGCACTGAAGTTAATGCTAAGAGAAAGGGGGAGGAATCTTCTCTAACCCCTTAAGTGAAAACTGTAGTTAATTAACATTTTAATTAATAATAAAATCCAATTAAGTGTTGAGAAAGACATTAAAGGCTAAGTTAACTAAATCATTAATTAATATATTTTTTATACTAACAGTGCCTGGGTTATGGAAGATCTTATTTACCCTTATGAGGAATACAAAGACCAATTCATGAAGTCCAATAAAAAATCTGGGTCCTTTAAAGAAGCTGTCGAAGCAATTATTGACTATATTGAAGGAGGACAAAAGGTCAGTTATTTAAATTCATTTCAAATCAATCTTTACACCCGGTGACTGCACCATTTGCCTATTTGCACATTAAATTTAAGGTGCTTTGGTTTTGGTTTGCTTACCATGGTTTAAATATCACAATGATATGTTGCTTCTTGCTTGCACCCTATTGCGTCATATTTACTCCCAAAATGACCCCAACAATATTTGAAATAACTTTTCCCCTGTTAAATATAACAGCCATAATATAAAGAATCTTCAAGATAAGACTTTTATAGTAACTTAGCACCTTGGGGTGAAAAAAAAAAATAATAAATAGACATTTTATAGTGTTATGTGGGTGAGAAGAGATTTTATTCCCCTCAATTATCTTCTTATTATAGTAACTTAGCACCTTGGCGCTAAGAGAAAGACCATAAATAGACATTTATAGTGTCATAGGAGTGTGAAGAGATTTTTATTCCCTTTCAATAGGGACTTGGCAGTATTACGTCAGGCTAGTCAGGCTACCTTCCACTAGTGTTAAAAAACATACCAGGAGGAGGGGCTTATATAGCTTTCATTCTGTTAAGAAAAAACGTACCATAATGGCGCTGGGGGAGGAGTTAAGCCCGAATTGCCAAGTCCCTATAGAGTGCTGTCAGTTGTGACGTCAGATCCAAGGTTAAACGTCATGAGTCTGCCTTTAGCAATGGGCGGCCATGACAGTTACCGTTTTTTCTTTATGGGAAAACAGCATGGGTGACGTCACACCGGCGCTTCTGACAGCACTCTATTATCTTATTATAGTAACTTAGCACCTTGGCGCTAAGAGAAAGACCATAAATAGGCAATTATAGTGTCATAGGAGTGTGAAGAGATTTTTATTCCCCTCAATTCTCAAGGGGTTTACATTTTTTTCCTGGACATATGACCAAGGTGCTAAGAGAGTACAATTTATTTTCCTTATCAATGAAAAGTTGTCCCAGCTCTGATTTTATTATTATTATTTTTTCCCCCAACTACTGATGAGGTTTGATTTGAGAGCAATTAGTTTGATTTAATTAAAACCGATTATATAAATTTTTGTTATGTAATATGAAGGTCGGGATGATGTTTGATCAGTAGTTGCCATTTTGCTTTCAAGCTAACAACTGGCTAGGGGGAAGAGATAGTCTGACGTCACGCAGCCCCTCACTGGTTGACATTTTTGCATGTAGAATACTGTCTCCAACCGTTAGGGGGGATGAAACTCCAGTAAGAGATAGAAGGGTGTGACGTTTCAGGGTTAAAACTGTTAGCTCCCTATTTGAAATTATATAACCATGAAATGCGTGAAAACAAGGTTCATACACAACCTGGAAAATAAACTGTAGATTCGAAATTTAGGGAAAACTCAGGGAAATTCATAATTTTTGGGGAAAACTCAGGGAAATTCATAATTTTTATAAAAACATTCCGGGGAATTCATAATTTTTATAAAAGTTCCGGGATTTTGGGGAAATTTGTGAGACTTGAGTAAATTTAGCCTGAAATGGTTGCTCCAATTAAAAAACAACCAATCCCATAGTTAGTACTTGAAAAAACAAAACGACTCCCCCAGTTACTAGGTGACCTTTTCCCTGGAAATATCAGGAAAAAAACTGGAAATATAACTAGGAAAATGGGTTTACCATAAGTTGTATGAACCCTGATCAATGACCAACCATGTACATCTTGTGGCTATCATATTACGTGGTTGTTCATGAAATTACATTTATTCCTATGACCATTGATGAATTTCATTGGTTTCCTATAAGTTTCATAACATTGAAAGTGATAGAAATGCGTAGTTACTAGTTTGGCTTGCATTGTACGATGCAAATATATAGTTTTCAGGCTAGAAGAAATCATAACATTTACACAAAGAGGCTAGGCTACTTGGAGGACAAATTTGTATGCGTTTTTGTCCTCCAAATAGCCTGGAATCCATGTGTAATTGTATGAATCCTCATAGTCGATAAACTACTATGTATAGTGTCGACATGAATTTAAAAGTTATTGCCAATGTGTCAGAATTTTCCCTTAACACTGACTTGTATGAATTACAAAATGCGCCATTTTATTTCCGCTTCAAATCAGTGAGCACTTATGAAAAGGAACTCGGAGAGACCGAATTCTCCGTCAGCCCCCCCCCCTTTCAAAACCAGTTTTTTTTTTTGGCACATGCGCAATCGGCGCAATAGAGAGGGGGAAAATCAGAGGAGTTAGTTTACAGTTTACGACCAGTATTCTTAACGGCCGATCACATGACGTCTGGCTCCTCGGCTGTGCGCCGATGTAGATGCGCGTGATCCGTATTCTTAACGGATCACGTGACGTCTGTCTCCTCGGCTCTGCGCTGAGGTAGATGCGCGTGATCCGTATTCTTAACTGATCACCTGACGTCTGGTTCCTCGGCTGTGCGCCGTGTTAGGTGCGCGTGAGATAGATATCGGACTGTGCCGTTTTAGTTACTTACCCCTTCAATATTTGACTCTCCTTCTTATACGTGCTCACTGTTCAAATCATCACTGTTGCTTTCTTGTTCATTTTCTCACTTGAGTATTTAACACCAAAGGCTATTTACTTACTTTTACTTGTACACGCAATTAATATTTTTTACTATGCCCTACAAGCTTTATATTTTTCTTCCATAAACTTCTACCTTTATAAAATAAAATAAACCAAAAATGAAATTGATTCTCTGAGCCATTGGGAACGTTGTTTTATTTTCCCATTGAATTTCACTCGTGTGTTTTCTTTGACTTCGCCGAAAACTAAGATACAAGGTTTTAAAGGATTATGTTCATAAATAAAAAGGCCTGTAGTTAGCATATTAAAAAATATTCTTATGTATATTGCCCTTATATCCGCGTTCAGTTGTGGGCAAGTGTATATAATTATACAGGATATATTTAAAGAAATTAAATGAGATGTTAGTGTAATTAAAGTTAATTTAATAGAAAAAGTCAATTCTTGCGAATATTGCGAGTTTTAGTTAAAATTAAAATAGTTACAAAGTGTAGTTAAAAGTTATATTTTGACAATTTAAATTAGTTACAAAGTGAGATGTAGAAATTGTTTGCGACCCCATGATGTCCACCATTATTAGTCTATACTTTGTCTTTGACCATCTGAATGGACTTATAGTGATGGCTACCATGTTGGGTCGCGTTTAAAACAATTTGGGGAGTGTGGTTAATTTAAATTAGTTAATGTGGTTAGCAGAGAGGGGTTGAGCGATCCTTTAACACCTTGTCTGTGTCCTGGCAGGCCAAAAGCGGGGAATTGCCTTCGATAGAAGAAGAGTTGGCTTCAATGTTTCCCATCGGCTCAGAGAAGCGACGACGAAAAATACAAAACACTACCGCCACTACTACTACTACTACTACTACTACTACTACTACTACTACTACCACTTCTTCTTCCACAACCACATTCACCCAAAAAGTTGAAAGAGAAAAATCTGAAAATTCTCGATTATCACAAACCTCCCTTTCATCTCGGAAGGTAAGGAAAATAGACCCTTGTTGTTCAAAACAGAAGACATTGCGTAAATTACGTGTAAACCCCAACCCCCTGGCAATAGATTCACAAACACAACTAACTCTAATAACAGGCTGCGACTGAAAGCTATAACACATTTTATCACGCACCCAATTCCAAATACATTTTTTTTTTTCGTTTAAATTTAAACTAACCAAGTGTACGTACGTACACTCCGACTTGTTCTAACTGAATTTGTCTTTGTTTTTTATCCTTTCATTAACTATCACCATCCTCTTGCGTACTGTCCGTTGCGTTGACCATAAACAGCCGGACTCGCCCCTCCCACAACAAAATTCGCCCGAACCACCCCCAAGTGACGAAAACTCGTTTACGACAGAATCTGTTAAACCCGATCGAAAGAAAATAACTAAACCTAAAAAAGTAAGTCTCATTTGCGTCCTTTTGTCCCATGTGTGTGTCTGTGTAACTTTGAGATTTTTGAGCGCTCCAACTCAAGATGGTGGGTGGACTTAGAACCAGTACCATTGATTCATCTTGTTGGGATTTTATTTATTGCAAAACTAATTATTGCTTTTGTAGGCACCAAACAAAAGAACAATGTCCGATAGCAGTAGTACGAGTTCCATGCCAGGAACGAAGAAGCAAAGGATGGAAAAACATAATGAGAAGGGTGTTAATTCTATCGGGTCACCTGATGATGGTACAGACGGGGCAGTTGGTTCCCAATCTCCGGATCATGGAGCTACCGGTGATGCTACAGTTGATGGTGCCGCGGCTTCTCCTTCTTCATCTCACAATTCAGTGTCAGTTACCAGACGGTCCGCGTCACCCTCAGGAGTGCCGGGACATTACAATTCTTCAAACTCGCCTAATAAGTCATCCAGTGGATTATTATCAAGACCAACATACGTCACTAGACCTGTAATTTTTTTTTATCTTGTTTTAATGTTTTTGGGATCAAAAGGTCAAATATAGCATACATAATGGGATATGGGTGAAGTGAATTTAAAGTACTTATTCTTTAGGCTTGTCCTTAAGGTCATAGTGTGACCAGTGTCTTTTGAGACAAGGGCTTCTTAAAGAGGTCAACAAAAGGGGAACTGGGTGAAGTGATTTTTACTTACTTATTCTTTAGGCTTGTCCTTAAGGGCATAGTGTAACCAGTGTCTTTTGAGACAAGGGCTTCTTAGGTCAAGGTTCAACTAAATGGGATATGGGTGAAGTGAATTCGAAGTACTTATTCTTCAGGCTTGTCCTTAAGGTCATGGTGTAACCAGTGTCTTTTGAGACAAGGGCTTCTTAAAGACGTCAACAAAGGGGAACTGGGTGAAATGATTTTGACTTGCTTATTCTTTAGACTTGTCCTTAAGGTCATAGTGTAACCAGTGTCTTTTGAGACATGGGCTTCTTAGGTCATGGTTCAACTAATGTTGAGCTTTTTGTGGGATTGGTGTTAGCTTTGGATCAACCTTTTTATTCTGACTATATCCTTAAGGTCACAGTGTAAGCGGTGTCTTTTGGGACAAGGGCTTCTTAGGTCACAGTTCAACTGATTTTGACCTTTTGGTGGCATTGGTTTTAGCTTTGGATCAATGTTGTTATTCTGGCTATATCCCTAAGGTCACAGTGTAAGCGGTGTCTTTTGAGACATGGGCTTCTTAGGTCACAGTTCAACTGATTTTTACCTTTTGGTGGGCTTGGTCTTAGCTTTGGATCAATGTTGTTATACTGACTATATCCCTAAGGTCACAGTGTAAGCGGTGTCTTTTGAGACATGGGCTTCTTAGGTCACTGTTCAACTAATTTTGACCTTAGTCAGGTTAGACCTTAAGGGCGGGGGTTTGAGCAAGGTTGAAATGATAGAAGGCTAATTGATTATTCAATGTTAATTATATTAATGGTTCTTATCTCGTTAATGATAATATATTTCACTTTTGTATTTTCACATCTCTCCCAAGGTCACGCCAGTTTTGGACGTTGAAAGGGTGTCGGATGTTTTGAAGCAAAAGAAAGTGGTCGCCTCTGAATTGAAATTTGGATTCTTGGGGCTCGGAATTATGGGTCAAGGAATCGTCAAAAATCTTCTCAACTCGGGTCACCAGGTCATTGTTTGGAACAGAACACCATCAAAGGTCAGACAAAAGTTTTTTTTGCTTTTACTTTTTTATGGATGGTGAAAGGTCAAAGGGGTTTGAAATAAAATATAGGAAGTGGAGAAACTTCATTCACCACTTCAGTTTCTCATATAAACTTCAAAAGGGGTCGCATTTTAAATTGGGGTTGTCGGGGTCAAAGGTCATTTAATGGTGTAATCGCGGTGTATAACTGTGGAGGGAAAATAGAAAGGAGAGTGAAAGGGTTTTGATTTCATTTTGCAATGGTGTGGGTTGAAATGTAGGGACCACAGGCTTGTCACGTGACATAATGACCTTGAACTTGTGGGTATAGGTACCGCTTCAGTTTCTTTTATAGACTTAAACTTAATAAAAAGAGGCCACATTTTAAATTGGGGATATCGGGGTCAAAGGTCATTTAATGGTGTAATCGTGTTGTATAACTGTGGAGGGAAAATATAAATGAGAGTGAAAGGGTTTTGATTTCATTTTGCAATGGTGTGGGTTGAAATGAAAGAACCACAGGCTTGACGGCTTGTCACATGACACAATGGCCTTGACCTTGTGGGTATAAGTACCACTTCAGTTTCTTTTATAGGCTTAAACTTAATAAAAGGGGCCACATTTAAAATTGGGGGTATCGGGGTCAAAGGTCATTTAATGGCGTAATCGCGTTGTGTAACTGTGGAGGGAAAATAGAAAGGAGAGTGAAAGGGTTTTGATTTCATTTTGCAATGGTGTGGGTTGAAATGTAAGGACCACAGGCTTGTCACGTGCCACAATGGCCTTGAACTTGTGGGTTTAGGTACCACTTCAGTCAACAAAAAGGGGTCACATTTTAAATTAGGAATATTGGGTTCAAAGGTCATTTAATGGTGTAATCGCCTTGTGTAACTGTAGAGTGAAAATATAAATGAAATTGAAATGCAAGCGCGCTGCTCCATGGTATAACTGAACATATAATTTGGGGTGAATCCACTGAGATTCATGTGAGTCACGTGACACAATAATTTAGGGTGAATCCACTGACATTCGTGTGAAACGCCCTAGTCCTAGAATTTAGGGGGTTACAATCAAGGTCATACCATTGAACAACGGTTATAGAACTTCATTTGTGTAATCCAAAAAAAATTTAACACAGATTTATTTTTTGTAATTTGCAATTCCTTTATTAACCTAAAATACATTCATATTGCATACATAAAATGGACCGGAAAAAAACAAAAAAAAAATATTTGAATCTTCATTAAAAAAAAAAACAATGAAAGAGTCACGTATTCCAGTCAAAAATACATACACTACGCGATTTTTTTTTTCAATCATTATCATTATCATTCCATCCCTCATTCAATCGGGAAAATTGAGGACACGAGTTTAAAATTATTTCATTCAAAGAATACGAAGACAGTCTTTGTTAATAATGTTAAAAGGAAACGTCAAATTTTAACCAAATACTTTTTTAGTTTAGAAAGAGGGGGATTTACGAGAAAGCCACAATTTGCGGACTAGTTCATTAAACTAATTCGATTTAATTTTTAAGTAGTTAAATTTTTTTGGTGTAATACGAAAGGCAATATAATTAATATTGATTGGTGCACGTGTGTTGGTTAATTGCCTTTCTATTAATTAATTTGTACCAGCGCGAATTTAATTATTATTTTCGCAAATTAATGTGGGTATGATTTTCCATAAATTCATTAACTGCCAGCAGTTAACAGAATTAATTTTAGCATTATCCTTTTTTTATTATTATTATCACATGATTAATTTAATTTTTTCTTTCGCAATATGTGGCTTCTTTTCATTGTTTTTTGCTCCGTGTAAAATTTAGATTTATAAGTTTTCTTTATAGAAAAATATTTAAATACTTGGGGGTGGGAGTGAGTGGGAGTACATTTCGTAGCTTTTTTAATAAATTTTTATTAATTAATAACAGCCGATTAACGTTTAAATTAATAATGCAGCCACATTTAAATCTTTAAAAGAAATATGGGTTTTATTTATTTATTTATTTTTTAATTTATCCAACTTCTTAATCACTCGCAAAAAATTCCAAAGCACTCCGACAACATTCAAAATCATTTCTTTTTAAATTAAATTAAATTAATTTAATTTCATTTCATTTAGGGGAAACGGAACGGGGATAAAGTTAATTTTAATTAATTTTTATTTCATTTTTTTTTAAACACGAGTAACGGGCTTGATTCATTATCATTAACTATATCACATTTAGAGACATTTAAAAAAAATTCTCAGTGAGTTTTTTTAATTTTTAAAGTCATCTAACGCTAAGAAAAATCGTGCTGATTTCTTTTTTAATTACTACTAATTGAAAAAAGAGAAAGTATTAATTTATAATAGTAATAATATTGGTTTAAACCACAGTTTCGCTGGCTTCATTCGACGACGTGTCTAATTTTAAACTAGTATCGGTTAGGGTGACGCATTGTATATCAGTGGGTTCTATCGTGATAGCGTCTAAGATTTCTTGGGTATCATTAACATCGCAAGAACTAGTATCATCGCTGCTGCTATTATTATCAATGCTAGATTTGTGAACGATAATGACTGGAGTTAGGTAAAGGTCGGAGGTTGAGACACCAACGTCCCGTTTTGTCGGTTTCTCGTGTAAGGGCGCGTTAAGGGGAGGCAAGATGATACTTTTATCATCCATGTCGTCCCATGATAAGCAGTAATGGTCCTTGTCAAATGGACCCATCGATATTTGGGAGGTGGAATCTTCCGGCGTGTAGTAAGCTGAGATTTGGCTCTCGGAATCTAATATTTCGCGCAATAAAGGTTGGCCCGAAGAAGATGAGCAAGGAAGTGATATGGCGCCGTGATGACCCGTTCGGTCGCGGCTGGATTTTAACGGTATGGCTCTTGGTTTGGCGTCCAAATCTACGCCGACCAGTAATTCTAGTGGAGGGAAAACCGCGTCAACGTTGAGTATCTCCGGTTCGAAGATTATGGAATCCGTTCTGGCGCAGGTTGTTTTGCAACTTTCCAAATTCAGAGTTTCGAGGATTTTGTTAAGGTGTTGCTGTTGCAGTTTGTAGTTCTCGCGTAGTTTAATGAATTGGTGCGCGCTGTACTTTCGAACTCTAGTGCGTTGAAATACGTAGTTTTCTCTTAAGCGATCAATTTGGGAAGTGCTGTAGTCACGGACGATTTGGACTTTCATGTAATAGTTATCCCTGATTCTATCGATTTGCAACGTTCCATAGTCCCTAATGTCTCTCAGTTTTTCGACTTGGAAGGAGTAACTTTCTCGCAGTTTCTCCATTTGTTGCATACAGTTGTCCTTTATTTTTTGTACATTAGACGTGTAATTATCTCTGAGCCAGTCCAGTTGTTGGCTTTTGTAGCTTTCCATCGATTCCATAATCTTCTTGATTTGTTTAGCTCTGGGGGACATTGAACAGCATGGGCAGGTCCAACCGCAGGCGTCCATGATCATGTCAATCATTACTCCGATCAATGTTAAAAGCAAGAAGGCGAAACTCGTAGCCAAACCCACGAGTATGCTCATGATTTGAATGTGAAATCTGTAATTGGCGTCGATTTTAAGCTGTACAATGGCGGTGGCGTTGCTAAGAGCATTGGAGACGGTGCAATAATATAAACCGCTGTCTGATCTTTTCACGTTGTGCACTTGAAGACTTCCGTTTTTTAAAAGAGAGAACCGTGCCAGTTGATTTTCGTCTAGAGGTTCTTGACCGTCGCGGTGAGCTAGAAGGTGGTTATCGGAACCGTTTATGAAGGACTCCATGTTTGGAGGGTCAGTTTGATTTTGGAGATGCTTAGACCAGTGGAACATAATATTTCCCGGCGTGACCCAGGTGAGAGTGGGCTCCGGGAAGCCGTGCGTTTCGCAAGTTAAAGTGGCGGATGAACCTAATTTGAAAGCCGTTGGCGGAGTGTGCCTGGTTATATTCGCGTTAAGGCACACCATATGATGGTCTAGCGCGTCCAATATAGGAGTTCCCAGGAGGTTTTGAGGAGTTTGGCAAATTGTGTCCAAGGGGGCTGACATGTGACTAAGGTGATGATCGCCCAACCACATGAGTAACCAGTAAAGTTTACAGTCGCAATGCCAGGGATTTCCTTTCAGAATGATGGAGACTCCTCGACCTAGAGGGTCGAAGGTTCCTCTTGGCAAGGATGTTAATTTGTTGTTTTGTAAGTTAAGGATTTTGAGGCTACTCAAGTGAAGGAAGGCGTTAGGATAGACGCGGTTCAAATTAGAATCCACCAGGTTCAATTGTTTCAACCCGGTTAACCCTCTCAAACTGTCGCCGGTTAGGCGTTCCATTTTGTACATATTGTACATGTACAGTTCTTGTACATTGCTGGAAGACGAAAACAGGCCATCGAAGACCCTCAACGGGTTGTTGCTAAGATCCACGTTCTTTAGCTTTTCCATCGGCTTGAAAGTCCCTTCTTGAAGGATGGTGAAATTGTTGCTGTTCAAATCCAGCGTGGTGACTTGGCTCAATCCTTTGAAGCTGAGGTATCCGATGGTGGTGACGTTGTTGGCACTGATATCTAAGAAATCCAACCCACTCAAGGAAAAGAAGACGGTGTTGCTGATCCTGGTGATCTTGTTGTTGGATAGCTTAAGGACCTTCAAGCGTTGCAAGTTCTCGAACCATTCGTGTTCGATGGTACTCAAACGATTTCCGGACAAGTCCAGAACTTCCAAAGACCATAAGCCCAGGAAGGCTTCTCGGTCTATGCCGGCCACGTTATTGGCTGACAGATCAAGAGTTTGAAGGTCCTTGAGACCGCTGAAACGGCTGTTCGAGATATGCGTGAAAACGTTTCGAGTTAAGTTTAAGTTTTCCAAGAATGAAAGTCTACGGAATATTTCGACGGGCGTATTGGAATTTAGACTATTGCCACTGAGATCCAAGTCTCTTAAAGCGGTTAGATCGTCGAAAACGTTCTCTTCCAGTTTGTACAAATTATTGTTGGCCAATGTCAAGCTCTCTAACGTTTCGAGATCTTTCATCTCTTCGTGACTGACGCTGACTAGGAGATTGGAGTTCAGGATTAGTTTTAAAGTTGTTTTAGGAATGTTGCTGGGTACGGCGCCGAGACCTTGATTTTGACAATCAACCGTAATCTTTTCACCTCTTGATAATGTCAAAGAGCATCCGCACTTTTCCGGACAAGATTCTATCACTCTGGGAAGACTTTTTTGCCTCGAAGGCTCGGCGCGACCACTGACTACCGCGCGCGAGTTAACGAATAACAACGCTAGTGTAGCCACAAACAGGCACTGACGGATTAGGCTAAGTTGAGACATGCTTATTATTAACATTTATATCACTTCGAGACAGTTTTTTTATATATAAGGTTTGAATAGGTTAAAGTTCAACTAGGAATGACTTGGACGAAGTTTTATCGTTTCGCGGACTTCAACTGAAGTGTTATGTCTCAGCTTGGGATTAGACCCTTCTTCTTGCCTCTTTTTCGACTGAAAATAAGAAATAAACTTAAATAGAAATTTACATATACGGAAAAAACCAATGTCTAAAATTTTAAAAAGATTGTTATACGACTACACTTTTCACTCAATGTTTTATAAGCAGCCTTTCAAATACGGGGAAAAACTTTGCAAAAAGTTGTTTCGCCTCTTTTAAAACTCAATTTAATTTAAGAAACTTGCTTTAAACTGTTTACGAACGTATAAATTTGTCCTTGGCAAAATATTTTCATTTAAAACGCATCTATAATACGCGGTACATTTAAATGTTTACATTTAATGTGACTTAAATGTTATAGTTGAATTAGAGCATTATCGCGATGTTTAAAAAACAATGCGTAGTGCGAATGTTATGAAAAGCTACTAGAACGTCTAGAAGGAATACACGTGATAAGGGTTGTTGGAATGTTGCCAAAAATAGCCTGGAATCTACAAAGACACTATTGATTGAAATCTTCCACGCTTACATCTCTTTGTTCATAGAGAAAGCCAGTGTTAGATGCAACGGCTTCTTTCAGTTCGCGTAAATCTTACGTAACTAGATCTCTAATTTTGAAATCGTTCAAAAGGCGTTAGGGTTGATGGTGTAGTATTTATTTAAATTCTAACCGACAAATTGATGCGTCAAATTTTCCAATTTAAAATTTTTGAATAGCTAGAGCTAACGGCTAAGTAGAAACAAAGTGGTATGCCTTTTACTTACCCGATCGAGCAATTGCCAAACTTGAATCCCGAGCCAGCTTTTACACTGTTTACGGAGGAAATTAGACTTTGATGTTGTAGTAAAGAAACTCTACCGTAGAAGTGTTCGCGTTTAATTTTAAAATTGGCCAACATTTCCATAAAACCAAACGCCAAAGGCCTAAAAATCCACCCGTTTTAATGGGAGCTTTTTTTGCTACACATTTTGAATTTGAACAGTACAGTTTTTTTTTTTCTTACGGGGGACCCCGCGACTGTTTCTTTTTAAAAAAATTATTGATTACATCAAAAACATTTCCATGATGAAACTGTCCCACAATTGTTAGATTTTTACCATAAAAACCATAAGGTATGTTTTTAAGTAAGTAATTTTCTCCCCCCAAATAAAAAATACGCAACTATTCGCGCTAACTCCAAGCCCGACCGAGGGACAACCGACAAACGCGGCGGCGGTTCTTTGGACTCACGATTTTCTGTTGAATCCTTCTCCTAGTCTCCTTTGCCGTTTTAGCAACGCACGCTCTAGCGAATCCCTGTACTCTGGTTTATTCCCCTCTCTAGAATCCCCCCCATCCAATCAACGAACATCTATGCTACCCTATGGACTAGTCCCATTTTAATCTTATAAGGGGTGGCCGCGTTCGAGAGGCTCCTCGAAAAACGTACCCTTAGAAAATCGAGCTAGTTTTCCTATTCCTTTCGACTTTTGAGCTCTCTTTATCTCTTTCTTGTGCAAATGCGTGTTTGAAACTATGAAAGATATTTTTATCAGACATAAATTTCTCGTCAGATATCCTCTCTCTATTCCCCCCTATCAATTTTTGCGTATGAAAAAGATTCCCCCCCTTCTGTCTGTCTGTCTGTCTGTTTCTATCGGTTACTCCTTCCATATGAAGTGTTTAAAGGGTGAAGGTTAAGATTTAGATTCGGTCCGATTATGAAGGGTTGTAACGGAGGGAGAGACTAAAATATCCCCTTGTATAGGGAAGAATTACGTTGCTATGGCAACCATCTTATCCAATACGCGATGGAATTCCTATTTTCTTCGTTTCCGGACTTGTATATGTATATATACACCTGGGTTGTTTTTTGCCTATTTCTAATTATTGTAGCCTGTTTTTCTGGGAAATAATTTTTATGTAGAACCAAGAAGTGATATCTAGTTTATTAGGGAGAAGGTTTAAATTGGCCACATTTCCAGCTTTATCTCCAGTCCAAACGTATAGTAGGTCCGGAGTTAATCCCCACCTCTAAATTACAACCAGCATCTCATTGGTTCTTGAAAACTAACGTCAGCGCGACGCGAATGACGAAGATTACTTGTATTTTCCGACTGAGGAGAGGCGAAATAGCCCGGTCTCCTTTTACGTCCCCCCTTGTATTTTGAAAGGGGGATTAGGACTATGGCGCGCGAATATTAGGCATCTTATACCTTCTCCCTAATAAACTAGATATCACTTCTTGGTAGAACTGTAGAGAGTAATCTCCATTTCGGCAGCAGACCTTTAAAAATACGTGGGTCTTAATAGGGTTTTTGTATTTAAAAACAGTGGAAAAATTAAGGCGGAATTGGAACGCACACCCTAGTTTTGTACGCTCTACTGAACTTTCTTTTAGTATCCGTTTGTTGTAAATTTATACCATGATGGAAATCAAATTAATACGCCCAAAAACATTCGGTGTACCTAATGTACGTACCCGCACACCTAAGATTAACTTCAACTTAGTTGTATGGGGGTGGACCCTTCGCTATTGTGTTTTGAAATTTGATTTATTGTTTAAAGAATAGAAAACGAAACTAAGATTAAGTGTAAGGGAAGCTTTTATGTTCTTTTTATATATGCAAATGTTTCCTCATTATAAAGAGCTCGCGTTACCTGTATTGTTATCAGTTATAACTCATCTTATTTCCTCATCACTAATGACCTTTTCAATGACGATGCAATAAATTACACCTGTGTACTGGGGCCCTATTTTCCGTTAAAATTAACAGAAAGCGCGGGAAACTACGTGTTTATCTGAACGGGTCTTTCGTTTGACCTTTTTCTGGATTTTTAGAAGAGTTACTCTAGATCTTTCTCGTCTTTTTTGGCTAGCTTTTAACCCTTCTAGATTTATATAACATCCTCCAGAAGGTTTAAATAATGATTCGGTCATTAGCCCGTTTCTAAGTACAGGCTTTGTTTCACGTAAGCCTTTCTCGCTTCGGTGCTTAACGATCTTATTGGATAACCTTTGTTTCTCAGTCCCTGACTCCCTGTATGGTTTTTATTGCAATATGGTGTATTGTATCTGGTATAAATTTAAGTAGATATGTCATGGTTATATAGGGTAGTAGGGCCGTTCCATAAGGAGTAGTTACTTACGACGATTGGAGTGTGTTTTATGGATGACCCCTTAATTAAATTAACATTGTCTTCAATTTTTTTATGTTAATTTTAAGGGGTTATCCGTAAAATACACTATAGGGAAACAGTAAAAAGGTTAGGCTTAAAGAAGGCTCCTCCTTTTTATATCTACATGGTTGGGGACAGTGTGGGAAATAAGGCACTTTCACAGGCCAATAGCCAGTTTAAAAATTACCTGGGCCAGTTTAAAAATTAAACGCTTTGGGGTCTACTGGCCCTGGTGGCCACTTAATTAATTCAAAGTTTTCCCCCTCAAGATTTTGGATCATTAAATAAATACTATCAGGAGTTCATAATAACCCCCCTTCGGGGGGAAGTACGAAACTTGCCATAGAGCTAATGGTAAAAATCGCGAACAACAAGATTTTGTCGTTGCGCATATAAAGGACTAGCCTGTTGATGGACATACAACTTTACAGTAGATTGTAGTAGTATCTATACTCCTTGGTTTTCGTTCCAAAACTTGGCTGGGAGCCTGGGATCTCCGTCGCTAAGAAAAATGGCGAGTATGTGGACGTAGAAACACGATGGAATTCTTATATTAAAGATACAGGGAAACAATTTTTCCATACCGTTTTAATTTAACCACGGAATTCTCACACATATCACAAGAAAACATTAATGACAATCGTTTAAATGTTTTGTAGAAAACTAGAAACCGTCGCAAAGCCAACTTCTTAGCCAAGGCTTAATGTACACCGCGGTTGACCGCGCCGACAGACGCGACTCGCGAGCCATTTTCGCTCCCAAAATCACAAGATAAAAATAGTGCTAACCCGGAATATGGGAAATTAATGCGCGTGGGCGCTAAACATTGGGGTAACTATTTCTTTGGGAGTTAAGCGGTGTATAAATCCGCTGAGCTTTACGGCGAAACTTTGTTGTTACGGGCTTTCTAACTAGTTTCGTACTTCCCCCCGAAGGGGGGTTATTATGAACTCCTGATACTATTTTAATCCCTAAGATTGTCTCGTCTTTGCTTTTATGCTGTTTGCTTGCTTGGCCTGAATTGTATGTGGGAGTGGGATTATGGGTGGGTTTCGTATGTCTGTCTACGCTCTACACAGTGTAGAATCTGTAGATGAAGTGATTTTTGCAGTTAGCTAAAGCATGGCTAAAGGGAAGAAAATCTCTCGGTAGTCTTGTTTGGGTCTGGTCTCTAGGGAAAGGCAGCCTGCTGCCTTTGATTGTATTAGAGTCTATGGGAAGATAGCAATGGAGTGTAAACTCCTTCCCTACGGGCCGAATTTTTTAATTTAGCATTACTCAATAAATACTTATAGTTCTTAATTTAAGACTCCAATATTTTTAAATACCCATAACTATAAAAACTAACCTACTAAGCCTATGCCCTAGCAAATATTGTCCAGAATAGATAATTTGGCCCTAAATTACGAAAGCCTGATTTTTTAGGCTAAAAGTGGTTGGTGGCACCGTGGCCAGTTTATTAATTAAAATACCTAGGCTCTACTGGCCACAGGTCCAGTTTTTAAAATATCCTTATTTCCCACACTGGTTGGGGACTTTATTAAGTGTAAGGGCTAGTGGGGGGGTAAAGCTGATTGGGTAAGCATGGCTATGAAGTTAGGTAGGAGGGGTTTCCCCCTGTGTCGCCTTTGGGGGAAAATGTCATGGAGAATTTTCGACTCAAAGTGGTTCGTGAATCCCACTGTCCTATAATTACCCTTTATGGAACACCCGCCGCGTAGTCGAGACGAGAGTTACGATGTTTTTTCTTCCTTACATGGATTTTATCTTTGTATTTATACAAAGTTGTTTCTGCGTGATGTAAACTCGCCTAGCTCCCACGGGCGTCTCGGTGTTCCCATGAAAAGAAAAACTTTCACTCCGCATTTTTCCCGAAATAGACGAGAGGGTACCGTATGGGCCTCTTCCGTTCCTCTGTATTGAAGTAAAATTGTAACTGTGAAGACAAAGTTGATAAATCTTTAGTGAAAATGGTTTACTTCAAACTATAGGCCTAGAAACGTGTTTAAAGTGAATTTAATTTGTCAATCCCGTAAACTTAACGCTGATTATTTTTAGAAGTAGTAATTCGCTGATTAGTCTGGAATTTTATCTTCGTGAGACTATCACTTTATTATACGCATCGCGTCGTCTGTTTTTAAATGGAATTTTTGGCAAGATCTGCCTGCTGAACTTAATTACGGCTCCGAGCTCTATTACCTAAGACGTTAATTTTTCTTTTTTAATTTCATTTCGTGTTTTAAAATAACCTAACATTCATTATGGAGTTGAAAATATGCCCATATGTACTTTTGGCAAAATATTTAAAAAGAACCGCATTTTCCCCAGTTGGCCTCGTAGTCCCTATTGTTGCGTTTTGTTTGAATATGAACGAAGCTCCCATTTGTATTTGTAACACCAGAAGTATATTATACTTCTCTTCGAGAGAGAAGTGTACCCTTAAAGCGGGCGTGGTAATTCTAACATGATTATTTCCAACATCATTTTACATTTGGAGTTCTCAGGGTTACTAAATCGAATCACATACGCTATAAATAGTTTCCTCATCATTACTCTATTAACTGATTAACTATTTACCAAGGCGCATGCATGCGCTTGTGCGTTTTTGTCCCACCGTTCCCATGTCAAGACAATCAAGGTTTGTGGGTTCATTGCTGGGGATTTAGTACCAAACAGTTATAGAATTCACCCCCACGGTGCGAGGCCCATCTGAAGTTTGATGAGCATTAGAGCAAACAATAAATGTGAGACTGGGAAGAATCGTGTATTAATTAAAGAGGGTACGGAGTTTCATCCTTCTTCTAGTATCCCCTTCTGGTAACACACAAATAAATACTTGTGAAGTTTCCAAAAATAATCTAGGTACATTGTCTTCATTTTCAACCCAGATTATACTGTACATTTGATTGATTGTTAATCAACACAAAACCCCCAAACCTCTTTAGTTAACCTAGGAAGCTGTATTCTGGTTCAAACTGAACTGAATTGAATTACTTTAATACTAATAGGCTATTTAGAAAAAAAAGTTAAAATAAATGTGGGACCACAGGAGTTTCCCAAAGTTAGGTTTTGTTTACAAAATTTTCGTTGGACTGATACGTTATTGATCCAAGTCCCTGACTGTTTACTCTAGTTCCAACTTGAGGCAAACGCTCTCGCTCCCGCTCTGGTCTATCAAATAACCTTGACTTGGTTTTCACTCAATTTTTCCCATACGGCAAACATTATGAAAACAAGTTTCATCATTAATATTATATTATATTTTTATTGTATTGTGTAAACGGTCAGTGAAAATATAACAACCACCAGACATTAAATATTCGTATTATGATATAATCGTCAGGTCGCTTTATTGTAATTAACTTTTATGTGGATTTGTTTTTAGAAAACTGTCTCTTTTTTAAAATATCTCGGGGATTCCGAGCCAGCGGTCTTATGTTTATGAACCTGTTCTATATTATCCTTTATTTTCAATTTATTCAAAGGTTCTATAGTATCCTATATTTTTGAACCTGTCCTATATTATCCTTTAATTTCAATTTATTGAAAGGTTCTATAATATCCTATGTTATCCTTTAATTTCAATTTATTGAAAGGTTCTATTATATCCTATATTTTTGAACCTGCCTATATTATCCTTTAATGTCAATTTATTGAAAGGTTCTATTATATCCTATATTTTTGAACCTGTCCTATATTATCCTTTAATGTCAATTTATTGAAAGGTTCTATAATATCCTATATTTTTGAACCTGTCCTATATTATCCTTTAATGTCAATTTATTGAAAGGTTCTATTATATCCTATATTTTTGAACCTGTCCTATATTATCCTTTAATGTCAATTTATTGAAAGGTTCTATAAATACCTATATTTTTGATTTATGCGAAGTTTCCGTGTAATTTAGCATCAAATTTATCAAAATTTAGCTCTTTGATTGAGATCACATTTGGCTTTATAGAAGATATCAAAATTGCGGAGTTTGCTCTGGATTTTTATGTGTATTATATTTTAATTGAGTTCCTCTGAATTTTCAGAGTAAAATAAAAAATTGTTATTTTTTTAGATTTGTCAATATATTTTAAGCCAAAATTGTATTATATATGAGCATTTCTATTGCTATATTATCCTATAAAACGGCATTTTTTTCTCCTATAAAATCCTGAAGAAAAAAAAACCAAACTTTCCCATAATAAATTTTATTTTTATTGGGCTCCCTGATAACTGGATACTTATTCTTGAATTTAGCTTGAAATTCACATTTTTTTCCACCCAAAACTTTACTTTCAACAGTGTCGCGAATTCGTGAAAGCGGGAGCTACCAAAGGTCAAACACCAGCCGATGTGGTTCAAGCTGCTGACATTACCTTCTGTTGCGTCGCTGATCCTCAAGCTGCCAAAGAGGTAATTTCCCCGTTACTACTTGTTATTTTACGGGATTTAGAGGTATTTGAGTGGGTTGATGGAAATGGGCTTGAAGCGTGTCTGATTATTCAACGGGATATACCGGCGCTGTTATCGGGTTTGACATCGTATATGGTGGTACGACAAAGCACCGGTCGGTACTAGAGATGCCGAAACGTGATAAGCTTTTGTGATATCGTAGGTAAACGGGATTCGTGGTGGTCCCAATTTTGTCACCATGATCGCAAATGATATATTGGCAGGTTTCTCTTAAACTTGTCACAGACTTATTTTTTTAATCTGTTTTAAAATTTGACACAATGTTGGTTCCTCAATCAGTTTCAAGTTTCTCCCATAACAGGGTTCGAATTAAAAAAAAAACCCAGCTCAAAAAAAACCCACGGGTTTTTCCACCATAAAAAATCCACTTAATAAAACCAAGAAGTGAAATCTAGTTTACTAGGGAAAAGGATACATTCGCCACATTTCCAGCTTTATCTCCAGTACAAACGTAGGTCAACCTGCGTCTCATTGGTTCTTGAAAACTCATGTCAGCGCGACCCGATTGATGAAAATTACGTATTTTCCGACTGAGGAGAGGCGAAATAGCCCGGCCTTGTATTTTGAAAGAGGAATTGGGACTTTGACTATGGCACGCCGCGCGCCAATACTTAGGCATCTTAAACCTCTCCCTAGTAAACTAGATATCGCTTCTTGATAAAACCCTTCACTAAAATCTTCAATTTCGATCAATTTGAATGCTATAATAATTTTATTTTAAAGATAGTTTAATGTATTTACTGTTTCAACTTCAAAAGCCTTAATTAATAATATTTGTTATTCTTCATGAAACATTTTAAGACTTCTTTTTTACTAAGCAGTGACTTTTGAATAACAATTTCTACATTACACGCAACTGCTAAATATATTAAAAAAAAACCAATAAAACCTGGATGTTTTCGAACTCTGTCCGATAATCTCCCCTATAACATCGATCGCCCTTAATATTGTAACCCTGATCAGTTTCCAATATCACTCCTTGATCAATCATGTTCAAACCTCCTTTTATAGATGGTGTTTGGCAATTGTGGGGTATTGGCCGAAATAGGTAACAACAAGGGATACGTTGAAATGACGTCTATTGACCCTGAGACATCGGCAGACATTGCTGAAGTACGTTACGATCTTTACGATGTTTTTTGAAGTGCTTAGTTTTTTCGTACAAACTAACCCATATCCCTTAGGCTATCATAGCTAGAAACGGACGATATCTAGAAGCACCTGTTTCGGGTTCAAAGAAACCCGCCGAAGACGGTATGTTGATCATATTGGCCGCTGGAGACAGGTCACTTTTTACCGAATGTACCACGTGTTTTCAAGCAATGGGCAAACACGCTTTCTATCTCGGTAAGTCCAACGAAAATAGACTTACCTATCCACGCTTTTATTTCAATCTTTCGATTGTTAACTGTATGATGGTTACCAAAAATACCCACAGGGGATGTTGGAAATGGTTCCAAGATGAATTTAATCTTAAATATGCTATTGGGTACCACATTGGCTTCACTAGCCGAAGCCATGGCATTGGCTGATAGGGCGGGTCTATCTCAACGGGATTTGGTGGAGATTTTGGAGTTAGGGGACATGAATTGTCCAGCGATCGTTGACAAAGGACAAGGTGAATTTTATTTTCAATTATCTTTCTATATAGTATATACCAAGTTAGTTTTTGGACCACTTCTTTTGGACCCCCTTTTAAACCTACTTTTATATAAGTATTAATTGGGTGCAGTTTTTTAAAAAATATCAAAATGAACGCGATACTTTAAATTAACATTGCGCGCATTATAAACAACAACAAAGTCCCAACTGCTGAATTATGGGAAAAACAAAATCATTTGGCTGTACTTTTTTTTCTCTCTCTCTCTCTCTCTCTTGCATGTACGTATCCAAATTGTAAGATTTGCCAAAAGTGGCTCAGACTACGTTCGCATCGGATTATTTCCAACGTTCATTGGCCAGTGCCGCGGGTCTGTCTCTTCGACATATTTCCCAAAAATATCAAGTCACAATAACTGTCAGGGAAAGAGGACAATCTGGTGCGATCGAGTTGGGTCCTAGTTGCAGCACCGGATATAGTGCCAAAGTTTCTAATAAACAACCGAGTGACGCTTCTAACAAAGAAGGAGGCGTCTCTAAGACAATCGAAGACGCTTCTCGTCGATCCAAAAGAATTTATAATAGACGTTCCAAAAAGAATAATTCTAAAACTGTTCTTAATAATATAACGGCTTCCATTGATGAAGTTGCTAAGGGAAATGTTACTGATGTGACGTCCGAATCAGTTGGTAATGTTTTTCAAAAGAAGGTCAATGTCAATGTCGATAATTTGTCCGTCACTATAGAACTTGTCGCGAGAGATTACAATTCCGTTGAGACAACGGTGACTAAAAAGTATGAAGCTAAAAATAAGGTTACTACTCATGACTTGGTAACTGAAACGTTAGATTTTGTTGTTGGACAATACACCAATGATACGCTAGAACCCGTGGTACCAGTTCCGGAAGTCGAGGCTAGTACTACTAAAAAGAAAAGGTCAAAATCTAAGGATAAGGTCAAAGATAAAGTTGTCGCGGACTTACCGCAAGTTGTCCAAGTCGAAGAACTCCAACCACAGTTGGTTGACGCTATATCTGAACCAAGTACATCTTCGACAAAACGAAAATCAAAATCTAAAAGCAATGAGAAAGCCATTAAGGTTAAAGAAGTAGTTCATCACCAAACGTTGGCTGATAGAACGCAGGCCATATTAACTGACCAATCATTATCGAGTGAAGGTAGTCCCGATCTTGCAACCGGTGTTGTTGTTAGACGCAAGAATGTTATGACGCACGCGCCAGTTTTAAATATTAATAGCGCCAGGAACGCGAACAATCAAGTACGAACCATTCTGGTTCGACAATCTTTTAACAAACCGAGTCAAAAACCAACCACAAAGTTGGACGATGTAATGTCGCGAATTGAAGGACACTTGACGCGTAGAAGGTTACGTGAGGAATTAGCCAAACCAAGTATTTTAGTTAGACTCCGCGAGCAACCGACACCTGCCGAGAGAGAATTAATGAAGCGTCGGGAACCAATTGCGAAACCTCGGGCCCGATTTCACCCTAACAATAGTCGAGATGTTGTTGGGACGTGGAACTCTCGCCCTACTGAAGGCGGAGAGACCCTAACAACAAATGGACCTAGTTCTAGTACGATAAAAGATCGCGTCGACAAACCTGGATCTTTGAGTTCAAAAGGTGGTTCCAGTGGTCAAGCTGTTGCTCAGACCGCAAAGGAACCTAGTTCTAGTAATGTTCCAATTCGCGTCGACAAACCTGGACCTTTGAGTTCAAAAGGTGGTTCCAGCGGTCAAGCTGTTGCTCAGACCGCAAAGGGACCTAGTTCTAGTACGACGAAAGATCGCGTGGACAAACCTGGACCTTTGAGTTCAGAAGGTGGTTCCAGTGGTCAAGCTGTTGCTCAGACCGCAAAGGGACCTAGTTCTAGTACGATAAAAGATCGCGTCGACAAACCTGGACCTTTGAGTTCAAAACGTGGTTCCAGTGGTCAAGCTGTTGCTCAGACCACAGTTGGTCCTAGTTCTAGTACGATAAAAAATCGCGTCGACAAACCTGGACCTTTGAGTTCAAAACGTGGTTCCCGTGGTCAAGCTGTTGCTCAGACCACAAGCACACCGAAGAATATTAATTTAACGTGCACGATAAAAACGCCTACCATCCTTCGTATCGTTAACTCTAACCACCTTAGCCAAGCTGACCCAGTTAGTCCCGTCTATCGTCCGGGAATTGATACGCCTCTAAGTCCACCGCTTGAGTCTGATTTCTTGCCCAACTGTCCCCGATCTGAACCCGCTCGAACTAAGATTAATGTAGTAAACCCTCTTCCACGTCAAGTAGTTACCACAAACGCTGTCAGTCTTGAGGAAAGTCAAATTAGCCCTCCAATACGTCCCACTCAATTACAAATTGATCCAGTTCAGGGTGATCACACCCTGGTTAGCTTCCAAGGTCAAATTCGACCCACATTGAGCCCAGTTAGGTTCAGCGCGCAAAGTACACCCGTTAGAGGGTACGCTCTGATGCCCGCGTCTACCATTACAAGACTTCAAGGTCAAATTCCCGCGCTTTCAAATCCCGTTCTGCCCACGCCAATTCCCTCAATTTCGTGTCCGCCAGTTCTTCAGACCCCAATTCCCGTATTAACACCCGACACGTTTCAAAGTGAAAGCATCTTAGGAGCTCGGATACCCGCCTTAACTCCTAACAGACCCCCCGAAATGACTACAGTCACTTTTAACACACCCATAAGACTTCAAGGTAGATTTTCCGTACCCCAAGCGCAAGGTCAGATCTCAGAATTAACTACCACGAGCCAAACTAGCCCCTCGAATAGACCAGTCCACCTTCAAGGTCTTATAGACTCTACCTCACCAACGCAGTCCGCCGTCACAGAGACACTTAAGCCACAAATCCGAACGTACACGCGTGTGCCTAGAGCAAAGGCTAACCTGGAGGTTTTTTCGCCTACTTTAACTAACAATCTAACTATTACTGCTAGTCAAAGCAATGATACCAATGTTCCCGCGCCAATGGGGCCTCAGGAAACCGTTACAGTGACGAAGATTAACCCGCCAATTGTCCTCGTTAAAAGCCCTAGTCCCAAAGAGTCCAACGACTCGGACGAAGCCATGTCCGATGGTTCTTCTTCGGACAGCGATATTGAAATTGTGGCCGAGTATAATAGTTCCTATTACGATGGTTGGGAAGTCGGTCATCTGCAAATTAAATCGGGCGTCGTTGACTTCGTTGATCTGGCCTCTGATAGCGACGAGGACAATTGCCAGCCATCAACCTCCGCTGGTGGTGCCGAGAATTTAGTAATTACCGAAACCTTCTCGTTGAATGACAAGGTCGTTGAAGGTCAAGAAGACTTGATAATGAACGAAAATGACGCTGAAGTCAAGACACCGCCTAGCATTTCGGATTTGTATTATCGTACTGATAACAAATTAGGCGGAGTTCGAATGCCAATGACGGATTATTTGAAACTTGCGGGGTTTGAAATGAAGAAAATTCAAATCAATTTGGGAGCAGGAAAGAAATAACTTAATAGTCTTTCATCAGGTTCAATGTAGCGTTAACTTGGTATAATGCTTTAATATTACATTTTCATTTTATTTTCCTGAAGTCAATTCCAAACCTTTGATGAATTATTTGTAAAATTGAAAAATGTTCAATTTCTTCTCATTTTAATAAAGGTTACAATTTTTTTTTTGAGAATATTTTTGGCAGGTTTTTGTTTTCGGTAAGGGTTTAGTTTTGTTATAATTAAACAACATTAGCTTCTCCTTTCGTGTCCCCCGTGATATATTTGCTTGGCGCCGCGATTTTTATTGGAATTTGTACTGAAATCGAAATTTCTCTTCTTTTTTTCTCCCTCTTTTTGCAGCAATTATTGAGGGGACATTCCCGACCAGCATGCCTTTACAGCATATGCAGAAAGACTTGAGGTTAGCACTCAGCATTGGGGACCAATTAGAGCAACCACTTCCGTTGGCCGCGTCCGCTTCTGAGGTCAGATATCTCTCTCTCTCTTTCTCTTTTTTTTTTTTTTTATTTTTTTTCCTTAATTTATCGTGGTGGTTTATTTAACGATTTAATCGTTATCAATTATAATCCATGGTTCATACAAACATGGAAAACTCGGGGAATCAGGGAAATTTGTGAGGTTTTAGTAAAGACCTTTTTAAACCATACATACACCTTTTTGACTCATTTAGATGAGTTAACTTGCGTAGTGTCAGTGATACGTATGCAAACGTCATACCCTTCTATCTCTTAGCTCAGTGCCACCCCCCCCCCCCAAATTAGGGGCTTACGGTATCACCTCTTACATGAGCGCGTCTAGAGGGAGGGATACACAGTCTACACTTCTTCTCTAAGGACACTAGTCTATAAAAAACCACTCCCGTTGATATTACTCCACATATTTGAAAAAAAAACCTGGAAAACTTTGGGAAATATAATTGGAAAAACCAAGGAGATTAAGGGGGAAACATTTGTGAGATATATGTGGAAAAAAAACCTGGAAAACTCCGGGAAATCGGTTTTCCAAAAATTGTATGAACCTTGTAATCGTCAAGATGTTTTATTTTCTTATTTAATACCGAAAAAGCTTTGACAAATAGTTTTTGAGCACGGTTCATACAAACCGGGAAAACCTGGAAAAATCAGGGAAATATATAGTTAACAAAAACTTCAGGGAAATTTCGAATTTTTAGTAAAATTCAGGGAAATCAAACAGGGGCCGAGTAATTAAGCAAAATGTTCGTAAACATACCCTCCATAGCATTAACATTACACCCAACTTTGGAGGCTCGTAACTCTGGTTCTACTAGAGATACTATATTCCCCCCCCCCCCCTCTTTCGTTAACATTTGCTCCATAAGATACTCTCTATACGGGAGAAACATGGAAAATTCAGGGAAGTATATTTTGAAAAACCTGGAAATCTCAGGGAAATTTGTTTTCTAAAAGTTGTATGAACCCTGTTGAGTGTCTTGAAAAAAAAAACAATAATGGTATTAGACCCTTTTCAAATTGGGACGCTTTAGATAAGGCTTAACTTTTTACGTTGCCAGTCCTTTTGTTTCAAGCCATATTTAACGTCATTGTTGTCCACATACCCATCAATGTTCCGTCTTTGGAAAACAAGATGGTCAAGTACAAGACTCTATCCCCCCTTTTGAAAAACGTCTATTATTACGAATCATAGATAACGATTTGATCGTTGACGAAACTTTCCATTATAATTGTTTTTGTCTTCCGTGAACTTTAACCCCATTAATTCTTTTTCTTTCTATTTTTTTTTTTTTTAAATCTTCCAATACGAAATCACCAATCTCTTGGCATATATAATATATAGGTTTTTAAACACGCAAAGAGAATGGGTTATAGTGAACACGATGTTTCGGCGGTGTACATACGAGCTCGATTTTAAATATTTACTAAACAAAATGAATTCAAATACCAAAACAACAACAACAATTTCAAATAAATAAAAAAGACAGACAAACATTGCATCATCCGCATAGATTAAATAATTCATCGTCATTTCAATGAAATAGTTTAAAAAATAAAGGAAAATAAAATCTCTTCCTTTTAAAAAACGAAAACGAAAAAAATCGGATATATACACCACGTCGTTTAATTGCAAATTTAATTAATTATAATTATTGAATTAATTATTTTTTATTTATGGGTAATGAATTCTCTCTCCATTCGTGTTTAATCATTATTTTCGTTACGCAAAAAAAAAAAAAAAACCAAAAGAAATTGTACCTATAACTCGAATCATTGAAATATTTCAATTACAAAAATAATTGAAAACCGATTGAAAAATTTATCCCGTTTTATTGGTACCAGTGGATTACAATCGATTCTCGACTTGTATAATTATTATTACCAAAAAAAAAACGAAAATGAATTGAAGAAAAAAAAAAATGATCATTAAATTTTTTATCCGAAAATTAAAACTGGTAGTTGAAGACGAATTTTTCGTCCATTTTAGTTTTGAGATTGACAACAACCCGTCCGAGAGGACTCCCCCTATCTTGGGAGGAAAGAAAGGTAATTTTTACAATCTTTGACACTGCGGTAGGTATTCTATATTTTTTTTCTTTGTGTGTGTATGTGTGTGTGCACCTGGACCCTCCTAGTGTTACCTTTTATCCCTAGAAAGTCTCAGGGGAATAGGTACTGTCCCTTAAACTGGTTATTTTTGTTTGAAATAGTCGAATTCAGGTGTTTGTACTTGGTTTGGAATGAAAACAGCGTGTCCACTTTTATCAAGAACGTATATTAGTTCTTGGAACATGCTGCGCTTTTGTAGTGACTCAAGATGGCGGACTTGCATTAGGTCAGGGAACCCGACCGTGAATAAAGAGGGGGAAGATGGTAAAACGCCCTACAGCCCCCCCCCCCCTAAAAAAAAAGAAAAATAAAACGTTCTCAGCTGTTAAATGGGTTCTCGAAGCTGCTAGGGGAAAGATCGTGCACTACAGTAACCCCCCCCCCCTCCCTCCCAAAAAAAAGAAATAAAACGTTCTCAGCTGTTAAATGGGTTCTCGAAGTTGCTAGTCCTTAACCTAATCTGCAACCTTTTGAGAAAATTGTTGACGATAAAAATGGGCGGGAAAAAAACACCCATATACTTGATTTCTAAAAAGCCCTCCCCTTAAAAACCGCGAAAATTATCGTTACTAAAGCTTTGTCCACACTGAACTCGCGCTCGCGTGTTCGCGCCTCGTCTATTCGCATCTTCGCGAAAACATTTGCACTTCTGTTCTGATACACGCAAAAATTTTGCATTTCCAATTCTGAGAGCCAATCAAGTTTGAGCAATCATTACGCCTTCTGCCCCTCTCCATCGACGTTGTTCAAAGAGAAAAACGAAACTAATCGTCCCACCCTTCTTCTCGTCTGTGATTGGTTCTTTTCACGCGAAGGCGCGAAATTCTTGGCCTAGTCGCAAGAAATTTGTATCTTCGCGATATGAGGACGCAAAGTAGCGAAAAACCAATGTGGACAGTAGAGCGATCTTGCAAACAAGCAAAGCGAAGATGCGAACTAGCAAAATGTGTCAGTCTGGATAGGCCTTTAGAAGAGATAGAAGCTCAGGAGTAAAACTGCCAAAAGATGGCGGCACCTTACGGTGGCGTATTCTCCTCTCTTCGATAGACGAAATTATTGACGTCATGGATCGACTACGTCAGTCGTTTATGTGACGTAATAATTCTCTCTCTCCCTGTAGCGTCTTATTCCTGGGGCTCAACTTCCAACCTCAATAATAATACCCGTATCATCGGAGAAAATTCTAATTTTAGTTATAAGTAGTGTAGTGTAGGTCCCTAGTAGTTAAATGATTTAATTTTTTCTCTCTTGTTCAAATAATTGTTATAATGGGGAAAGAAGTTTCATTTGGTTTTTGTAAAAGATTGTTTTTCCGTGATTTCGTTGTAACATATTTATTTCAACCCCCCCCCTGGTGCCAGTTGGGGTTATAAATAGAGTTCTAGCGTTATTACGCAAACATTTTAGTTCATTGACGTGCCAAAATACCGATGATGATTTCCCGCCATTATTGTGGGGGTTTGGGTTCACCAAAACTGTTTACAGTTTTGCGCATAATGAAATGATATGGATGAAACCGTGTAATTAATTTTAATTTAGTTCCTGTATGTTTGTTTATATTTTCTAAATATTTAATCATCTGACAGAACTCCTTTCCTGAAATTCCAGTTCAAGAAAGGGGGGGTATTACTTATTTAAAGTAACAGGCGGCTCCATTATCACCCCTAGCATGCTGGCTAATCTTCTGGACACGAATTTTACCTTGCCAAAGGCAGGAACCAATCAGACCTAATGCACTAGGTCCCATTGGTTCCTGCCTTTGGTTTAACTAGCCTTTGGCAAGCTTAGCCAACGTGAAGCAGAAAAGGCATCTTTCAGGGGCATCAACGGAGCCGCCCTTTGCTTTAAACTAAAGCTGATTAGTATTCTTTACGCATTTTGAAATTATTTTAATAAATTAATTTCATAATGTCCCATTAGTATGGTAACACTGACCTATTTAAAAAAATATGTCAAAGGTCGTAAGTAATTTGGCGTTTGTGAGGGAAAAAATTAAGTTTCAGAAGTTGTTGGTAGGGGGTCTAGAGAAAAAGTGTGGAACACGGGTCTAATGTCCGACCCCTCAACGAGGCACAGTAAGGATAACATTCTTCTCTTGTAGGCCCTAGTTTGTAAAGTTCCCCGAATTTTAAAGCAGTGTTTTTTCGACATAAGAGAATTAGATGGTCGGGGATGGGTTGAGGTTTCGAAGAGGCTTATTGGAAGACAGCCAGTGTCGCAGTATTTGTGACTCACTCGGCGAAGAACTTAAGAATCTGACTTGGTTTTAATTTTTTTACTCATTTTCAAATAGTTCAAATCGTCCTGGGACTTTAAAAGTTGGGCGGGGTTAAGTACGGAGGCCGTTTTTGCAATTTTATAAGTGATATAATTGTAGATGTATATTTGGGTATCTTTTGGAAACGATAAACGAGAGTGGCATTGATATTGTTTTGAAAGTTAGGTATTTAATGTCACCTTGTAACGGCAAAAAGGTCGCAATGTTCTTGTTTATATTAGTGCAACAGGTTTTATCATGCACCTGATGGTGTTTTCAAAGGTCTAAATAGTGTATGTAGCGAGACTTGGAGTTAGGCTTAGTTTAATGCTTTTTACCTTAGTAGCTGGTAAAATTACTAACCCGACTTTAATTTAACTAGAAAATAAGTCGGTTTGTTTAAAAAATAAAGAAACACCTATATTTTGATAAAAATAATGCGTGAAAAATTATTGATTTATGAGAAAACCCGCCAAAAAATACGCGGTTAAATTTTGGCGCCATGGTAACGGCGCGCGCACGGTGATCAGTCCGGCAGCTGAGAGACGGAGCGTGCGGAGTGATACACGGATCTACAATATTGGATCTCCCGATTAGTTAGTAAACAAGCTTCCAGCTGTAAGGTGAGGGACGGACGATATCCGTCTAAGGCCTAAGTTAAAATTTATCTTCCTTTTTACTTCAGTACGCGCCGCGTAAGAAAATAATTGTAATTTTACGGTAAATTACGCGAACTTATCGGTGCTTTTAAAGTGTAAACTGTAATATGTAGGCGTTAATTTAAACCCTAAGAAAATTACCGACGAAAGGCCTCGGCTTAACGGGCAGAGGTAAAAATCTACGCGGCTCAATTCTTTCGGAAGTCGGTCGGTCGAGACCCCGCCGCTGCTGGCATAGGCCTAATCGGTTCACCCGACAAAAAGATGTCTTCGCGGGTAGAAAAGTGCTAGACGTTCGCGGTATTTAAATTCGGTGTTTAATTTAAACGAAAGAAAAATCCACCCGGCAGCCAGGATGTTTAGCTAATAGTCTACGCATCATGTCCAGCCAATCGACAAATAGGTAAGCCTAATTTCTAACGAATTTTACTGGGATTTATTGCCAAGATAATTTCGAGCTTACTTTTCGTCTTATCGTCTGCATTAGACGGCCATTATCCTTTTTGAAAGAGAAGGGGTCGTCCATAAACTACCTCATTAATAGACCTAAAACGACCCAAATAACCCTAAATTTCAATCAGGTTATATGAATTTAATATATTAGTACGTTTCTGCATCAAGATTTTCGCACCTATCTTGCCGTAAAATAGCGTTTTTCCTTAGCCACGTAGACCGTCGTAGCTTTGCCAAGTCCTAACGACTAAGCCTTGTCACATTCTTTTAAATATCGAGAGTCCCGTTTTGTCATTTTTTAGTTGCTTTTAGTAACGTTCCCGTAATCCTTGGATTTTAACACCAAGAAATTCTTGATTTTTTTTAATCGGAATTTTATCGTAATTGCATGGTTTTTTTAATGATAATTAGGCTTAGTTCAAAACCTAGAAAAGTGTTACAAGGAAGTCAGTCATGATTGAGGGGAAAAATAAAATAGACATATGAATCATATACCACAAAAATAGTTGATGAAATCAAAATCAAAATAGTTTTATCTGAAACAATTAGGATAAATAGGAATTTAAAGATAACAATTTTGACGTTGAGTTTTATTTAGTTAGTTCCTTGGAAATTATTTAAAAAGAAAAAAATAATTTTGACAAGAATGACTTGGCTGCATTAAAACATGCCAAATAGGGCCTAATTTTTTCTTAATTATTTTTTAATTATTATTTATTTGTTTAAAATGCCACGAAAAAAATTCCAATGGTCTAAATTCCATGTAGAAGCAGTTTTTTTTTTTTTTTCGGGTATTCCAAAATGTCTATCAGGTTTTGCCAGCCATGTAATCAACCTGTTCTTTACGTTGAGGGAAAAATCTAGGCCAAAGATTTTCATTAAGTAGGCTAGCCCACAATGGCGGCTTTTTTATAAGATGGCAGCACTTCAACCCTCTATAAATTACCCAAAAAATTTCAATTGTTTCACGAAGATTTTAGTTAATTCTTAGAATATTCATAAAATTTAAATGTGTGACGTCAATATTCCATGGGATACCTGCGGGGAAAAAACTTCGCAAGGTATTGCGTCACCAATTTCGCGTTAAGATTTATATCATTCTTGAAAATTAAAGTGGCCTTAATTTAAAGTTTAGTATAATTTAACTAAAACCCCACCCAAGTAAAATCAGAAATATAACAGGGTTATTTAACTTTAGTTTTCTGGCTATACACCTGGAAAGGAAGGATGTTATGTCCAACAGGTGCTTTGGGTTCATTGTTTCAAACTAAAAATATATATTTATATTTATTACAAATATATAATAACCAATAGGCCATAAAAATTATTCTAGCGTTTAATACGAAGCCCTATGGCGTTAATTATATTTATCATTTTGTAATACATTTTAATTATTATTCATATATAGAGGGATTAAATTTTATTAATGTTTTGGGTCTAGGTCAAATCGAAACTAGGCTTAGATAATTTAGACAGAAAAAAAAAGAATTATTTTGAATAGGGAAAATTAAAATTGAACATTGGTTGCCACATAGAGTAAAAAATCCTTGGGTTGTTGTTTTTCTGAAGAAAATTCGAGTTAAATTTTAAAAATTTACATAAAGAGATAAGATACAATCGCATTCATCCATCCTGACCTTTAGATCTTATTTGTACAATGATTGTAACCTTTTCAAGGTCACGTAAAAGTTAAAAATACTTTTTTATTTTTTTGAATGGAGTGTCCAAAAACGATAACATATTTAGTATAAATTTCAAAACGGCAGGGGTTTTGGGTTTGGGATTCCCCTATTGCTTGTTTGAATTGGAAAGTCTTAGAGGATAAATGGGACTCTCTTTACTCTTTTGTAATCTGTAAGACCAGGGAAAAATTATCACCTGTCATAAAACCAAACTTTAGGGTCCGGTTCCCCCTGGAGAGGGGGGGGGTGATTTTACCCCCCCCCCCCTTATCCTTTAATTCGGGAGAGGGGGTCCATAGCTTTCTTTGTGGTGGATTGAAATTTTAATTTATAAACGGTTAATAATTTATTTAATTAATTAATTACACGAGCCCTGATTGTTGTAATTACAATTAGGAGTATTGGGTGTCGTTGGTAAATGGGAGAAGTAGAGCTATATATCTTTGTTATTAATAAAATACAGGATTCAAAAATAAACTCAATTTCAATTCGATTTAAAATACACAAATAACATCGTGAGGCTCACGTGATCCATAATATGGTTTAGAAGGGGTTTTCTTGAGAACGGTACTTCAGTGGTCTCGTCTCCATTATAAACTTAAAAAAAAAACAATTTTCAATGTAAAGAAATATAAATATGGCAAACAGTAAAATAAAATATAATATTTTTCTCACATAAAAAAAATATATTATCAGGCGCACTTAAGAATTTATTTTTTCTTTATTTTTTTGGTATTTGTATTTCCTGTTTCATGGTCTATGAATTCCGCATGATCTTTTGTTATCAAACAGTACACCGAATGTTCTCTTCATCTCCTCTCCACACTCGTATGATTTTGTGGTTATGACTTTTAAGGTAAATTTAAGGTTAGAAAAGGGCTAAAGGAACTTCTCTTTGTTTTTGTACGTGTTCGTCACTATAATTGACTGCCACAATATTCTTAATCATTTCTTTCCACTCCATCCTCCTTAATCTTTGTGGTTTAAGACTAGAAACCGGGAAGGATTTTCAAGGGTTATATACAGAACCTTGATAAGGCGGAGTTTTGGAAACGCGGGGAAAGGTCAGAGGTTTAAACTTTTTTCCCAACAAAATCAGGGATAATTCGGGGATTTCATTGGGTGTTTCAAACCATGATGCTTCGAACAATGCTAAATATGAGCTAGGTGTAATTATGAAGTGCACTTTAATTAAAATGGTCAGGGATATTTGAAAAAAAAAATTTGGTCAGGGAAAAGTTAGGGATTTTCGTCCGAACACTGTAGACTCCCTAACCGTCTTTGTGACTAGGGATTCACCCCCGCCCCAATCTTGAGAAGAACTAAACCCCACCAAACCACCACCAAGTGGTTCTAATTAGCCCCTCCCCCTAGTCTTAGTAATATCGAGTATCGACCATGCAATTTTGTCAAAATTCGGTAACGAACTGTGACTGTGCCTAAAGAACAAACATGCAATCAAACAAACCCACTTTCTCAAAGATACATTACATAAACGCCTACGATATATTAAAATATTATATCAGAAGTCCATTGAAATTAGCCAATACTTCTGTAAATATGTATATAAAAATCTTATGCATTGTATATACATACAGACTAGGAGGATTCGTATCATTTACACAGGGAGGCCGGGCTTCACGTTTTTAACAAGGAGACCTGACTCATAAGTTGAGTCTAAAGCCAGGCCTCCTTGTGTAAATGGTATGAATTCTCCTAGTATGTAAACCATGTATATATTTCAAAAAATTGACGCCAAACAATAGAGTAATGGTAGCCCCCTAGGTTCGACTGTGTTAATAGGGTTCATACAAACCTGGAAAAATCAGGGAAATAAATAGTTGACAAAAACCTCGGGGAGATTTCGAATTTTTAGTAAAATTCAGGGATATCAGGGAAATTTGCGTCAAACAGGGGCCGAGTAATTAAGCAAAATGTTCATAAACATACCCTCCATAGGATTAAAATTACACTATACTTTGGAGGCTCGTAACTCTGGTTATATTAGGGATACTGGGATGTCCTTTGATTATGTAATAGTCATATTTGTCCCCCCCCCTCCTTCGTTAACATTTGCTCCATAGCTCCATATACGGGAAAAACCTGGAAATCTCAGGGAAATTTGTTTTCTAAAAGTTGTATGAACCCTGGTTAAGCTCTAAGGGGAAATAACATGGGGTGCCATTCGTCTATATGCAGCGAAATTATCATTGAAAATTGGGACTGTCTACCTGAAAGTTTGTGCATTTGACAGAAAAAGAAATAAATGTCCCTTGTATATTTGAATCAAGAACAGATGTTTTATTTAATTTTTTTCCCTATAGAAATGTATAGGCAGTCGATTTTTATGTAATGGAAGATTTGTTGTAAGTAAAGTTGAAACCGTAGTTAGGTTTTCGTATATTACTGGTTGTTTTTTTCTTCCTATAATAAAGTTCTCCAATAGATAAGGGAGGCGAACGCTGTACGGCCTTGACAAATACTAACATGGCGTTCGCTAACTGCAAAGATAGATATTGGCGATATTTATTACTGTATAAATTCGTAATTATTGCAAAGTAATTAAGCCCGATCTCGTTAATTTTAAAGTAACGAACTCCGTCCAAGAGTTCTTAGCGGGGGGAAAAAGGGATGCCAGAGGTCAGGGAAAAGTTGAGGGAAAGCTTGGAAAAGTTGGAAAAGTCGGGGAAACCTGGAACAGGCAGGGAATTTTGAAATGGGGCGTGAAGATGGTGAAGACGGGGAATTTGGTTTCAAGCTTGGATATTTCTTAGGTTTATGCAAGATTATATCGTAGTAAATGTTTTAAAACTATACGCTGAAAAGGTGACCTTTAGCAATGATAACCTTTGCCCTCAAAGGGTCATTCAGCAGGGTTGCCACGGGAATTTAGAAATGAGCCAAAAAAGTCAGGGAATTTTTAAAGTTTTAGCAAAGTCAGAGAATTTGATTTTAGTGGGTAAAATTTCTGGGGATAAGTCTTTATTGAAAGATTAATGAAAGTTCCTCCTCATCCTCTCTCTTAACACAGAAAACTCTAGAGCAATCCTTAAAAATGTCTAGAAAGTAAATGCTCTCTAAAATAATCTGCTAGACTGTTATTTATAGTTAAAATGCTTCTTAATCATTTTGGTGCAACAAATACATTGGAAAACTTAATGCAGAGAGTTTATTTAATTAAACGTGCTTTAAAAATTTACACTTTTACCCTAAAAGGTCAGGGAAAAATGGAAAAGTCAGGGAATTTGGTTCTGAAAATTCTATGGCAACCCTGTTCAGGGAAAATCACCATCAATAGTTAAAGAAAACATGCTGGGCAAGTCAGGGAGTTTGAACCTGAAAGTCTTGTAAGCAAATCAACCCTGAGAAAACATCGGAACTTATCTACAATTAAGTTTCAGAATAGACATAAAATCAATTTGGTCGAAACTATTATTTTAGAGAGGAAATGTAGCATACGAAAGTAATGGTGTAACTCCGGCTGAAATTTCATTCTAACGAATGCGCCATAGTTAGTTAGTTAGTTGGTTGCGGTTGTAGTCTAGCTTATAATTCTGAATGCATGCGCCATGTTTTTCCCCTATACAGGAAAAATAGTACCCATACCCTAGTTTACGCAATGAGACTGTGTGTTGTGTATACGACTACAACAACTCTATAGCTAGTAGTGTATAAGATGTTATAATTTTCCTGCTATCCTTGAAAAATTATTTAACAGCTGTAAATTTAATCTATACCACCTCTCTAGTCTATAAGGTAAATCATTTTTCATCTACTCTAACATCTCGTATCGTATCATTTTAACAGCTCTATATAAGATAATGCTTTTGACGCAATCTTATATATGGTGGGATAACTTATCAAGAAATTTAATTTACCAAGTATATTTTTTTTAAATGATCTGGTGATGGTAGACGGAACATCATGAATATGATATCTTTTTTTACACGACCAATTTTATAGGTCAAGAACCTGTAGTATATATATATAAATTTTTAATCTTTTTTCATTTCATTTGATTTCATTTTAATTTAGGGGGGAGAATTATATTATAAGAGGGGCAATGTATGATTTGAACACAATATACAGGGTGTTTCTTTCTGATAAGTCTGCATAGCATAAATAAAGGGGAATGTTCTTTGGGTGCACTGTCAATTTTGAGTCGAAAATATATAACTTCTATCTCCATTTTGATTGCCCTAAGGGACGCTGTTTTCGAGTTATGATTTGATGGGTGTTTTAGGGATGACCCCTTAATTAAATTATAAAACGTTGTCTTAATTAAATTTAAGGGGTCATTCGTAAAATACTCCTTAACTCGAAAACAGTGACCCGGACGAGGCAAAATGGAGATAGTTACATTTTCGACTCAAAATCGTGCATCCAAAGAACATCCCCCTTAACTTATCAGAACACCCTGTGTAGAAACGTTATTGCAAATCGCTATAAATATTGTAGAATTGAGGGGATACTCACTGTACATCGGTTGCGGGTTACTTTTAATCATTTTAAACCTCTGGTAGAGTTTTAAAGTAATCCTTAAGAGTGACGAGCCTCTCGGTTCAAATTTCGTAATGCCCGCACTATAGGGGGTATGTTTCATGATTTTCATCTTCGATGTTGAAATTTTGATCTATAGGGGTTTGAAGATTATTAATTTATAACCGGGTATATTTTTAGAAAAGGTACTTCGTTACTCGGATGTTATTTATCCTTCTTTTGAAATTGAGGAATATGTAGTAATTATTTTACTTTAAATGTCTCCCTGAAGACTTCAAACGTATCTCTATTTTTTTTTGCACAATAGGTTAATTAAATAAGAACTTTTCCATATTTTGTATTTATGGTCGCAACAGCGATATCTTTTGATATTTTACTTAATTATTACATCTTTGATTATTGTAACCCCTAGTATAGTCTGCTACTACGAGCCTTCTCTTAACGTCACAGCCTCCTATTCCTATCTCTTACCTCGGTTTTGACGACCATATTGGAAGTCGTCAGCTCAGGGCATACAATTTCGACTATACCAATATTGACGTCACGCCCCCGTAACTCCTCCCCTCTTAGTACCACTCTATTAGGGATCATTAGACCTACAAGATACTCAAAAGGGATTACCCGTATCAAGAAGCGATATCTAGTTTATTAGGGAGAAGGTATTATGCTTAAGTATTCGCGCGCCATAGTCCCAGTCTCCCTTTCAAAATACAAGGGGGGACGTAAAAGGAGGCCGGGCTATTTCGCCTCTCCTCAGTCGGAAAATACAAGTAATTTTCGTTATTCGCGTCGCGCTGACGTGAGTTTTCAAGAACCAATGAGATGCTGGTTGTAATTTAAAGGCGGGGATTAACTCCGGACCTACGTTTGGACTGGAGATAGAGCTAGAAACGTGGCGAATTTATATCTTCTCCCTAGTAAACTCTATATCGCTATCTTTTATAGAACCGAAGTTACTACAAATTATAGGTGGTGCATGCAATTAAGATTAACCGTTAATGTATCAATCCATGCTCAAACTTCACCTTTTTCCCAATTTCTATTCAACTGGAAAGTACTCACCAAGTTTGAGATACAATTCCTGCCGATTTTTGCAAAAGTTTTTAAAAAACATTTTCTGGATATTATTTCGTGATAAAAGGTTTTTTTTGGAGTGAATGGAGAAAAAAATTGTTTACAAAATTTTTCTCTTTTGAGTTTTTAAGAAACTAAATTCAATGAAAGTGACTAGGCGAGGGAAAGAGAAATAGGCCAGCAGGTCAAGCCTAGAAATTTTAGAAAGAAAATCATGGGAATGACGCCGCGTTAATATTATTATAAACAAATCAGGACTACACCTAGGTTTCTAACCTCAATCGAGAATTAAAAAGATTTTAGTGGCTCGGTGGTGGTCCTTCTTTATTAGCTACTGTTTTATATAGTTATATTACAATTATGTTGTTTATGAGCAGGAGATCAAAGAAAAATCACATTACATAACTAAAGTATTAAGATGATACAGAGTGTCATCCTTCTTCTATTATCCCCTTCTGATATTGCATAATCGTAATTTTTCTTGGTGGTTATTATTAATAATAAAGCGCGCGTATATCGTTTTACTTTCGTTTCGACAGAAGTATAATTTGTATTTTAGCTCGATACTCAATGGTTTCTAGTTATTACTTAACTATATGTTATAATGTAGATTATAGGCGTTCATTTTATTTGACCCCCGAGGGGCTTCTACAGACAGAACGTAGCCAGCCAGCCAGCCAGTCATGAGGAGTGTAGGTAGGTAGGCACGTGTGTCCCATTTTGCAATTATAACAAAATACATTTTGCCACGCAGCCTGGGCCTTCAAGGTCCTTTTTACCAATCCCGGGCAAATAATTTAGATTTTACTATAGAGGAGGGTAAGAAAGAAATCTCCTTGACATTGGCCTGTATGTATATTTTAATAGACTCCAAACGTCTTGGGCTGAAAAGCCTAATTATATCTGAGTTTTATGGAGAATCTCAGACGACCTTGTGTTCTCTCTCGTACATCTTATTAGGTTGTGTACATGCGCACATGTTTTTTTAATCTTATACTAAATAGAAATTGAAACGTACTAATTAGTATGGAATTATTTAGGCTTAAGATGGTGTTTATTTCATGTTCTTCTTTGTGTAATTGATTGACAACTATTCAACCTAGATTTCATGGTTGCGTTTGTGATTATATAAATTGTTTTTATTAGAATTATCAAGGGTTTCTTTGGCAATAATGCGTCATACCTTTACCGCCCCCCCCCCTCCATCGCCCCCACCAAATTTGGTTTTATAAAGAAAACTTCAATTGCGAAGAGAAATAAAAAAAACCCAAGTTCTTTTTATTTTATTCGGTAATTTTTGTAAAGTTTAAGGGATTTTTTCTTTTTTCGTACAAAGGTTATATAGTCACCATTTTTGGTGGAAAAATCCCGTCTAAACTCAGCTACATGATTTGTCAGAAGAAATACCCGTTCAAACTAACCTTAAAAACTTTTCATTGGTTGTGAAGAATTTTAGATAACAATTCGTTGCGTGAAGTGCTGCCTCTAACTACCCCATGTCTAAATTTCGAATAATTTATTTCAAATCTTAAGCTTACTACACACAAGTGACAAGCGCGTTTTGAAGTGTTGCGTAGCTTATACGTCTGAAAAATTGTGCCAAAGCTTGCATTACGTCTAAAGCTATACCAGAAAAGCGTAGCTACGTTTCAAAACGCGCTAAAGTTAGCTTAAATAACTACTGATTTCTAATCTTTTTTTTTTAAACAAAGATTTGTTAAATGTTAAAGTTCCTTTCCAAAGTTATTTCAATCACGCACCCACGAAAACTTAAAACTCATCGATAAAAATTCCTCCCATTTTTCGAACCAATTTGTTCGCGCGACATTTAACGCGTGACAATTTCGAGCCAAGGAACAAAATTCTAATTTCTTCTTTGTCGCGTTGTTCCAGGGTTTAATTGTTCTTTACCCTAAGCACGCACCTTCTAATGCACGGATAGAAATTCGAGAACTCACGGAACCTTAAAAATAAATAAAAAATGTTGAAGATCTTTTCGGCATTAGGTGACAACTAGAAAGTTAAAAAGCGTGAATTTATTATGAAAATTTCTCCATGAATATTTATAGTGCGGTATGGTTGTTTTTCACTAAAGAGGGATTGGACAAAGGGGCGTAAATCTCCCCTATTAAGCGTCTGCAGACTCTACTACAGCGCAGGCGCCAAAAAGCGAGATGGAAAGCAGAGTTTTAACCCCCGGTGTCTTTCCCTCTCTTAGTTACATGAAAACGGACTATTGGATGAAAACATCTTTTTGAAGTCGATATACGATTTCGTTTCGAGACAATATTCTCCGGTACGTGTACCGTCATCCCTGATTATAAGAAAACCTCTTTGCTCCTTGAGTCCTAGACTCCTAGCTTTTATCACTGAAGGGAAGAAGGAGCCTGCGGAAGATGGTGGCGACTCGTGCAAGGAGAGTTTTACAATATAGAAGGGAGGGACTTGTAGATGAAAGTCGATCATCTTTTGAAACGGTTGTTGAACTTTCCTCTTTTTCGTGCCTCGCTCTACTTGCAGTCTTCCACCTTCTTCATAATCTATCGCGTTGAATCTCTCCCTCCTCCCTCAAGACTGTGTCGTTTTTGAAAGCCAAAACCACCTATCTTATTTTGTGTCAATTTAATTTAAATGAGAAGTTTAATTGGATGGAGATTAATGGGATTAGAGAGAAACAAACAAACATTAGGCTTAGCGTAAAACTCGAATTTTCTTAATAATTAATGCAATATTAAGCTTAAGTCTCTCTGAAAATTATGAGTTTATGTTAAAAAAAAAATCCGAATAGACAGTCAGTTTTGGTTGCTTCTTCGCTTTAGGGAGCTAGCAACTGGATACGGGGAAGAGATAGTCTGACGTCACGCAGCCCCTCCCCCATCTGCTTGGCATTTTTGCGCGTAGAATACTGTTTCCAACCATTGGGGTGGGATGAAACTCCAGTAAGAGTCACTGGTGTGACGTTTCAGGGTCAGAACTGTTACCTCCCTATAGTCTGCTACTACGAACCATCTCTTGACGTCACACCCTCCTATTCCTATCTCTTACCTTGGTTTTGGCGACCATATTGGAAGTCGTCAGCGCTGGCCATACAATATAGACCACCAATATTGACGTGACGTCCATGTAGCTCCTCCCCTATCACTACCTATGGCAACAATTTTATAGGATCGTTCTTTTTATTTATGACTCTTTTATTTAGTTACTTTATACAAATTTTATTGATACATTTCCACTAAACAATGAGCAATTTAAATCGTAGATAACCGTTCACTCCTTGCAGAGCAGAGCAGAGCGAATAAAACCGCTTTCGCTATTTAAATTGCTTATCATTATTGAACTTTACGTTATGGATTTATTTTAACAACTTTTAGCCTAGTATATCTGAACTTAAATGGGGCACCTCCGCGTAATATTTGAACTTTAATGTAATAAAAAAAGGTATTATAAAAGTTTAAAAATATAATTTCGCTGAGATCCTCCGTAGGATTTGACCGCGTGCGCTATTGGATTTTGTTGCATTTGTAGAAATATATTGGTCTCCTAGGGTTTGGGTTTGGGTTTCCTAAGCCTTTTTTTACTGGCTTCGCATCTGTCCGTTATAGAAGAAGTCTTTTGTGTGTTGAAGCACGTGCCAAAATGATAGACCGTGATGGTCTTGAAGGATTTTTATGTCTCGAAAAGGTCATTTTCAATCAGGCTGGATCCACTCGTCCGTCGTCCCATCAAATTGGGTCTGCTTTTTTTTTTCTTTTCGGTGTTAAAATAACTCAGTCTATCCCAAGAAATTTTCATCTATCGCGATGCGGTTGTTAGAAGCGGGTTTAAGATGGTTAGGGTTAAGTGAAGTCGTAGATGTCGTGTTTACGTACGATTGGTGCAAGGCTTAGGTCAAGTTGTTTGTTGTTGCTGAACCATTATTGCATGTATTATTCTAACCCTAACCAAGAAGTGATATCTAGTTTATTAGGGAGAAGGTATAAGTTGCCTAAGTATTCGCGCGCCATAGTCCCAGTCCCCCTTTCAAAATACAAGGGGGGACGTAAAAGGTGGCCCGGGCTATTTCGTAGCCTCTCCTCAGTCGGAAAATATGACTGTAATTTTCGTCATTCGCATCTCGCTGACGTGCGTTTTCAAGAACCAATGAGATGCTGCTGGTTGTAATTTAAAGGCGTGGATTAACTCCGGACCTACGTTGGACTGGAGATAAAGCTGGGAATGTGACAAATTTATACCTTCTCCCTAATAAACTAGATATCACTTCTTGCCCTAACTTAAGAAATTTTCATCCATCGCGATGTAGTTATTACAATCGGGCTTAAGATGATAAGGGTTATGTCGTAAATGTCGTTCCTGTTTACATACGATTGGTGTAAGGCTTAGGTCAAGTTGTTTGTTGTTGGTCAACCATCTATTTATCTAACCCTAACTTAAGATATATGTTTGAGGTTAAAGGTTATTAGGAGAGAGAGAGTCCCTCTCACTGTCCAAGGAAGTAGGGGTGTTTTTTTAGGTATAGGGTTAAGCTTAGAGCATTTTTGTTAATGGTTATCTATGGTGGTTGCCATGGTGATCCGAAGTTTTGGCGGGTAATATCTCCCGCGTTTTATACCGTCCCTCTCTCTCTCTCGTGACACGTTGTAAGCGTCATTGATTTCTTGGGGTTTTAATGCATTAAACGTGCTTTAAAAATCTAGGTGGTTTTTTAAGTAAAATTTTAATTTATTCCTAAAGAGTTAAAATACCGTACATGTTTTTTTTTAATATCGCAAATATGGGGAAACTTACTAAAATAAAATAAAAAAAAATAAAACTTTTTAAAGTAAACTTATATTTAATTATATATTTTAAGTTAATAGTTCTTTGCTTATGTCGTGACTGAAGGTTTTAAATTCTCTGTTTGAATCTATTTCCAGTAGCGAGCGCGTGTTTATTGCGGGAATTCAATTGCATTTGAGGAACTGTATGATATGGAGGGAAAAGAATAACAATAGGACAGGTGTCGATATGATATATTTCAAAAGGGTTTAATTCTATTGTTTATTCAGCCGTGTCCGCGCCGTTGTAGTTCTATACCTTTTTGAAAGGACTTGATTTACGAGTATACCTTTCGCTTATCTGCATGCGTAGAGACTTAAAACTTTCGCAAATATTGTGATTATTGTTCGTAAATAATATTGCAGGGTTACTATAAAACCTGGAAAATGAGGGATTTTGAAAATGGGTTGGAATTTTCGGGGAGTTTTATATTGGTTCTGTAATTTTGCAATAGTTGTTCCAAAAAAGGGTTCTATGGTCAATCGATTTTGAGTCGAAAGTGTTTTATGACATTTTTCCTAAGGGTCAACGTTTACAAATGGTGCTTGTCATTTTTAAATACAATATTCTGACTCAAAATTAGTGAAAGTCAATGTTAAATTGTTTAGACGCTCAGGGAAAAACTAAGAAGTGATATCTAGTTTATTCGGGAGAAGGTGCAAGATGCCTAAGTATGCGCTCCATAGACCCAGTCCCCCTTTCAAATACAAGGGGGTTGCGTAAAAGGAAGCCGGGCTATTTCGCCTCTCCTCAGTCGGAAAATACGTTATTTTCGTCATTCGCGTCGCGCTGACTTGAGTTTTCAAGAACCAATGAGATGCTGGTTGTAATTTAGGGGCTGGGATTAACTCCGGACCTACTATACGTTTGGACTGGAGATAAAGCTGGAAATGTGGCGAATTTATACCTTCTCCCTAGTAAACTAGATATCACTTCTTGGAAAAAAAACTTTAAAAAAACTGTGGCAAGCAGACCCATTATAAAAGCGTAGCGTGAGATTTTCCCCAACCCTTTTAATCTCAAATCTATCACCGTAAACGTCATAAAAACGCCAAAATTTCTGCAACATTTCACCCAATCTCAAAAGTAAACATAATATTCCAAATCCAATCAAATGAACCCTTTTTATTTTTTGAGGGGAGGGGGGTAGTTAATTCAGACTAGGAGGATTGATACCATTTTACACTGGAGGAGTCCTGGCAACTTGCCTTATAAAATGCGTAACCAGTAGCCTCGCCTCCTGGCTGGTGGTGTAAATGGACCCAATCCTCATATATTCTGAATTAACTATGTATACATAATCATCCTTTAGTAATAGTATTGGTAAAATTCTCAGAATCCATTTTTATAACAACCAACACCCAAATTATAAATTTAAAACCAGTATAGAGATAGAAAGCTCCTTTTTTAAAAATAAATGGCATCAGCAACTTCGAAGACTTCAAATCCAAAATCAAACTTGACGACGCGGTTTTTTTCCCCCACACCGCTCTGATAAAGAGGGAAATTTGAAAGGATCATTAATATCAAACTATCCCCGCTTAAGACAAGCTAGAACACAGCCGGGGAATTCTTTTAGTTATTGAGGCTTACATGGGGCATAAACGATGGGCTTACCATCGAAGAAAAAAAAATACCAAGGACACAAGGAAAAAAATGGATGTTTCCAAGCAAGAAACAAGAGAAAACTGTTAGTCTTTTCGGGTTTTTTCCTCCGATGAGTTTTTTTCTTCCCTCTCTATGGCGCCGAGTAAAGGGCCCGGATGACTTCTTTAATGGAAAAGGGTCATGCATCTATTCCTATGATTTTAGACTCGGAGCGTGTAATATTAAAGTTATATTTCAAAACTCTATACGTGTCTATATGTATAAGCAATATTAATTGACTTATTTTAGACTAAATTGTAGGCGTGGCCGTGAAGTTGGGTATAAATTTCTATTGGATGATGATTTGTACCGTGCACCTAACGGATTTCTTCCTTTCTACTTTAAGCCTAATTTAATTGCTCTTATTTTCATTACGAGACACACTTTTATAACGTCTTCATTTGGTTTAAATTTAGTTACTTTCGGTTCACTATTTTTAGAATTATTAGTAAATTTTTCACTTAAAGGCCGACTTCCAGCGAAAAGAGTTCTAGCGAACTGAAAACCGAGCATCGAGACTAACAATGGAGCGACCGTGCCGATTTTCGAATCCCCGCTGGGGTAAAAGGGTTCTAGCTAACTGAAAGCCGCGCAATGTGGTTCTAGCGAACTGAAGATACGCAATAGAGAATTTCCTTCAAGGGAAAGCAAAAATTCGAGAGGAAATAAATTTTAAAGGATTTCTATTATTCATCTTCAGTTCGCTAGAACCACCACATTGCACGGCTTTCAGTTAGCTAGAACCTTTCCAACTTTTGACCCAGCGGGGCATCGAAAATCGGAACGGTCCCTTCATTGTTGGTCTCGATGCTCGGTTTTCAGTTCGCTAGAACTCTTTTCGCTGGAAGTCGGCCTTTAACTAGTATGGCACGCGCGTATTATTCTATAATTTCGACAATTTTATAAAATAATTAGTTTAGAAGTTTATATTTACGTCATGTAAGTTATTACAAATGATCAGGGAAATTTCTGGAATTTAGTCAGGGAAAACCTGGAAAAGTCAGGGAATTTCATTCCAAAATTTTTGTACGAACCCTAGCTGTAATAACGATATTCATTATTTTATGTAGATAAAGAAAACTCGCCCAAAGGCAGCATATCTCCATGACCAAGTGACGCAATCATGCGTATAAATTAAAACACCCTTATTCCACAAGCAAGCAATAAGTCTAATTTTAGCCAAGGCGTATTTTTTGGACTACATAATTTGAACAACTAAATGGCCTAATTTTTTTATTTTTAGCACACTTTTATTGACAGTTACTCAATAGTTATAAACCCCTCCTGCATAACGTCAGACCTCCGCTTACCCAATCATATTTACTCCCTCACTTGCCTTCCACTTCGTAAAATCCTCCACCGTGTAGATATATATGGGAGGAACCGTCTGAAGCCACGCCCATTTTGATGTTTCCCTATTATATGATCTTGAGAAATCAATATTAAAATTTTGCCCGGGGTTGTATTAATTTTTTGAAGGATTAAGGTTTGAAAACACGCCACGGCAGCCGTGAATTATTAATTTTATATAGCCAGCAAATAAAAAAAATAAATTGTTTAAACTTTAGAGAGAAAGTTTTAGAAATAAAATATATTTTTTATATTTATAAAAATTAAATAGCAATAAAAAGTTATAAATACTCTCTTAAAAAGTAGGTCATGCTACGGTTGAATACACTCTAGAAGAAAAAAAAAATCTTTCACCAAAATCAGTATTTCTTGTTTGAAAAAAAAACTAAAATTCCAAAAAACTACCGGGTCCTTAGCTTAGTGTAGAACAGGTATATATAAATTTATATCTAAAAATAGTTAATATCGCTATTAGAATTATATTAAAGAATATATTAGGCAAGGTTAAATTGCTACAGATTAAGCCTAAACTTTAGTAGTTAGTGATAGACTGGTTTATGCGTATTAATATTGCCCCATTAATATTAACACCGCTAATTAACGGTTCTAAAGAATACGTGTTTTGCCGGGAGTCTACCAAAATACCGTTGCTTTTCTGTAGTTAAAGGGACAGTGAAATGATTTCGTAACTGCGTAGGGTTGTTTTCCATGGGCTAATAGAGTAGTGTCGGTAGAGAGGGGAGTAGACGTAGTATCCCTCCCTCGAGGCGAGCTTTTGTAAGAGGGGATGGCACTGAGCTAAGAGGTGTGAGGTTTACAACATGACTCTATTGTTGGGTGAGGTGTAAATTACGTTTCAGACTCACTTTAAACTTTTCTGTATGCTTTACTTATTGTACCAGTGCCTTTACCAGAGAGAGAGGGAGAGGGAGAACGTGCATGGAGGTAAAAATTGTGGGGATTTTTGAAAGCTGCGGGGCTAGAGGAACCGCGACCTTGAATGGAATGTTGAAAATTGCTTGGAGTCGCGTTAGGTAGCTAGCTAGCTCTCTCGTTCACGTATATTATAGCCTTGTGGGAGGCGAGTTTCGAAGTCAAAACGCGAGGAAAAACAACTACTACTTTTAACTTCACTCCCCGAAACGTATTTTAGCGCTCAATATATCCCGTTTTTTAGGAGGAAGATGGACCTAAAAAATAAATGATTATTCCTAGAGAGTTTATACGTCCCTCGTCTCGAAAAACGGTCCTTATTTATATGGGGTTATGATTTTCCGGCCCGGGTTTTTTTTATTATTGCTTAAACTGTCTATTAAAGGGAACTGTTACAAACAAAAACCTCCAGACTAAAAATAAAATGACTAAATACATCGTGGCAGGGTCGCAAAAACGTCGAGGGATGCACTGTTGGGTGCGCGCACTGCTATTTTATTTTTCTGTTTAAAACGCGAAAAGATAATTTAGGAATTTAAGATATTTAAATTGTATTTTTATTCATTTTTTATTCTCGTTTGTGATGATGGAATATGAATAATTTACGGTGGTATAAATGTAACAATATAACGGTATGCTTTAGTAGTTTAGGTTAATATTGTGTGTATTTAAATATAGAGAAATATTTTTGTGAATTTTTTTCAGGATATGGGTACATATGCGCAAGGGCAATGGGTCAATGCTGAAATAAATGGGGAATATTTATGCACGCGAAATTTATTTCACGTGGGTTTTCGAGAGATTTCTATTTATAAATTAATTTAACACGTGTGTTTTCGAGAGATTTATAAATTAATTTCATGTGGATTTCAGAAAGATTTCTATTTATAAACTAATTTTGCACCTGAAATTATGAGAGACTAGCTGCTACCCGCGGCGTCGCTCGCGTGTAATAAGAACTTCCATCAAAATGATAGAAAGAATGGGTAGATTTTACTGGGACTAATATTTTTGTAGCACCCTATGAGCGAAGGCACTCGGCATTTTCCCGTCAGCCCTTCGGGACATTTTTTATTACTTTTCACGCGTACATTATTCCATAAAGAAGGGTTTTTAAGTTTTTGGCCGCCATTTAAAAAGATGGCAACAAATCGAACCCGAAAAACCATTCAACCCGTCTATAGGTTAAAGGAAACCAGTGTACTAAATATTTGCGAAATCGGTTGAAACGCGCGGACTTTGTTGTATAGAGAAGATTTTTTACATTTCTGGGCGCCATTTTTTAAGATGGCGGCCGATTGGAAAAATCTTTCTTAGTACGCGCCTACTACTTATGAGTAACGTTCAGGCAAATTTTCAGCGTTCTAGGGCAAGCGGTTTTGGCTGGGCGTTGATTATCAGTCAGTCAGTCAGTCAGGATTTATATAGATATAGATTTATTTTCATAAATTAATTTCACATGGATTTTCTCTCGAGATTTTACTTGATGAAGAAATTTATCATAATTTTTCTTTTTCATTCTCGAGATTTTTACTTCGCAAATTAATTTTCCGTGATGTTTCTTCTCGGGATTTCACAATAGAATGATTAAATCAACTTCACGTGATTTTTAATTTCAAAATTTTAACAGTTAAAGATGAAATATACTTTCAACCCAACTCCCCCAATATAATAATTTAACGATTAACAACTTTACTAATGACACTAAATTTCTAAGCAAGAGACGGGAATTGAAGCTTAGCTAATTAGCATATTTTAAGAGTAGGTCATGGATATATGCTTATTATTATTATTTGTATAGTAGTATAATTTTCAAGCGCATGCAACAAAACACCCTTTTTAGAGATGAACAAGAGTTAAAATAATAATTTCGCAATTCCCGTATCCGTTTTTGATTCGTTAAAACAATCCAATATTTCACATCAATGAAGTAATTTATTTTGTTTTTTTATTTTGGTATCAATATGAGGATCTTTGCGTTGACATTTTGGGGTTGAGAACCGAGGTTAATGGCGAAATATCTATAGCTGGTATCAAGAAGTGATATCTAGTTTATTAGGGAGAAGGTGGAAGTTGCCTAAGTATTCGCACTCTATAGTCCCAGTCCCCATTTCAAAATGCAAGGGGGGACGTAAAAGGAGGCCGGGCTATTTCGCTGCCTCTCCTCAGTCGGAAAATACAAGTAATTTTCGTCATTCGCGTCGCGCTGACGTGCGTTTTCAAGAACCAATGAGATGCTGGTTGTAATTTAGAGGCGGGGATTAACTGCGGACCTACGATACGTTTGGACTGGAGATAAAGCTACAAATGTGGCGAATTTATACCTTCTCCCTAATAAACTAGATATCACTTCTTGCTGGTGTATACACATCGAGAACTTAACACTCATTTCCTTTAAAAAGAATAAAATCGGTTCCTCTAATACGATTGTCAAATAAATTTGCGATTAAACTAAACAGGAAATACTCAGTTTATGAATATGGTATATTATTACGCGACATATACCCAAAACTGGCAGCGCGTGAAAGCAAGCGGAAAATATATGCTGTGTGTAAAGATATTCTTTCTTTCTTTTTATACTCAAAAGAATCCCGCTAAAAGAAAAATATTCAAAATTAATGTAAATACATTTTTCTGAAGAAATCCATTAATTGTAGTTGAAACTGTTTGAAAATTGAAACTTCAAACATAGCTATGGAGTTGCCAGCCCATAAGTCAGGGAAAGCAGTCGGAGAGGGGGGTTAAAGAATTTCATTAAAATTCAGGAATATTAGGGTCATAAAGGTCAGGGAATCGTTTTGCTTACCTGGGAAAGTCTTGCACACCGTTGCATCTTACAGCTTTGCATTTTATAATAATTTTAAACCAATTTTCTGTGGAATTGGTTTGTCTATAAAAATAGGGACACAGCGGTACGGAGGAAACCCCACCTACTTAGCGTCATACCGGTGCTCGTCCAATCTGCTTTACTCCCCCACTAGCCTTCCACTTAATAAAATCCTCCACTATGTCGATGTAAAAGGGAGGAGCCTTCTTCAAGCCCAGCCTTTTTGCTGTTTCCCTATATTGTTTATGTTAACATTGACACTTTTTTGTCATCAAGTGTCAGCAAAAATTTAAGTCGATATATGGGGAAACCCTTGAAACTTTAGGGAATTTGAAACTGAAGTTTCCCTACTTACACGACCCTTATTTTCTTTAAGTTTTGACTTAATTTCTTAATTAGTTATCTGTTAAGTTGATTTAGGCCAGGGAAAATCGCAGTAAATAGTCAGGGAAAACCCTTGAAACTACAGGGAATTTAAAACTGAAGTTTCCCTTATGCACGACCCTTATTTTATGTTTTGACTTAATGTGTTAAATAGTTATCTTTTTAAGTTAATTTAGACCAAATTACACAATTTTTTACTGGGAATTGGAGTGGTTATCCCCTCGTCATTCACTCAGAAAGAACTTCTACGAATTAAACGTGTTAATTATTATGTACGGTAATATAAACAAACCAACAAAAAATTAAAGCACACGAGTATAAAATATACAGAGGTGTACGCATAGGAGTATGTGTAAGAGTTAACTTCCTGTTTCCGACTTAGTATTATTTTATATCATCCTCTGGAACCTTATATAGGTCATTTTTTATATATATTAATATTAAAATAAATGGCAAAATTTTTACTATGCCCGTCTTTTGCTTTTGTTTAGAATTTGAGAGAATAAAAGGGAGATTAAATTACTTGGAAACGCAAAATATTATGAAGCTCACGTTTTCCTATATTTGTATATACAGTTTATTGATTGGATGTTATAGTTATGCGCTTCGACTTTCTCGGTATCTTGTAGAGGAAATTGAAAGGCATGCAACTTCAATTGTGTTTAAGTCAGAATTTCACAAGAATTTCATAATTAAAATTGACAAGTGTGTGATTTGATCATTTTTCACGTGCTGTTAGCTTCCAAACATAGAATATTGTGTAATATATGTATATATATGGTTGATAGATAGCCTGTGAAAATCTCGGTTCGTTTTGAGAAATCAAGGAACATTCGTAATTATTTTGAGAAATTAGGGAGAAATTGCATAATTATTTTGAGAAATTAGGGAGAAATTGCATAATTATTTTTGAGAAATTAGGTAATTATTTTGAGAAATTGCATAATTATTTTGAGAAATTAGGGAGAAATTTCATAACTATTTTGAGAAATTAGGGAGAAATTTCATAACTATTTTGAGAAATTAGGGAGAAATTTCATAACTATTTTGAGAAATTAGGGAGAAATTTCATAACTATTTTGAGAAATTAGGGAGAAATTGCATAATTATTTTGAGAAATCAGGGAGAAATTGCATAATTATTTTTGAGAAATTAGGGAGAAATTGTATAATTATTTTGAGAAATTGCATAACTATTTTGAGAAATTAGGGAGAAATTGCATAATTATTTTGAGAAATTAGGGAGAAATTGCATAATTATTTTTGAGAAATTAGGGAGAAATTGCATAATTATTTTGAGAAATTGCATAATTATTTTTGAGAAATTAGGGAGAAATTGCATAATTATTTTGAGAAATTGCATAATTATTTTGAGAAATTAGGGAGAAATTGCATAATTATTTTGAGAAATTGCATACTTATTTTGAGAAATTGCATACTTATTTTGAGAAATTGCATAATTATTTTGAGAAATTAGGGAGAAATCGCATAATTATTTTGAGAAATTGCATAATTATTTTGAGAAATTAGGGAGAAATCGCATAATTATTTTGAGAAATTGCATAATTATTTTGAGAAATTAGGGAGAAATCGCATAATTATTTTGAGAAATTGCATAATTATTTTGAGAAATTAGGGAGAAATCGCATAATTATTTTGAGAAATTGCATAGTTATTTTGAGAAATTAGGGAGAAATCGCATAATTATTTTGAGAAATTGCATAATTATTTTGAGAAATTAGGGAGAAATCGCATAATTATTTTGAGAAATTAGGGAGAAATCGCATAATTATTTTGAGAAATTAGGGAGAAATCGCATAATTATTTTGAGAAATTAGGGAGAAATCGCATAATTATTTTGAGAAGTTACTGAATTCGCGCCTGATTTCGAGTGGCGAAACGTTTTTGTACGAGTTTTCGATAAATTTCTTAAACTCTCTATTAAAACATTTGTTCGTTAAACGCGTGTTACATTAAAATACAATAGTCCTAAAGTCAGTCGCCCTTCCTTTTAAAGTAATGTTTGATCCGATTAAAAATGTATCCGCACGCTCGGTCGAGGCATGCCAAAAAATTATTGAGGCGTTTTGCTACTTTATTTTGTATTGTATAGACAAAACACTTTAATACAGAAAAGAAGACCAATAATAATGGGAGAAAAAAAGAAAATTTAAACGAAAAATGTATGACTTCTGGAGCGTAAACTCATTAGTAGTAAACACAACTTGATTGCTTTTACGTGTATACTTTCAAAGATTAAGTATATAGTAGTAGTACATAACAGTTTGCAATTATAAAAATCGATTCAACAGAGAAAGGACAATTTCTGCCAAAGTCAATCTGCATGGGGTAACACTTGTAAATCACGTGCGTGCTGGTGAATATGGGGATATAACTTTTCTTCGGATACCATCATACTCTGTTACTTTGTGGTGAAAATTGGTCCACTCAATGCAGGGCTGCCACGGGTCAGAGAAAACCTGGAAAAGTCAGGGAATTCAAAAATGGGCCGGAAAGGTCAGGGAATTTGATTTTGGAGGGTAAAATGTCTGGGGATAAGTCTGTATTGAAATAGTAATAAAAGTTTCTCCCAATCTTCTCTTAACACAGAAAACTCTAGAGCAATCCTTAAAAATGTCTAGAATTGTTTTTATAAAGTAATTGCCTTTAAAAAATCTCTTAAGACTGTTATTTATAGTTAAAATGTTTCTTATTCATTTTGGTGCAACAAATACACTGGAAAACTTAATGTAGAGAGTTTATTTAATAATAAGCACAATTTGGTTCTGAAAATAAGGTTGCAACCCTGCATTGGAAATTTGGTGTTTTGAGGATCATAGAGAGCTTTCAGATGGGATAGTAGTACGTCGTCACACCCTCCCAAGTCTTACCGCTATTCTGGTAGCCATATTGGGTGGTCTCAGCTTCATTCCTCCTTTAAACCCACCAATATGGCAGCGTAAATTATGTCACGAGACTCAGCTCCTCCTCCAACTGAAAGCTATCTATTGAAACCGTAGATTTTTCTTTCCAGGCTTTCAGTGTAGCCAATAAACACTCAACCAAACCCACTTTCTCAAATATATATATATCATAAAAGATTGAGTTAATTAGTGGTATATTATTATGAAAATAAAACAAGTTTATACGGAAAACATTACGTATTAAAACTCATCTAAAATTGAGTTGCCTTAAAACGTTATGGTCGATACGATACTTGACTCGGTGTAGGATCAATAATGGTTGTAATTAGGAAAGCTTTATAGGTGTCTTTTTTATGTTTGTCCAACCTGTAGGGGCTACCTTTACGGTCTGGTGTGGTCGGGGATCTCTGGCTGGCTATTCAAAGGGCCAGATTTTTGTAAAACCCGGCCCCTTTTCTCACTATCAACAAGTTAGCGATGTTCTTTCAGATAGGAATGCCAGGGCATAGCCATAGAGAGGAGGTTGGTTGGGTTGTTGGGTGGGTTGGTTTTACTGGAAGATGGGACGTCGACAAGAAAAGACGCGGAAATACTGAGATTGAAACCTTTTGGTGAAGCCCCGCTACCGAGGTGTCGGACAAATATCTAAAGAAATCGTCATCTCTACCGAAACTAAAAGTATATATAGGAATAGCAACACGGGCGTTGATAACGGGGCGTTGTTGTCAAGTGTCTCTAGATTTCAAACGGAAACGCTTGCTCCGGAAGTGAATGAATTTCCTCCCTGAAGAAGTATCCGGTCCCTCTTAGCTACTACCGCTATTCTACGGCAAATCGATTGAAAAAAAAAAAAAGAGGCGCGCTAGGTCCGTGACGACAAGGAATTCTCTTTCTCCCTCGCGCTTCCGTACGCACGCATGGTATGTTTCCCTTATCTCTCCACCGAGGCACTAATAGTATATGCCATGTCTTAGCTTCCTAACGCGTTTCCATGGTTTCCTAGCACGCGACCCGTGCAATATAATTAATAGAAACGTTTATAACCCCTGCCTCTTTCCATGATTTTCCCTCTCTTTTTAAACTGAACTGAATTGAATCGAATTAGGAGACTGGGACTGATTCCTCGTTGTCATGGTTACTGTGGAATATAATTAATAGAAACGTTTATAACCCCTGCCTCTTTCCATGATTTTCCCTCTTTTTTAAACTGAACTGAATTGAATCGAACTAGAAGACTAGGACTGATTCCTCGTTGTCATGGTTACTGTGGAATATATTTAATAGAAATGTTTATAACCCCTGCCTCCTTCCATGATTTTCCCTCTTTTTTAAACTGAACTGAATTGACTCGAACTGGGAGCTTTAGACTGATTCCTCGTTGTCATGGTTACTGTTATAGCTTCTCTAGAAGATTCCACGAGAAATCTCAAATGTGCGGTTTTGTTGTTTTAGGGTTTTTGGTTACTTTTTGTAAAGGTGTTATGTTATCTCAAATTACGTAAAGTTAGAAAGGAAAACGATAAAATTCTTGTAAAGCCTGGTTTTCACTGGCCCAAAACGCAGGAAAAACCGCGTTCCGAGCCGTTTTTTTAGAGGTAACTTGCCGCAAAGTTTCGCGTTTTCTGTGCGGCAAGCACGGATTTGGTTTTCTATTTTTCCGCAAATTTTTACGGAAAGGAAAGCGGTGGCCAATAGGAATCGACGAATGCGTGACGTCATAGGCTTGGTTTTGGTCAGCTCGCGAGGCTTTTTTTCGACGCCATTTTTTTATTTTCAAGGCGCTTCTGTTGTCGAGTTAAATGTCTAAAAATTTATAGTTAACGATTTGCTAAAGAAATTTGGCTTAATCGTTATTTATATGATAAAATTGAACGTTTTTACAAAGACAATTAAGTCTAAGAAAATAGATAGGTTGCTATTGGTGCATTTTCAACATAACTGATAAGCCTTGGTCTCCACGAACTCGCACTTTTTCATATTACAAGTGAAAACGTTTTGCCACCGCTTTTTAAGGAATTTTCCGCAAAATTTTGCGGATTTTTCTTTTCTGTTCCGTGAAAATTTCGGCAGTGAAAACCAGGCTTAACTAATTTAAATCTTTGACTTGATGTCGCAATACAGTCGTTTCTAGGAAATGTTTGTCGTTAATGTTTTAGGATATTAATATGTGTTTAAAAAAAAAATTAATAAGCATTACGGAGAATTTAATGTTAGGCAATTAGGAACGTATATAAGTTTACCGAGAACGTATGAATAACCAACTTATAGATTTTCATAAGCTTGTACTTTTGCACTGGATTGTCTTATTTATTTATTTAATAATATTGAGAAAATGGGGTGGCTTGTCGATTCAAAACCACGTTTTTTTTTTCATGAGCAAAGAGAGGTTATGATTATAGTATATCAATGTCACTCGAAAATTCAATTCACTGATTGTAGGTTGCATGGGGGAATATAAATTATCTTTAAAAGTTCTTTATTCATAATTGGGTTCTTTATTCAACTATAAAATAAGTTGTAATTACATAGTTTACAAGAATAAATTTAAAATTTACTCGTTACCATTAAAACTTTCAAACTTTAGTGTATGTTCAAATTTATAACATTTATATATGTTAAAAGAAAAATAATAATACAAACAAGTTACAAGTTTATATTTTATTCAAATAACAAAAATATCTCCAAGGCATTTTTGACCAATCAATGAGATCGAGTGGAATCTTTAAAATGAGTTTTGTGTGTGCTGCATGGGGAAGGATTTGTAAACAAGGTTTATGTCTCTTTCCGCCCCCCCCCCCTGGGGGCGGATGTTGGGCTGATTCTCTAAGGGTTCCGCCTGTTGACAGGAAATTAAAGTCCTACTGTTTTCACCCCTTTTGAGGTAGTACGGTAACACACTTGCGTGTTCAAGAGATTGCTTGCTGCTGTAATAGGGGAGAGGCCAAATGAGGTTGATTATATCTGGATCTAATGCCACCGCGTCCGTGTTAGTTGTTATCCTTAACTGTTTTGTCGAAAATAGATCAGCTTCTCCCTTTCAATCGTTAGAACGAGACGTTTCTAAACGACAACACTTAGTTCGATGTTTTTTTTATTAGTTTTCGGATTTGTTTTGGTACAAACTAGGGCTTAACATCAATTAAGGATATCAATTGTTGGTCAACAACAATTCCGGGATTGTTTTGGGGAAACATTTGTCCCGAGCTCTATATAGTATAAGTTTCTTAAATGTATACAGTTGTTTTTATGTTTTAAGTTTATACAGTTGTTTTTACTCCATTAGGCTTTGTTTGGATTTACAATTTCCAAAAAACCCTTTTAATTAAAAGTCGTTGTATTTTAATAGTGACAGAATAGTTAACCCTTTGGTAACCTTCTTAAGTTGTTTGTCGCAATCATGGATAATAATATTATTTACTATATTAGAATTTTCAAAAAACCCTCTTAATTAAAAGTCGTTGTATTTTAATAGTGAAAGAATAGTTAACCCTTTGGTAACCTTCTTAAGTTTTTTTTGTCGCAATCGTGGATAATATTATTTACTATAAGTTTCATTTATTTGTTTTTAACAGTGGTTTTGTTTGTTTAAAAGATAAAAATCGCCCTTTGGTTTCAACATAAAATTGTTCTTCTATATTTGAGTATACTAACTTGAACTTTGAACTCTATAGTAGTAAAGCATTAGAGACAGTTTATTATCCCTTATCTCTAAAAAAAATCAAAGCTTGCCCCGCGTATGTTTTTTTGAGTATTTATTTTTGCCTGATTCTTTGAACCTCATAGTGTGTCAATAAGGGGCGATTATTATTAGTCAGTTTGTGTGTGTGGGTTGAACTATGTGTCGTCATCAGTGACGAATTCGCGCTAGTTTTAGATTGGAGAGTAACGTCGAGCTATAGGGAAACCAAACCGTATCTATACGTTTTTAAATAAATTTGTTTGCACCAAAATTAGCGGTGCGGTGTTATAATAGTTGTTAATTTGTTATCGCGTAGTTTAATTCGTTTGTGATACGCGTGGGTATGTAGAGAGACAATAGTGAGTGATTAGGAATGGGGCAAAGGCTTAAAATCAATTAAGATTAACACGTTTAATTACGTCATCGTGGAATTTGACGCGGTTATAAGGTCTAAATTTGGATACCGCGGAATACCAACCAACCATCTTTTGAAGATAATTGAGTTACTATAGCGTAATATACAAAAGAAAGGTTACTTCGCCCACGCATTGTAGTCCTTCTAAAGAAGAGAGAAAAGTTTAGAAACTCAACACCGCATGCACCGTAGCTCGCTTCTTGGCGGCTCCTTCCACCCCATCCACAACGGAACGGAGTGAAGTGGAGTGCAGGGGGCTACAGCCCATCCAACCCCGCAAAAGTCGATATAATATAGAATTGAGGGGGTGTTGCCCCATACATCGTGTGTAACTCTAGGTTTGCTCCTCGTCCTCGTGGGAGACGTTCGAGAGACAAAATCCCCTCAACTTGCGCTTAGGTATTTTGGACCTTTAGAAATAGCCCCATGCACTGTGCTACGCTACCTTATTGCAGTCCGATTCTATTTTCTGACGAGATACGTCAGAACTGACTTCACTCACCATCTCGCTTGCCAAATGGATAATTTTGCGAAAGTGTATGGTTTATCTTTCAATTATTAATTCTTTTTTTAAGTGTTTGTTAACCAATTAAATACCGCGTTGTTTACGAAAAGAGACCACTGTAGTCTGTAGGACCTTCTACTTAAAAGATGTGCGCAAGTCGATGCGGAAATTAGGTGAAAAATAGGCCAAAATGATTGTAAAGTAAAGGGGTGTATGATACTCAATTAAGATTTATCCAATGCTGCGTAAGACGTGCCTGTCGTAAATTCCCTTAAAGTTTGGCAACATAAATAATGAAATCAAAGCGAAATTTTAATGATTTTCTGGAAGTTTAGTTTAGTAATTTATTTCCCATCGGATGAAATTAGTTCTCGTTGGAATAATAATTCAAAAGGAAGTGAATATTCTCTAAATGCCGTAACATACTTCCACTAAATTTAACTTCCTACGTCTTTCTAGAACTCATCCGAACCTTTCGGTTGCGCGGAGATTTAATGAGAATTTGTAAATCAGGGTTGGGAATTAATAAAACTTAAGTTGCGTAAAATCCCTTGCATTGCATTTTCGTATAATTTAGTCTTTTATGAATATTTTAAACTGAAATAAATTCTAATTTAAATTATTGTACAAAATGTTACGGTTAGTTTTCGCTTCATTTAACGGCTACAGGAAGTGTTGCAAATGTTTGATTAACATTAGAGTAATTATTCATTCTTTCTTTCTTTTCTTTTTCTGTTTGTTTCAACAGCGTTGACAGGGATGTTTTGCGAGAGAAGGAAAGACAAGCCAGGGCTCGAGCCTTTAACCGAGGTGGTCGTTCAAACGGACCAGGTGGTAGCGGGGGCGGTGGTAATGGTGGCCCCGGTGGTGGTATGGAAGAACATCGCGAATCTACGCCTAAGCCTTTCTTCCCTCAACCGATCAAGGTATGAAGATGACTTGATGACCTTTGCCTATATCGAATTATTAATTTCCTATAGCGTTGTCTTTAAAGTTAATCTTTGAGAATTGGTTGTTGTGGTTGTTTAGGTGGACCCTGCCT
>JAEQBA010003852.1:0-20760 GCA_019434445.1 Phalangium opilio | reverse complement strand
AAGGGAACTGCTCATGTGAAGGCTTCCCACCAAACCCAACCAAGGCAAATTTTTTATAGGTCTATTTTATTTCTATAGGCTGAAATTAAATCTCAACTTCTGGGCTTGGGCGAAATGGGAAAAAAAATCTTTTGGGCGAAATGGGACAAAAAATCTTTTGGGCGAAATATTCCTTTTGGGTATTATGGGATTGGGGAAAATGGGAACATACCCCGACAGCTTTACAGTCCCTTTAAAACGTGGAAAGAACCATTTCAAAATGTGTTAATTACGCAACGCGTTTTCATTTTCGTTTCACACATTACTGTTCTTGACAACTGTAGTAGATCCTCAGTTGTAAAAGCCTGTCGTTACGGATTAATCACCGAAGAGGCTAGATCGTGTTATAAAATTGTGAAATGTAATTAGCCTAACGTCTTAACGGGAATCTGGTAGTAATGCTATGTTTTGTGTTAGTTCTTTATAAAAAATTAACTATAATTAATAATATTTAAGTAATTATATCTTCGCTATTAAAGAATGATATTGTATCTATAATAATTGATTAATAATTTAATTACGTTAACATCGTCATCACTTCTGGTTTCAGAAGAAACGAGAGAGACTGCAAAATTGTCGCTAAGCTTAACTTTACCCTTGACTTCGTACTTGTGTTTAGGTGAGGTTTAATGGCGGTTCAGTTTTACGCAAAGGTCTAACGAGGAATGAAGTTTGATTAATTTATATATATTTGAGATAGTTGTTTGTTTGTTTGTTCTTTATGACATACACAGTCACAATTAGTTAATTTCCAAACTCGACAAAGCTGCAGGGTTGATATCCGTAACACCAGGAATTTTCAACTTTCCAATTTTCTGGGCCCTTCTGCTTCAATTAAAGGGGAGGAGATGTTTTCCTGCATTCTTCATTTGTTGTTTATGGGGGTGGGGTTGGGTGTTCAACGTCTTACGAGAGGGGTGAAGATGCAAGACAAACACCTACCTCTTTTCACTAATGATTCAACCTCGCTAACGCTAGACAAGATGTTAGAATGCAGCCAGTTGTGGAGAGTTAAGGCCTTTTAACGGGAACGCGGAGGCTTATAAAATTTCTGAATCAAAAGTGACCGCGTTTGATGGTATGTGTCAATTGAGAGTCAAAATAGATTCTAATCCAAATTTTAATATTCAACATAATATTCCATCGTTTTCATAAATTTTCACAAACTTTATTAGGGTCAAAATAAAAAAAATTAAAAATTAAACAAAAAAAAATCAAATTTATATCTAAGGGTGGTTTGTACTTTAAAACCTCTATGGAATGTCTCCCGATGTCTCCATTAAGTTTCAAATTTAGATTTTAAGGGTGTTTGGGTTAAAATCGTGCAGTTATGCACTATAATATTAATGTTCAAAAATAGAAAGTTAAGATTTTAAAAAAATTGAATCAATCCGTCAACCATAATCTAAGTTCTTTTACCATAGTTTCAAGTCAGTTTATCAAAACAGTTTCAAGTTTTTAATTTCTTACGACAAGTTGCTCCTCTTCCATTTTCTTCTTAAGGGTTCAGGTGTCTTTCTCCTTCTTCTCGATTTAAGGGTTAATTATTAATTTTTTATTCTTTTTTCGCGATTTAATTATTTTTTTTTCTTTTAATATTTCGCGCACTCGCGCTCCTTCTCTTCTTAAAATTAAGGGTTTAAAAAAGTCTCCGAGTTTCTTTCCGAAAAATTAAGGATTCAAATTGATGAAAAATAAAGGTATCAAAATGAATAAAGTAAAATCTCCGATTCTCTTCCGCAAAATTAAGGATTCAAATTGATGAAAAAAAAGGTATCAAAATGAATAAAATAAAGGTATCAAAATGAATAAAATAAAGGTATCAAAATGAATAAAATAAAGGTATCAAAATGAATAAAATAAAGGTATCAAAATGAATAAAATAAAGGTATCAAAATGAATAAAATAAAGGTATCAAAATGAATAAAGCAAAAGTATCGAATAAAAATAAAGGTTTCGATTTAAAATAAAATCTCCGTACTTCTAAGGATTTCTTAAGGATGAGCCGACAGGGTTTCGTTAATAAGTTCAGGTATCGACTGAGGGTGGGACAGGAGGGACTTCGTATATATAACTTCTAGTTTCTCGCAAGGATTTCTGGTACAATGACGTTTGTTGATTGACTTTGGTTTGGCGAATAGTGGACCATATTTATGACGTAGCTGGGCGGATTCATGTTATCAACGAATAGGCAAAACTTAGTATCAGTACATTTCCACGGAACGATCTACGATCAACCATATCCGATCCGCAATCAGCATCCGTGAAGACGTCTAGCTGTTTTCCAGTTTTGTTATATTCTATTGCGAAGTGTTTAGTGGCATTCAAATAACGTAACGCATGCTGCATGCCAGAATAATGTTCTCTGGGCGGCTTTTTACAGAACTGACTCAAATAGGTGGCGGCAAACGCTAAATCGGGTCGGGTATGTGGTGCTAAAGATAGCAGACCGCCTATTACACGTCTATACTTCTGGCTCTGTTTTTCACCTAGCTCTTCACCTTCTTCGCAACTTTTATACTTGGTGCCCAAGCAAAGGGGCGTTGTTACACTTTTCGAAGTGTCCATACCCATTTCTTTAACTAGTTCGCTGCTATACAAAGATTGATCCAAGGATATTGAGTCCTTCGTTCTTTTTACCCGTATGGAAAGAATATGGTTAACGGAACAGGACATTTGGGCGCCGACATTTAGGCGCCGGTCATTTAGGCACCGCCACTTAGGCGCCGGGACAGTTAGGCGCCGCGACATTTAGGCTCCGCGACAATTTGGCGCCGCGACATTTAGGCTCCGCGACAATTTGGCACCGAGACATTTAGGCGCCGAGACAATTAGGCGCCGCGACATTGCCGTTAAATTTTCGTGAAAGATTTGAGATATTTAGTAAAGGAACATGACAAGTACTTTTAGGCTTATATCCTTTTTATTCAACTGACATCAGAGTTCAACCATGTTGTTGTTTATCTTCATTGACTTCCCAAAATAATGCCTTTTCCAAATTATTGTTTATCTTCTTTGACTTCATAAATAATATGCCTTTTCCAAGATATTGTTGTTTATCTTCATTGACTTCCCAAAATAATATACCTTTTCCAAAATATTGTTGTTTATCTTCATTGACTTCCCAAAATAATATGCCTTTTCCAAATTATTGTTAATCTTCATTGACTTCCCAAAAGTATATGCCTTTTCCAAAATATTGTTGTTTATCTTCTTTGACTTCCCAAAATAATATGCCTTTTCCAAGATATTGTTGTTTATCATCATTGACTTCCCAAAATAATATGTCTTTTTCAAGATATTGTTTTTATTTTCATTGACTCCCCAAAAGTATATGCCTTTTCCAAAATATTGTTGTTTATCTTCTTTGACTTCCCAAAATAATATGCCTTTTCCAAGATATTGTTGTTTATCGTCATTGACTTCCCAAAATAATATGTCTTTTCCAAGATATTGTTGTTTATCTTCATTGACTTCCCAAAATAATGCCTTTTCCAAATTATTGGTTATCTTCCTTTGACTTCCCAAAAAATATGCCTTTTCCAAGATATTGTTGTTTTTCATCATTGACTTCCCAGAATAATATGCCTTTTCCAAAATATTGTTGTTTATCTTCATTAACTTCCCAAAATAATATGCCTTTTCCAAATTATTGTTTATCTTCTTTGACGTCCCAAAATAATATGCCTTTTCCAAAATATTGTTGTTCATCTTCATTGACTTCCCAAAATAATATGCCTTTTCCAACTTATTGTTGTTTATGTTCTTTGACTTCCTAAAATAATATGCCTTTTCCAACTTATTGTTGTTTATGTTCTTTGACTTCCTAAAATAATATGCCTTTTCCAAAATATTGTTGTTCATGTTCTTTGACTTTCCAAAATAATATGCCTTTTCCAAAATATTGTTGTTTATTTTCATTGACTTCCCAACCTAGGTTAGGTTAGGTTATGTTTTTTTTTATTATTTTAGGATTGTTTTGTAAAAACAAGTAAGGTTTCGTGTCCTTTAATGGGGATTGCGAACATAGCCTTGCAGTGACGCACAGGGACAATACACGGGTTGCCAAATTGAGAGGTCATTACGGATTTTTAGAAGAAATAATGGAAAAATTATTGGCACGTAAATGTCTCGACACCTAAATGTCGCGGAGCTTAAATGTCACGGTGCCTAAATGTCGCGGCGGCTAAATGTCACGGCGCCTAATTGTCTTGGCGGCTAAATGGCGGCGCCTAAATAACCAGCGCCTAAGTGGCGGCGCTTAAATGTCACGGACCGCCGGGCACTGAATCATTATCAAAACTGTTGATTACGAACACTTTGATATACTATTAGACGCTAATTCGACTGTAAAAGTTGCTTGGGATAACTTTAATTTTTGTATCTATGAAAATTAAGTAGTTGACACAAAACTGATCTCTCAGATCCTTCCCAGACATTTTATATGTCAAGTGACCTACTATTTAATCGCCGCTATACCTTGCAATCTTCTGTTTTGCAAAATTGTTCTTACGCAAAACCTCTAGTAATGCATTTCGTCACCTGTTTCTAGCCGAATTATAGCTTTAAAAATGATCACAATTTGCCCAAATAAAGTATAATTTAGTATAGAAAACCTTCTCAGTGTCGACATTTCTACATGACATTTTCGCAATAGTTATTGTTGGGAAAAATTGCAAAATATAGCTGACGCGATATTATAAGTTAAGTCTGTGGAATAGAGAGCAAAACCTTGCTCCTAAATACGATAAATATCAGACCTATGACGTGGCGTTTGAAGCTAGAAATTTTAATTATGGATTTAATTTCACGCGTCATACGTCGACATTGAACTGAAATTTAGTGTCCTTCTGATCTGTACAACTCTGTTTAGTTCCCCGGATTTACGTTTGATTTCTTGGAGCTAAGCTATAATTGTGACGCAGGTGAAACGTCATACATTGGATCACAATTTGGTCCATTATAGCCTCGCACCTTCAGTTTTATATTTGTCTTTTTTCTTGACATATTAAACTATGCAAGCTGGCTTTGCTATTCAACTCCAATAACGTCTTTAATCTTGTGCATGGTTTCCCATTCCTGGAATTAATCAATTAAATTAATTTCTATTTAATACAAAAATTGAGCGTGAATTTCCCTGAACTGAGGATTTAGAGCTAAAATTGAAATCAAGACAAACACTGGTCTTTTCGATGGAAATTATACATTTTCAGTCACTTGATCATAGACGCTCTATTGATCGCAAATAGCTAAGTTAACCTGTATTAAGTATATAGGATGTTTTGTCAAACTTACTTCCTAGTTTCTTTGTGATTTAGTAAATAAGTGTTCGAGGGCAATTGATAAGTTGAGGGGTATGAACATGCAATATTAAATGTCACTGGAAATTAAGCAGTGCAGTCAGTGCTTGAAGATGTAGAGTGGGTTTGAATATCCGTATTGACATAATTCTGAGAATATTTTTCCAAAGCTTTTAAGCGTATTGAAACTTCAAAGTAATATTGATAAATTAAATAAATAGCTGGCGACTGACGTCAATTTCAATCTGTTACAAATTATGATGAAAATTTCCATTAATTAACTCTAAATTAATGCTCTAATAAATTTTAAGTATTCATTTAACTCTAAAGCTCTGACTCTGGATAAGGATTCACTCTCGGTTTACAAGAAAAAAACTAAGTTTTATTAGGTATCTTTACATTACAATAATCAAAGAGCATTTGTTGGTACAAGTCACAATTTCTTGCAACATTTTTTTTGTTTTCGATGCGTGGGCTCCCGGTGGAGATCTGAAATTACCGTAATTTTCAAAAACATTAATTTACCGGATTGGGATAAATAAAATTAGCTTTCGGTTGGTAATTTATTTTAGACTTTCAGAAATATTTTCTTTTTTTCTCCTTGCACAATAGTTCTATTAACTCTACAAAAACATTTATTTTCTGGGATACTTTAAAAGTAAAAAAGGCTTAGTTACAAATAAATAAATGTAAAAACTTAAATTTAAATACATAAATTCATTCAAATTATTAGCTACATTACTGTTCTAGCTGTTATGTTTAGTTAAGCGAGTGCTTTTCCCTTTAAAATTATATAGGAAGGCAAGAATGAAACAGTTTTAATTAATATTATTATTATTATTATTGTTGTTGTTGTCAATACGTTTTGCAAGATGGTAACTGATTAAACTAAAACCTTTCCTACACATAATAACTGGCTTGTAAACAAAAATCTGTCGAAATAGGTTGAGCTTTAGGGCAGTCAATGACAAATTAGTATTTTTTTTCAATCGATGTGTCTTTGCGAAAAATGTTTTGCAAGGTTCTGTTTGGCCAAATTGTTATTACGCAAGACCATTAGAATGCGTTTTATCATTTGTAACTATATAATTTTAAAGGCCATCTCAATTTAGTAAAATACAGGATAATTTGGTCGTTAAAGGTTTAAGTCCTACTATCTATATTTTCGGATCTAGTTTTCGCAACAGTTAAATGTTATAATATACTAAACGATTGTATAGTATCTTATCTGTTTCTCTTATCCATCAAAACTTGCTAAGGATAACGATAATAGCTGCGTCATGGGGAGGGGGTAGCTTTGTAAGCAAGTTATAGGCTTAGTGTGGACATCCCATTTGTACAAAAAACTTCGATTGTTATTAAATACATTAAAACTCACTTATCGAACATCTTTTAAAAATATTCTTCCTTTTTCGATCTTCGGCTACTTTCGCTTGGTAAAACACTATTTCATGTCGGAATGTACAGAACCACTTTTTTCGGGTGAGGGGGTGATTTTAGTTTTTATTTCACAAAGGAAGTTTTATTAGTTATGTGTTTCATTTTTGGAGTTCTATTGATTTAGACTTTCAGTACAGTTTAATTTCCTTACTTTTAACTTCAACATAAATGCAATGAATTCATTCAAATTTACATAAATGCAAGTAATATTTCGTTTTATAATTAACAGCAGGAGTCCATGGGGGTTATGTACAGTACTTCTATTAACAGTAAGCGAAGTGACAAAATGAAAGTCCGTGTTGATTACTTAGTTAAATCAAGAAGTTATATCAGTATCTCAGAGAGAAGGTATAAGATGCCTTTGTATTCGCGCGCCATAGTCCCAGTCCCCCTTTCAAAATACAAGGGGGGACGTAAAAGGAGGCGCCGGGCTATTTCGCCTCTCCTCAGTCGGAAAATATGACTGTAATTTTCATCACTCGCGTCGTCGCGCTGACGTGAGTTTTCAAGAACCAATGAGATGCTGGTTGTAATTTAGAGACGGGGATTGACTCCGGACCTACGTTTGGACTGGAGATAAAGCTGGAAATCTGGCGAATTTATACCTTCTCTCTGAGATACTAGATATAACTTCTTGGTTAAATACATTGCTAAACAGTTTAAACTCACGCGAAGTTTCAGAATATTTGGCAATCAGATATCTAGTGTTTAGTTGAAAAGTTTTATAAATAATTTTCGAATTATCAATAAAAAATGCGAGTGCTTCATTATTTCCAAGAGTAGCACGCCTAATGAAAGGGCCATTCCATAAAAGAACATCATAAAAAGGGATTTCAAAGCCACGTAATTCAGGGTCTCAGGCGCTTTTGGTGGTTTTGTCCATTTCAATTTCTCCTCTAAAATATTGGGTTCCATCTCTAGATTATTCAAAGCCTGTGTTTCAAATAAAATTTGAAATCTAAAAAGGTAGAATAAATGTTAGGGTTTCCATTCTTGGGCATCGAAAATTCGGATATGAATATGAAGCTTACGCCAATGTGATGTATTCGCTGAATATCTTGTCCTCTGTCGCGATCGTGTTAGGTATTCCGAAATACAAATATTCCGAGCGAATTTTGGATGAGTAGAAATTAAAATCGTTCATATTTGATTCGACATTTTTAACCAAGTTCTCGGTGTAGGCTATCCCATTAAAAACTCTCAGGCCACTTGCGATGAGTGCATTTGGCCTCTCTTCTGTCCACAGGTCGTGTAAATATGTTTTGCTTATATCGACCCAATGTACAAGTATCTTCGGTGTTTTCGAAACATCCTCCAACCATTTCAAGATTTTTCTATCTCGTTCGTTCTGTAATATGAACCGTAGAATTGTAATAAAATTTGAGTGGGAAACATCGAAGCAACACATGGAATTCTCGTGGTGCATCGATGATTCTTTGATATCCATATTGACGTCACTACTGCCATGAGTGTACTAAAATACCCGCCCACATCTCAGTCCCGTATTCAACACAGTGAAGGTGGGGACATAACGATTCCCAGTGTTGCTTCGATTATTCCTTGGTTTACTATTAATTCCTCAATCGCATTTGTTAAGTCTTAATGGTAAATGCTTGTGTCTCAACACTGCACTTACATCTGGTGTTCGGTCGACTAAGTGACTCTGCGAGGGTTCGTATTGAACAAAATTAGGAGTGACGTTGTAGCTAGCAAGATCGTCAATGGTGTCAAGAAAAATGAAGTTAGTTTCGCAGAATTTTGATCGTAAGTGACATCCCATCTCGATGAGAATGAACGTCAATCCAGTCAGCCAAGACATCAACAAGAATCTCGAGGACATTGTTCTAGGGATGACTGGATAAGCTACGCGATACGTTTGGAATTTTTAGTTTAGCCAGAATGTAGGACAATTTTTATAATAGTTTTGAACCTTACGTTCTTGTAAGATGAGGGAAGCGATGTTCCAAAGAGTTCTAAATAACTTGTAAATGGTACTCTCCCGACGCGAAACGTTTATTGAAGAAATTGACTCGTTTCGCATTAATATAATCGATGATACGACGATGCTGAGGAAGAGGCAAAGTATTGTCTGCAAAGTGAAACAAATTAATTTCCGCCTTATTAAAGATGACGGTAATGGTACTTACGATTAAGTCAATGTTTAAAAAGGTGAATGATTTAGTCAGAACGGGTATTGGCCTGGACATGACAAACGAGTCCGCAAATTTAAATAAACCAATGGCAGAAATGTTTACATTATTCAAGTACGTGTTTAAAAAGAACGGTGCCATCACTAAATTAAATCTACCTTCCATGTAAGGTATCTGTGATAAAAACGTCAAATTTCATTTAATATACATTGACATCTTAAATTCACTATAAAACTATGAAATCTCCTATAGAAAGGCGTCGATTGCTACTAGTGAATAGAAAGTCTGCCCAACCAGGGATAGATTTAATTTTAGAAGTAGGAATGGAGAACGGTTAGTATTTACTTCAGTCCACTCATAGCCCAGTATAGAAGAGCCCCTCCTTCCAACACGTAACGAAAAGTTTAAATTATCTTATTGACTCACTTAAACTACGTTTTGATGACGTAGCTGACGGGGACGGCGAAAAATTCCTTTTTACCTCTGTCGCTATGACCGGCCTCTTCTTTCATACCCCTCCGTCCCGTGGAAGGGGGTCCGGGACTTTGACGCGCGCCCAGATGACTCTGTTCTCCATTCCTACTTCTAAAATTAAATCTATATCTGACCAAACTAATTCATGGAATTATTTGTAATTAATTACACATATACTTAAAAACTTAAGTGTCTAGTTACATACCGACTCAAAAACAGCGGCGTTCATTCCCATATGAATCCGCTTTCTTTTTATACTAAAATAAAAATTTGGCGTTAAATGATTAATTGTAAATGACAAATGCGTCCCTTCTTCATACCATCCAAACCCAAAAATTCGTCTTATAAATTCCATTTCTTCAACGTATTTTACGTGTTGCGCATGAATTTGAGAGATGGAAAAAAACTGAAAAATACCAAGGCTTATTTCCAAAGATGTATTAACGAGATTTAAATCGTATTCAATAACAGTTTAATTTTAAGGCTATGTTTTAATTAATTGAACTGCATTATGTTCCGACCAAAAATAATGTTACTGTTAATTTCGTGAGGTTCAAAAGTACACTTACCGAGTCTACTATAATATTGACATAGGTTTCTCCAGTAACCCTTAAACGAAACAGTTTTATTTATGAATTATTAAATCCTGCTGCTAGTTTCTATGTATTTTACTTCTTGATAAGCAATTGTTTATCAAACCTATAAAATGGTTATCAAATTGCTGTTCCCATATTTAGGAAATTGAAAAATCGAAAGTTTTGAAAGTATTCTAGATTATTTATGTTTTAAACTTTTTTATGTAACTGAGAAAGAACCCGCTGAATTTTTAAATCGAAATATCGAATTTAATCTTTCAAGAATTTTCTAAATATTTCATATTTGAGGCATATCCGTTTATATTCGGAACTATACTTACCGGTATTTGAAAACGGCGTTAATTTGATTGAATTCGACGAGCACAGTGTCATTATCAACACTTGGTGATGACGGTATTATATAGTATTACTCGGTTTGATTGTAAAAATCAGGGACAATATGTAAATGACAAGTTGCCTGGGGATTACGCTGACACGTCAATGACGTATCTCCGATTCTTCTGAACCATTTTATATGTTCAGTGACATTCGATTGATGTTACTTTGCACAATATTTTTCGAAATGTTATGTTTGGACAAATTGCTCTTATAAAAAACATTATTAATGCGTTTCGTAGCAATGTTTTTACCGATAAACGCTTTTAAAGACCATCTCAATTTGGTCAAATGCAGTGTAATTTTGTGGAAAATGTTTGTAACGTCGACAATTATCTATATATTTTAGCAACAGTAAAAAACTTAGTAAGTACTAAACATTAATTTTACGAGGTATTCTTACGAAAGTTAAGGATTGGACTATGTTTTACTCTGTATGCTTAGATCTAATCATTAAGAGTGAAATGGTTCTATTCGTTATGGACCAACAACCTCATACTCTATAGCTTAACGTCCAGTTTTATATGTTTACAATATTGCTCAAGTACATCAACATTGTTATACAGATTAGCCCAGGAATTTAACTCCAATAATATAGCGGTTTTCTCTTTATTTGAAACCAGACTGAAGTAAACTATAACGAGCTACGACTCACCTGTCTCCCTATATTTTCAACTTGTATTAGCTTATCCAAAACATTTTGAGAATTTGAAGATTAATTTCTATTTACTAATGACATAGACTCGACTTGTACAATTAAAAGTATGAAGTTAGTACCATGTTTTTTTAGAAGCGATTTTACTTTTTATTATTCAATAATAAAATAATACAGATTCGAAGCTATGTAAAACTACACTTTTTTGTAATTTCATTTCTTTACTTTTTACTTAAAAAAAGAGGATTAAGGATTACAAATTTACATAAGTTGCAATTTAGAGTTTTATAATTGGCAATAATCAAAGTGACGAAACGAATCTCTGTGTTGATTGCTTAACTTTAAAAGCGCCCGCGAAGTTGTTTCAAAATATTTTGCAATCAGAGATCTAGTATTAAGGTGCGCATTTTTTTAAAGCATTTTCGAGTTATCCATAAAAAATGCGAGAGCTTAATTATTTCCAAGATGAACACGCCGAGTGAAAGCGCAATTCCGTATATAAACATTTTAAAGGGAGATTCTAAAGCCTCGAAATTCAGCGCCTCAAGACCTTTCAGTGGTTTTATCCATTTCAATTTCTCCTCTGCCACTTTTGATTCCATTTGCAGGTTAGTCAAAGCCTGAGTTTCGAATAAAATTTGAAATCTAGAAAATTTTGAAAAAATGTTCTAAGGTCCTGAAAGGTTCAGATATGAAATTGAAGCTTACGCCAATGCGATATATTCGCTGAAAATCTTGTCATCTTTCGCCATAGAGTTAGGTATTCCGAAATATAAATATTCCGAGAGAATTTTGGACGAGTAGAAATTCTTAATATGTGATTGGTCCTTGCTAAGTGAGCGCTCATTGTAGGATATCGCGTTAAAAACTTTTTGGCCATTGGCGATGAGTACATTTGGCCTCTCGGCTTTAAACATATAGTATAAATATCTTCTGCTTAGAGCGGGCCAGAATATCGATATTTTCGAAACATTCTCCAACCATTTCAAGATTTTTCTATCTCGTTCAGTCTGTAATATGAAACATTGAACTCAAGTTAATTTGGACAGGGAAACACGTAGTTTGTTCTTAGTATTCATTTGTTTTGTATTCATGGCATATTGGTCGATTGTGCACATGCTGAGTGAAATTATTTTCCGGTAAAGTGTATTAATAATCTAATGTAGTAGAATCTTGTTACAAGTAGAAATTTTAGTAGTTAAGAATGTAATCAAGGCCACAATCTATATCTATATAAATCAAAGTCCTGACTGACTGACTGATAATTAACGCCCAGCCCAAACTGCTTGTTCCAGAAGGCTGAAACTTTGCAGGAACGTTACTCATAAGTAGTAGGCGCGTACTAGGAAAGATTTTTCCAATCCGCCGCCATCTTACTAAATGGCGCCCAGAAATGTAAAAAATCTTCTCTATGCAAAAAGTCCCCGATTTCGCAAATATTTAGTACACTGGTTTCCTTTAACCTATAGACGGGCTGAATGGTCTTTTGGGTTCGATTTGTTACCATCTTTTTAAATGGCGGCCAGAAATTTGAAAACCCTTCTTTATGGAATAATGTCCGCGTGATAAGTAATAAAATTTGACTCTTCCGAAAGGTAACGCTTAGTGAAAAGTTTGATTGGTTTTGCATTAATAGAATCGATGTTACAACGATGATTAGGAGAAGGCAAATTATTGTCTGAAAAAAAAAGAGAGAAGTTCACGTTTTAGTTCTCGCCTTATTGGGTATATTACTTGACTAGTACTTACGACTAAGTCAATGTTTAAAAAAGCGAATGATTTCGTTATAACGGGTATTGGTTTTGACATGATAAACGAGTCAGAAAATTTCCATAAACCAATGGCAGAAATGTTTACATCGTTCATTAAGTACGTGTTTAGAGAGAGCGGAGCCATCACCAAATGGTGTCGACCTTTCTCGTACGGAGGTGCCTTTAATTAATATGCATTAAACACTTAAATTAACTATAGGACAATGTATTTCCTTGTGTATGTTCACGAGGCTATAGTTGATTTTGACAAATCATGAAATTGAGGGTGGAATTACTTAAAAATATGAGAGGTTTTTACTTTAGAGGCGTTCATTCCAAAACTGACCATTCTTCGTTTTATGCTAAAATACAATTTTGACGTTTAATGAATTATTAAACAAGTCAATTAGCTTTTCATACCATCTAAAGCCAAAGATTCTCCTTATAAATTCCATTTCTTCAATGTTGCCTTTCAATTGCATACTTTCTTTATGTATGACGAAAAACTGAAATGTACCAAGCCTTTATTACTATTTATGTTTTATGCATGATTTAAATCATATTCAGCCGAGACAAATCAATATCAGTATGCTTTCAAGGTCAAGTTTTAAAATTTCCTAAGATCAGCATTATGTTTGGGCAGGGATAGATTTAATTTTAGAAGTAGGAATGGAGAACGGTTAGTATTTACTTCAGTCCTACTTATAGCCCAGTATAGAGCCTCTCCCTAGTTTATTATCTTATTGGCTCACTTAAACTACGTTTTGATGACGTTGCTGACGGGAACGGCGAAATATACGTAATTCCTTTTTACATCTGTCGCCATGACCCGCCTCTTCTTTCATACCACTCCGTCCCGTGGAAGGGGGTCCGGGACTTTGACGCGCGCCCAGTTTCTCCATTCCTACTTCTAAAATTAAATCTATCCCTGGTTTGGGCTGAAAATAGTGTTACAAGTAATTTTTAAGAATTAAACGTATACTGACATCGTTCACAAGTATATTAACATTGGTTTCGCCAGTAACCCTTAAACGAAACCGTTTTTAAGTTCTTAAATTCAAATGGATTAGTTTATTCACTGCTAACAAAGCAATTATGCATCAAAATCATAATAATCTTTAATTTAAAAATAGTTTTTCAAAGTTTCGTAGCCACGATATGTATAAATACTAACTTATTATGGATTCCCAACTAGGCCCAAAGGCTGGCCACCAAATATGCGTTACAACCGCGGATGTGAGACGGCTGTATCAAGGATTATTTAAAATGTCTAAGGATAAAACGCACACACAGATCTCTATAGTAAGGGAATGTTCTCTAGTTGTTCCGAAATTTTAACCCATCCCCCTCTTCTCCACCTACTGTTTTGGTGCGTCAAACGGAAAAGAACTACCGATATGGCGCCACCTATCTTATTATCGCGAAAGCATAGACGAAAGAGAGATAGTTTTCGAAAGCTGTATAGTTCTATTTCAAATTGTTAGCGGTCGTTAAGAACATTTAGTTCAAGATTCAAGAATGAGGTTAGTTCCTAAAAATCATAATTTAATTTTAATAATAGATTAAAGCAACAATCCTTGATTAAAGCAAACATTCAGTTCAAGAATATATGAGGTGAGTTTGCACTAATTTAGTTTAATAGGCAAGGTTTAAGTAGATCTGCTAGAGCAGACAGAGAGCGACAAAACTTTCAAGAACCCGGTCACGTGTTGACGCTTCAAAATATTGGCTTTCCGGTTTGCCGATTGTGTCCGCTAGGTACCGTTTGGAACATCTACCTTCGATATTTCCTTCTCTGCGTTTTATCCTTAGACATTTTAAATAATCCTTGGCTGTATACCTGTAAATCGAGGAGGAAATAGCTAGGTCACGTGGGGAAAAGGAAACTATATCTCTTTTAGTGCGGGCGGGGGTTGAAATTTGGCCCATGTGCAGTGAGACAAAATTTGAAGATTTGGGGGGTTGGAAATCATATTTATTCGCTGCTGAACGGGTGTTTAAGCGAAATGTCTTGCGAAAGGTAAAAGATAAGTTAGTATTTATACATATCCATGATCGTAGAAGCGAGGTGCCCATGAGCCTCGTGATTTATTTCAATAAATACGTGATCTTTATTTAAGTGTAAAGTATTGAAATTTAAAAATTCTGAATGCTTTTATCAATTTATCCCTATCTTTAGAAACCTTTTAATAATTTGCGTGCAATTTTTCTAAATATTTTTAATGAATTTTGAGGTTTACCCGGTCACATCCAGGAACATACTTACCGGTATTTGAAAACATGTTTTGATACATCAATGTGTAATTTAAGGGAGTTATTAAATCCAGTACTCTACTTGATTTCCAAGAGCACAGAGTCATTTTCCACAGTTGGTGGTTAGATATGTTAGGTTATTACTAGCTTAGATTGTAAAGATCACTTTGAGAGAACGAGGTACAACTTTTAAGCGATGTATCTATGGCATGTTGCTTGACGAATACGCTGACACGAAAATGGTCTATCTCAGATCCTTCGCGGACGTTTTAACTGTTTATTGTGTTATTCGAACGCTGTGTCTTGCAATCTACTGTTTGTCCAAATTGTTCTTTCGTAAAACCGTTAGCGATGAGTTCCTATTCATGATCTCATTTTTTTACAAATGCAGTATAATTTGCTAGATAACGGTTTTACTTTCGACATTTTCAGATGAAAGTTTTCGCAACAGTTAATGTCGGCGAAAATTATATATGGGACACGGTATCGTAAACCACGTTTGTGAATAAGGTTATACAGGGTGGAACGGATCAGATGAACAATTGTATTGTGTGAAACATTGTGACACGGCGTTAGAAGCTAGAAATTCCAGAATCAGCCTAATTTATGCTAAAGACGTATGTGAACCGTCATGCATTATTGTTTTACCCGCGTTAGAGCACAATTTCGTTCATTATAGTTTACATCTAGTTTGAATGTATGTATTATTTTGTACATAATTTAAATTATGAAGGTTGACCTATCTATTAGAGTCCAAGAACATCTGTAGTTTTGTGTTTTCCCTTCCTCAGAAGTAATCGGAGCCTCGGAGGCTGATATGTTTTCATCTGAATACAAATACGAATAACTCGTCCCTAAATTCTTGATTATTTTAACTTTAGCCTTGTGATCCTGTTTAGGGCATGGTTAGGCAAGAGGTTTTGAGAACTTAAAGATGAATTTATACTGATTAGTAGCGTAGACTTAACTCAAAAACCTCCTAGCTCTTAGAGCAGTTCATACATGATTTGAAAAAAGAATCGCTTAAAGAGAGAAATACTGGGTTCGAGAAAGTCCAAATCTGGGAACCCCGTTGCCGTTAAGTTTGTATCATTAAATCTATTAAAACTCACTTTTGATGATTGAACATTTATTACAAATACTTTTCTTTTCCGAACTTCGGCTACATCAGCGGAAGAAAATAAATTTCTTATCATAACGTCCGTTGTAAAGTTAGTGTAGTTTTTTGGGGCTGATTTTTGTTTTATTCTTAATAGATTGGGTATTTTCGATACAGTTCGATATTTCTATTATTTAACATTACACTTTAATGGAGTATATACTTGTAATTTCATTTACTTTTATCTTCTACATAAGTGCAGTGAGTTAATTTGAGGCCCTAAAGATTTTTTCTAATGAATATTCCTCAATTAAAAGTTAACTTTAATTTGCAAATAATATTTAGTTTTATAATTGACTGCAAGCGAGTTGACAATACAAAGGCCCGTGCCCCCGTGCATTAGAATAAATTTTTGCGGACATACTGATCTTTTGCCTGTGACTATTACTTGGTTAAATTATCATTAAAAATGGGAGGATTTCTTAATTATTTCCAAGAAGAGCACCCCAGTTGAAACAACCATTCCATAAATGAACATCTTAAAGGGGGATTCCAAAGCCGTGAAATTCAGGACCTCGAGGACTTTTGGTGGTTTTTGTCCATTTACATTTATTCTCTTGTAATTTGGATCTCATGTCCAGTTTAGTCAAAGCCTCGGTTTCAAATAAAATTTGAAATCTAGAAAATGTGGAACAAATGTTTAAAATGTTTCGTTCTCAGGCACCGAAAGATTGAGATATGAATATGAAGCTTACGCCAGTGTGATGTATTCACTGAAAATCTTGTCATCTTTCGCAATATTATATATAAATATTCCGAGCTAATTTTCGATGAGTATAAATCAGCATTCCTAATATATGTTTCGAGGTTTGGTGTTGTGAACTGAGCTAGGGCTAGCCCTTTAAAAACTCTGAGACCGTTCGCGATGAGAGCATTTGGTCTCTCCGCTGTCCATAGCTTTTTTAAATAGTTTCCTGTTACACGACTCCAGTGTACCCCTTTCTTTTGTCTTTTCGGAACATTCTCCAACCATTTCAAAATATTTTTGTCTCTTTCATTCTGTAATATGTACCATAGAACTGTTGTCAGTATGGTCAGGCGTACCCAGCTAGATCTCAGTTTCATTGTCCTCATTGTGTAGACGGGGAAATAAAGAAGTAGGAATGGAGAACGGTTAGTATTTAGTTCCGACTCATAGCCCAGTAAAAAGCCCTCCCTCCAACACGTAACGAAAAGTTTAAATTATCTTAATGGCTCACTTAAACTACGTTTTGATGACGTTGCTGACGGGGACGGCGAAAAATACGTAATTCCTTTTTACATCTGTCGCCATGACCCGCCTCTTCTTTCATACCACTCCGTCCCGTGGAAGGGGGTCCAGGACTTTGACGCGTGCCCAGATTACTCTGTTCTCCATTCCTACTTCTAAAATTAAATCTATCCCTGATCTCAATTGGCACTTACATCTGGTGTCCGGCCTTCCAAGTCATCAAGCGAGTGTTCCTTGGCTACAAAATTAGGGGTGATGTTGTAACGAACAAGGTCGTCAATGGTGTCCAGATGAATGTAGTTAGTTTTTCGCAGAATTCTGATTTCAAATGACATCCCATCTCGATGAGAAAGAACGTTAATCCAATCAACCACGACATCAATAAGAATCTCGAAGACAGTGTTCTAGGGATGGTTGGATAAGCTGCGCGATGTGTTCAGAGTTGTTAGGAAATTTAATGTGACTGTAGGCCAGCTTATAGAATTATATTAAACATTACGTTCTAGTAGAATTAGGCACGCAACGTTCCAGAGAGTTCGAAAAAACGTGTAAATACGACTGTCCCGACTCGTTTTGTTAAATGGAATCGTTGTTACTACGATGCTCAAGAGGAGGCAAATTATTGTCTGAAAAAAAAGGAAATGTTTTTTTAGTTCCGAAATACCGGCCTCAGACCTGATTGTGAGAGAACGTGAAAATCAGCTATGGGACTTTAGTTAAAGGTTTCCACAAGTAGATTGTGTTATTTTGGCATACTAAATAGCTATAATTCTCGAGGATTACGTTTGTGACACTTACGATTGAATCAATTAATGTTTAAAAAAGCGAATGTTGTTGATCGAACTGATTTTGGTCTGGACATTATGAAGGAATCGGAAAATGTACATAAACCTCTGGCAGAAATGTTTACATTATTCAAGAACGTCTTTAGAGAGAATGGAGCCATCGCCAAATGGAATTGAAATCCGGAGTTCGGCTTCTAAATTGAAAAACATCAAATTTAGTTTAATCGAAACTGGTGATGAGTCACCGAAGTCCGAATATATTAAAACTAAGATCATCTAACGTACCATCTTCAATTCAGCCGCGTTCATTCCCAAAAATATCATCCATTGTTTTACGCTAGAACTAATGTTTGTGGTTCAAAACATTATTGTAAATACGCCCCTTAGTTTTCATACCTTTTAAAGTTAAAGATTCGACATATCTGGGTGCACGGCAGTGCACCCGCCAAGTTGTCGTGCACTACCAGCAATCCTTTACCCGAAACATTTCAGCCTCATTTTGACCCCCTCTTAACTCGGTACTGGGGAATAGTACACCACTCATATTTGCACCTCAAGGGCACAGTGTTAATACTAAGAAGTCCTCCAACTTCCAGCTTTCTAACTCATTTGGTTTCTGTGATAATCCTATGTGAAAATGACACATTATGAGACTGACTGACTGACTTACTGACTGACTGACTGACACATCATCAAAACCTCTAGGGCATTTCCAGTGGTGCTAGAATGATGAAATTTGGCATACTTGTACCACTAAGCATACAAGCAAAGGGAAAAGTCCCAAAAGCGGGAGTTTCCCCCTTTTAGCCCCTGAAATGGGGGTTTAAAATTAGAGTCATCATCTAAACCTCTAGGGCATTTCCGGTGGTGCTAGAATGATGAAATTTGGCATACTTGTACCACTAAGCATACAAGCAAAGGGAAAGTCCCAAAAGCGGGAGTTTCCCCATTTAGCCCCTGAAATGGGGGTTTAAAATTAGAGTCATCATCTAAACCTCTAGGGCATTTCCGGTGGTGCTAAAATGATGAAATTTGGCATACTTGTACCACTAAGCATACAAGCAAAGGGAAAAGTCCCAAAAGCGGGAGTTTCCCCCTTTTAGCCCCTGAAATGGGGGTTTAAAATTAGAGTCACCATCTAAACCTCTAGGGCATTTCCGGTGGTGCTAGAATGATGAAATTTGGCATACTTGTACCACTAAGCATACAAGCAAAGGGAAAAGTCCCAAAGCGGGAGTTTCCCCCTTTTAGCCCCTGAAATGGGGGTTTAAATTAGAGTCATCATCTAAACCTCTAGGGCATTTCCGGTGGTGCTAGAATGATGAAATTTGGCATACTTGTACCACTAAGCATACAAGCAAAGGGAAAGTCCCAAAAGCGGGAGTTTCCCCTTTTAGCCCTGAAATGGGGGTTTAAAATTAGAGTCATCATCTAAACCTCTAGGGCATTTCGGTGGTGCTAGAATGATGAAATTTGGCATACTTGTAACACTAAGCATACAAGCAAAGGAAAAGTTACAAAAGCGGAAGTTTCCCCCTTTTAGCCCCTGAAATGGGTGTTTAAAATTAGAGTCATCATCTAAACCTCTAGGGCATTTCCGGTGGTGCTAGAATGATGAAATTTGGCATACTTGTACCACTAAGCATACATGCAAAGGGAAAAGTCCTAATAGCGGGAATTTTCCCCTTTTAGCTCCTCAAATGGGGGTTTAGAATTAGAGTCATCAATAAACCTCTAGGGCACTTCCGGTGTTGCGGGAATGATAAAATTTGGCATACAAGTAGGACTTAGCACACAAAGAAAGGAAAAAGTCCCAAAAGCGGGAATTTTCCCCTGTTAGCCCCTGAAATGGGGGTTTTGTAATTTGTATCCCCTCGTAATAGGACATTATAATTAATTTTTTCGTCTTTTAATATTAATATTTTTACTAATATGATTCTTTCGTATTATTGCAAAATTTATGTTTTTTACATAATGTTTTAGTATTAAATTTTTTTTTTCTCATTTCCTTTCATTTCGTCTGAAATGGTTCTAAGCGTGTTTTGATTCATTTAGTTTTTCTTAAATCTATTCTGTTGATTAAAAGTGTTACTTGCCACAATATTGTGTTCTTCGAATAGAAATACGGTTAACAATTATCACAGCCTGAAAAAAAAAGAAAGTTGAATGCAAATGTTGAAAAAGGCAAAGCCAAGTAAAACTCTTGGAAAGAACAAATAAAAATCTAAAAGTATAAATGTTTATTTCACTTCCTATTCCTACTTCTATAAATCTACAAGAACATGCACGTACAAAAGGAGTGAAATCTCACCAAAACATCTCTGTAAAAATATGCCAAGTTGTTTGGCCGTAAAAAGAAGTGAGATCTAAAATACGGCCAAGTTATTATCTCCAGGTGAACCAATTTTATTCGACTTAAAACTTCTCAAGAATGTTTTTCTGACTTGGCCATTAGCATTCCAAACTTGCATCCTTCTTCTTTGCACCCGTGAAGGTTAATAACGGAAGTTACAAGTTTAACCACAAAGGCTTATCAAGAATATTTAACCAATTTGATTTAATATTTTAATTTA